>JADDOH010024415.1:0-442345 GCA_016648135.1 Agrypnia vestita | reverse complement strand
TATACATACACATACATATACACACATACATACACATATATACACATATACACATACATATACATATACATACACATAAATATATGTAGTAAATGTCATTTAAGCAGCCAGTTTGTTGGTCAGGTTGTCTCTCTGACATAGGCCTCCCCTAGTTTTTTCCACTCGTCTCTGTCGTGAGCTATTCTTCTCCATCCTTTTGGTAGGTCATCTTCCCATCTCTTAATTTGACGTCCTTTTTGTCTTTTTCCATTTCTGGGATACCATTCCATTACGTCTTTCGTCCACTTTTCTCTGCTTGTTCTCATAACATGACCAGTCCAGTTCCATTTGAGTTTTTTTACTTTTTGTATAACATCGCTAACTTTTGTCTTTTTTCTTATTTTTGTATTCGTCCACCTGTCATAAAGCCTTATGTTTAGCATACTCCGCTCCATGTTGCGTTGGCAAACTGCGAGTTTTTGGCTGTTTTTGCTCGTAGCAGGCCAAGTTTGGCACCCATAAGTGAGACATGGGAGAATGCACGTGTTGTATACTTTGCTTTTTACCGACATTGGTATTCTATCATTTTTCACTATTTCTTTTAGCGACCAGTACCGCTTCCAAGTATTGTTTACTCTTCTGTCGATTTCTTTTGAATATTGGTCTTTTATTGATATTAGTTGTCCTAAGTATACGTATTCTTCAACATATTCGATGCTTTCCTGTCCGATTTCTATGTTCTCCTTTGTTGTATTTGTCATCACCTTAGTCTTCGTTGGGTTCATTGTCAAACCTACTTTCCTGCTTTCATTGTCTAATTGCTGTAACATAGTTTGTAGCATGTCTGGTCTCTCTGCGAATATCACGATATCATCAGCGAATCTTAGGTGATTTAGGTTTGTTCCATTTACATTTATTCCGAAGTCTTCCCAATCTATATTTCTGAATATATTTTCTAACACGGCTGTGAAAATTTTTGGGGAAAGTGGATCACCTTGCCTAACACCCCTCTGAATACTAAATTCCTCTCCTCGCTGTTCAAGTTGGACCGTTGCTGTGGAGTTTTTATATATTTCTTTTATGATTTTTATATATTTGCTTTCTACGCCCTGGTTTTCTAGCGTCTTCCAGATATAGTTATGACTCAGAGAGTCGAAAGCCTTGTTGTAGTCGACAAATGCCATGTAGTAATGCTGACCATATTCATTAAGTTTTTCGATGATTTGTTTTACCACATGGATATGATCGATGGTAGAATAATCGGTGCGAAACCCAGCTTGTTCTCTTGGTTGGTGTTCTTCTAGGTGTTTCGATATTCGATCAAGTATTATTTTTGAAAACACTTTGTATTAATTTGACATTAGACAGATTGGCCTATAGTTGTTTATTTCGTTTTTATCTCCCTTTTTATGTAATAGGACAATAGTGGACTTCGTCCATTGAGTTGGTATCTGTTCAGTATCCAATATTTCGTTGAATAGATGCGTCACAGGTTTGGATATTACGGACAAGGTGTCTTTCAGTAGCTCATTTGAAATTTTATCTTCACCGGATGCTTTTCCACTTTTTTGTGTTTTTATAGCTTTTATGACTTCACTTTCTAATATGCAAGATATTTCTTCTTCATGAGTATAATTATCAGTTTCTGTGAATGTAGTTTTGTCTCTCTCCGTGTAAAGTTTCTTGTAGAATTCTGTCACTTCTCTAGCTATTGATGATCTTTTTGTCGTCGATTTCTCATTATTCTTCATATTTTTTTATTTTCATGTTAGGTATCCATTGTGTGTATTCTTTCAGTTGTTTTAGACCTTTTTTAATTCCGTCTGTTTTCTCTATGTGTTCTTTTAGTACTTTCAGTCTCTCAGCTTTCTTGTGTTTTCGTATTGATGCTAGGATTTTTTTACTGATAATCGTAATGTTTTGACGATTGTCATTTCGTTTCTCTAACATTATGTTCCTCTCATTCATTAATTTTATTGTTTCATCTCCTAATTTATTTTTCTTCACTTCTTTAGTACACAATTTGTTTGCGTGCATCAGTGCCTTCTCTAGGAGAACATACTTTTCTTGTAGTGTTTTGGGTCTTTCGATATCTTTTAAAGTATTTTCTAATTCATTTAAGACATTTATTGGTATAGGCGATCTTATTCTCACATTTTTGGTTGACGATGTAATATGCTTTCTTGATTTGTTATTTTCATTTTGTATAACTCCTCTTACCATTCTATGATCTGTATTGAAGTTTAGCTTATTCACTACATCGACGTCTCTAAATATCCTTTTTTTCCCTTGTCAGAATGAAATCAATTTTATTTTTATCTCTACCGTTTGGGGATATCCATGTCCACTTTCTTTTCATTCCTTTTTTGAAGAAGCTGTTCATAATCTTAAGATTATTTGCAAAAGCAAATTCTATGAGCCGCTGTCCATTGTCCATTGACTATTACGAATACAGGATTACAAAAAATCTGTATAGAAAATTCGAAAAGTATCGGTACGGTATATAGATAATACAGGCTTACAAAAATCTTCATAGAAAATAGATCGGTACTGTGAAGTACG
Source organism: Agrypnia vestita (assembly GCA_016648135.1). Lineage (NCBI taxonomy): Eukaryota > Metazoa > Arthropoda > Insecta > Trichoptera > Phryganeidae > Agrypnia > Agrypnia vestita. The sequence goes on along the minus strand of JADDOH010024415.1, from coordinate 439,804 downwards.
ATCATACAGCCTTATAAAAAAATCATAATTATTCCGAAAAGTATCGAAACTTAGGATATCGATACTTTTATAAATACGATACTTTCCCATCGATACTACTCATGAAAAAAGTATTCAATACCTACCGTGTCATCAACACAATAGGGTGATATACACCTGGGTGGGCTCTGATTGTCCACCTCTCAGAGAGCAGATCTCCAGCTAGCTTGCCGCTTTGTGGTGTTATCAAATCTACAAATTACTTGGAGATGGTCACTGAAGAAAGGTGGCTGGAATTGGAATAAAAAGAATTTAATTTATACATATTTACATATAATTAATACCAATTTATATCGTATAAATTCCACAAATGCTTTATCGTTAATCTTTGGTCTAATCTTATAATCTACCTTAATCCTAGAGATCTCGTCGCGTTATAGGGGCCGGTATACTTCCGCTGGTCGCTGGGCGAGCTTTCTCAGCGCCGTGCTGCTGTCTGTTCTTCGCATCTCCGTCGCCTGCGTTCGGAGGCTTGGATCACCCCCAAAGCCATCACTCGTCCTTGTCGGCGATGGACCTTCGCGGTCCGGTAAGCGCTAGGGCCAGCATCCATTGCCCGGCGGTTGACTGCTTCTGGTCCAGCCGGATCTCGACCTCTCTATCTAGTTTTATTTCACCGTTCCGGCTTCGCGATTGTTGAAGCCGTCACTCTCTCTAGACTTCAGTTCGTCCGTCAGCTGTTCGATAGTTGACGGCAGCTATCTATTTCACTTCTGCACTGATTACTCTGATGACTGATCACTACTCACACTTCGCTGACTGACTGTCAACTGCGCTGACTGTTGACTTCCTAACTAACTGTTCCGGCACAGCATCCAGCCTTTGGCCCGACCTCCTTTCTCGGGATTGGTCGATCGGCGTCACCTCGGCGTCCAAAGGGGTAGCCATTGGTTGGCGACAACCCTTTACCTGGCCCCGCCTCCACGTCTGAGTCATTTTGTAATGGACCCGTTACGATGCACACCTCGTAGGCCTAAATTCAGTAAATTCTTTGTTCGAATTATCTACGCTGTTCATAGGAGATGCATTTCGTTTAGTCCATACTATTTCGACGATTTTATTTTTCATTTATAACTTAACACTTGATTATTAAATATAAAATTATTTATATATAAAATTGACCTGATAATCACCTTAAAAGGATTATTTATATGAAACCAAAAGAATTTAAAACCATTACTTATAATCTACTTACAATACAAATAATATTTTTTTTTCACACGAAGCCAACACATTGTGGTGAGACATGACATCTTTAATTAAAATAATTTTTTGTTTAACACCACTTTATTGAGTTTAAACCAACTATTTTCGACTCACAACTGAGTCTTCATCAGGGTTCAGATATTAACTAAATAAAAACATAATTACGAACAATTAAGAAAGTATTAGGGGAAGAAAGAAATAAAAAAATCTTTAACAACAAATAAAAATATTGACTTAATAAGCAACTAGATTTATCGCGTAGTCCAATTCTAGATATATTCCCCTTCCAATTAACTACACCCACCCACACCCACTCTCTTTCACTCAACCCCCACCACAGTTGACGTTCTGTCTCTTTTTTCCCTTAATGCTTTCTTAATTGTTCATAATTCTGTTTTTATTTAGTTAATATCTGAATCCTGATGAAGACTAAGTTATGAATCGAAACTAGTTGGTTTAAACTCAATAAAGTGGTGTTAAACAAAAAGTTATTTTATTTAAAGACTTAATTAATTAATAATAATAATACAACTTAACTAATTCAAATATAATTATAACTAGAACTTGTGTCTAGGGAATATTCAAATCATTTACACTATCATAAATATAAACATATATTTACAAACATTAAAAATTATTCACACCAGTTGTCAAACACCGGCAAACATAATGGGGAGATGTTTGCACGTGTACCATTCCACCAACGAGACCCAAATTTTGTCTTCTGCGCATTCCCCCACTACGCCAAAAAATTTCAAGAAGTTTGCCGGCAACTGTATTTACGTTTCACGACATTCTATTTGTTTATTTACAACGCCCGCCGTCGGCGTTAAATTATTAACATAAAAAAATCATAACATGAATATTACTATCATTATCTTATAGAATTAAATCCTTACATAAACACATATGAAGTTTCTTACATATAGCAGATTTGTAATTTTATCTTGGTACTTGTTTGCATTATAATATTAGAAAATGTATGTAGGAGAAATTGCTAATAGCTAATAAATTGTCGCAGGGCAAACCTTGCATAGCGGCCATCTGCTAGAGCTATCCTTGAAATGCGGATTCACGTCACGTTTCGCTGTCGATGATATGTAAATTGATCCCCCTGTTAGTTATAACTGTGTCAAGGGCAATTTCACATTTTACAGATATCTACGAAGATATATGAAATAGATTCAGAAAAATAAATTTTATTTTGTAACTCAGTATGGATGGTGTGCAATAATATTTTTATTCATAATTTTTAAAATAAAAATCTTAAAAAATACGATCCCATTTAAACGTGATATGATCGGTCATGACGTTGTTTAGCAAGAAATATAGATAAACCATATGTGATCTATGATGTTTGTCACTGTAATTTGTTAATTTTCTGTGGTCACTATTCATCTTCGCTGTGTTTTTACCATTTTACTGGTGTTCGCACGGTTTTTATATAGATTTTGCCGTGTTTGTGATCTATTTCAATAAATTAACTATCTTTAATAATCGAGGATGGATTTTCACAAAGAAAATACGATAACTACCGAAAATTGATGCTTTAATGTTTGATATATTTTTCTTCTTCTACCATGCGTTTATGAGAAAACGCTCCACAATTTTTTTGTTTTTATTTTACTAAAAGTATTTAATTTATAAATTTATCTGTTTATTTCGTCACTTCGTATATTTATTTTCTGCTTTTTTGTTTTTACTCCAGTGATCTTTGTTAATATTAAATATCATATTAATGTATGACTTACGTGTCTATTTTAAATAGGTTTTCATATGAGTTTTTAAAAAATTGAGTAATATAAATATTGTATTATTATAATGTATGTTTTATCAATAAAAAATTGTTAAAGAAGTGTTTGTTGACATTTTTAAATATTTTTTCTTTGATTTTCCTAGTTTTAATATTTTTCTCCACAGGAATTTCCTTCAAATAAATATGAAAAATTTTCTTAAAAGAGAAAGAAACACCTCCACAAACAGTCGTCTCACTCTAATAACCTGATACACTTTTATTATAACGGTTAGCACTCCAGATGTATATTAGGGTGGGCCACCGTTTTATGAAGAAATTTTTTTTATGATTTCTATTAGGCACATCAAGAAAAGGGTGCTAAATGATGTTTTTAGCTTACTTATAAAATTTCATTACAATGGGATATCATCTTCTGCCTCCAGATTGACTTTAAAGAACACATATTTTGGAAAAAAATCTCATTTTTAACGAGTCTTTACAACATGATTTAAAAAGTTTAAAATGCATAAAAAGTTAAATAATAAATCTAAATATACTTGTACGAGTTAAATTTATTTATTACAAGTAATTTTTACAAAAATGGCATTAATATTATTATTTTTTATAATGTTTGAAACAGCCGAAAAATCCTTCATATTATCGAATTTCGGCATGGCTTTCCGAAATAATATTTGTTTTTTTATGAAGCCTTCTCTCTCAGATTTTTTACACAATGTGGCTGAAGCTTCTATCACAGCCTTGACTGCTCTATCAACGGCTTTCTTGCGGCATGGCAGGCGTAGTAATGAGAGTTATCTTTCTGCTTTTGAACGACAAACAGTTGGATGTTTTTTCCAGGTATGGATTTCAATTTTGATGGATCGGATATATTCTCCTACCAGTCAATGAGATCTGTGTAAGACAACGCATCCAATTTTATAGTAGGTAGTTGAAACAAGTCAGTCAGCATTGCGATTAATAAATTTTTAGGGTATGCGAAGTAACTGTTTCATTGAATTACACATTCTATTATGGCTTTCAGTTCTGTGGACAAATATACTGTTGCAGTGATGAGTTTGAACAGGTGCCGTGCTCCATCTTTACAGGAAGGGTGAATTTTTATTGCAAACCATGTTGGGGCGTAAGCCTTAACGACATACGTAGCAAGAATTACTAAGTTTTTAGAAGGAGATTCCATTAAAACATACAAACATAGAATTCGATTAGGATGAGTTAGCTATCGGGCGTGAGACATTTTGCCTGGCGATTTTTTAACTAAATCCTTAGGAAACATGCCCGTTGAAATCGCTGAGACTATTCAGAACAAATATAAGGTATAAGGTATTAGCACTAATCAAACATAATAAATATGTTTGGTCAGTGCTAATACCTTAAACAGAAAACTCGGGTAACTCTGTTGAAATACGTTGAAATCGAACAATGGGCCTTTTTTCACATACTTCTAGATCTTTACCGATTCTCCCTGAAAATGTTTTGGGTCCCAATGTGCCACCATCAATATGTAGAAATAAGTGCCGAAACGGTACTCATTCATATGAAGTAATCAGATAATCCACTGCAACGGTTTATCTAATCTGTTTTCAAGCTGATGTATGACACCTCCATATTTACCAACGTTCACGTTAGTTCCATCATATGCAACAGCCACCAAAGGCTTCATAGATATTACTGATTAAAAAAAATCGGTAATTGCTTGGTCTATACATTTTGATGTGCCAGAAGCTGGAGCAAATGCAAATGCATTCGTAAATATTCTTACACTTACAAGACAAAATGTCAAACAATATTTAACTGGTACGGCGAAATTATTCTAATTTCTTCTTTGGTATTTGAGGGTTCAAAGATTGTTGAATTTCAGATTATAACTTTTCAACGTCACTTTCCGTCGTTTTTTTGGATAGTAGGAATAGAAGCTCTTGACTATATTTCTTCAATTTTTGTAACGAAAATATTCTCTATTTCCTAAGTAAGTGGGTTCATTATTAGTTTCATTATCACGTTTTATCTTTTGCCGATTCCACTCAGAACTTTATAACATCTTCATAGGTTGGTAACATATTACTTTTAATATCACTTGAATCACCAAACAACGGACATATCTACTTTTGACGTGTACGAACCAAACTAGAAATAAGGAAAACGAGCCCGACACAACCTCGAGTAATTGCGGCCAGAGACTGACACTGACTAAATACTTGAACAGGGTGCACGTACGCCCTAGGTATTCTTCGACTCTTCCACACTGAACCCACTAACCCTTCATACTCGCAATCATGATATACATTGTCTATACCTGAAGAAAGTTACGTTTATTGGCTTAGAATCCTAATGAGAACATATCTCGAAAAAAAGAAAAATCGTCATCAATCCGGAGGCAGTTAGACTTATTAGAATGTAATGATATTTAACATGTGTTAATTTGAGATCATTTGGCACCTTTTTATCGATGTGCCCCTTAAGAAATGACAAAAAATAATTTTTGGCCCACCCTAATGTATATATCAAGCGAGGTATATCTTGATGGAGAGTAGGTACCTACGCTCAAAACTGCTATATCTACTTCATTTCTATATTTCTGTTTCTGCTATGTTTTCTGTCATATTATTGACGTTTTCTTGACGTGTTTTACGGAGATTAGTGCCGCAGTGGTTATAGCTATTTTATATGATTAGTGCACATTGCAATATTTTGTTGAAGCACGTAATTCCGTAATTGTAAAAATGATAGGTTCTCATTTTTGAATACATTTTTGTAGTGTATGGTCCAATGACGTGACTTCCCAAGATTCTGATTCATTCAAGATGTTTGGAACTAGTGATTTAATAATTGTAACAGTACTATTATTCAATGTTATAAATTGTCACGATTTTAAGGGATTCGACGATACCGTTTTATTCAAGCTCAACTGGCCAGGATTATTGAAAGAGGAGTTTATAGTAAGTAATTTTTACCGTTTTGTGAGAATGAGTGGAATATTATAAAATATAATTATTATAAATAATTCAGTGGGTTAAAATACAAAGGCCGCTGATTGTGAAGTTCAATGTTATTCTAATTTTATGATTTTTAGCTGCAATTCTACTATTTCAAATACAAAAAAAACTTTACTATTTTTCTTTTGACATTTGTATAGTTCAATGTATCAGATGACAAATGGAATAAGGAATCATCATTAAAAAAAACATAGTTAATAATTATATTTTGCTGACAATTAAAGTAGATTATACACTAAAGTATAATCTACTTTCCAATTTTGTTTTATCACCGTAACATTTATAAGATTAGTGTTATCTTTGTCACAGTTTAGTATTTTTTTAAATATAAATTTTACTTTAGTTTTATTATATAACGTTTACCTAATTTTTGTATGTAACTACATTATAAAAATAAATTTTCAGGATAAAAATAGTGAAGTGTTGCAAGTAACATCATCCAATAATGAGATCTATAAATGCCTGCTTCCCAGCCTTCACACAAAATATTCTTCGGATTCTGATAGTTATTACGGTCTGACACCTTTAGAGCTCATAACACCTCTTTTCTCTCAAAAAGTATGCTCATATCGCCTAGAAAGCTACTGGACTTATGAACTCTGCCACGGCAGGTTTGTCCGACAATATCACGAGGAAAGGGAAGGTATGTTGGCTGGAGCAGTAGCACTAGTCTTGGAGAGTTTTTGTTAATTTTATCAATTTTTGTCATCTGCATATTTTGCACAAATTTTATATACGGAGGGGGTAAATAGCAAAAGCAACAATATCCGAAAAATGACAATAAATTTTGAACAGGAGATTACTGATTTAGAATGTACTGAATTCGAGGTATTATGGGAAATATAGTTCTACCCTTCCAAAATCGCATTAAAAATACCAAATCGCTATTAAAAGCATAGACAGCAATATCCACTTCAACCCCCAAGTATGCGTCATGTGAGAGAGTATTAAAGTGAGAGAGTTGATGTCAAATTCGGATTGAAATATCATAGCAAAAATAGCAATATCATTAATTTATTATTGATATTAGCAATATCAATTATAAGTTTTGTAAATAACAAAAGCAGCAATGTTAAGGCGGTACATTCACTGCAAATACATATTTCGGCGTTTTTTACGAAAATGTGGGTTTTTATTATTCATTTATATCAGAATTTATATGATAGATTGCATTTTTTTTTGGGCAATAACTTAGATAGAATCTTTGTTCTTATATAAAAGTAATAAACTGAACATTATTTACAATAATTAAGAAAATATAGGCATTAATCCACAGGCCGCGGCAAAAAAAACATTTTTAATGTTCTACGGCAAAGAGATGTGTGTTAAATATTTGTATGTAAGCATAATATGTTTTTTTATACGTATAAAGTTTACTTAATTATCTAGAATCCGTACGTAGGAAATTAAGAAATATTTTATATTTATAATGTTATAATGTTTCAAACATGCAGTAATTTTGTTGATTTTCAAATCTTGTTTAATCATATAAAAATATCATTTCAAACGAGATATTGTATCTATATTCGCTCTTCATTCAGTATTGAAAAGCTACATTTTTATTAAAAACACGTTAATTATTATTTTGAAATAAAAATTCTAATGTATGAAAAACGACATCCTATACGTCAAAATGCCATTCATATGCCGTCTGGCCGCGGCAGAGGTCAGACATGTTTATGCGGCCGGATATTCCTCGTCATTTATTTCACTATTAATCGTGCTTCTACGCCAAATTTGACATTTATATGAATTATTATTATATAATACGCTCAAAAGCAATTGATATCTCCCATATATTAAGGTTTTATATGGATTTTCGAACGGTTTCATCCTTTTTACACTTTGAACATGCGTCACATGTCAGTTTCACTGTTAGCCCAATTTCAACGACAAAGTCCAGAATCTCATTTAGATAAGTCAAAATACGCACTGTACGCGCCGTGGGCATGCGCGTTGGCGTAATTATTTTTCGTTTATATTACGGTATACATTAAGATTTGAAAAGTATTTCGGAATTATTAATATGTTTTTTAAATTCTATATAGTAAGTAATAATTGGACGTAAATTAAATACAGGAATTTGTCGAAAGTTTAAATAATACATTTTGATATACGCAGTAAGCACGTGGGGCTAGGTAATTGTTTTGTATTGTCATATTACGATATGCATTGATTTAAAAAGGAGTTCAGAATTATTAATATGATTCTTAAATTATTTACGGAAAATAATAAGTCGACTCAAATAATATAAGATCATTTGTCAAAAGTTAAATAAGTAAATATTTTGACAGTTGAAGTACTTCTGTGAGGATGCCTGACGCCGACGAAAGCGAAGAATATATGACCATCTCTTTCTATCAAAACCTTACTGTTTTAGCAACGTAACCATAAATATGTGACGAAAGTGCAAGTTTTATTCGATTTACGCTCAGATGACATCTCAGGCACGGCTTGAAAGTACATGATCTATCCATGTAATTTGACAGATTCGCGTGTTTACCAAACGGCTGTCCAGCCTTAAAGCAGTAGCACTATTTGGTAGCAATATCCATATTTATGATAAATATTTATACACGTATATAAAAAGGTAACTGAGTTGGCAATTATTTTTAAATACTTATTTCCAGTAAAATGTAGGTTTTATAGATTCCAGAGAAATTTCCTTGAGGAGTGCCAGGTTTTTGTATTTATCTCAGAAATACATCAGTGGGTTGTTGCTGCCTTTGCTTTTATACCCCTCATATATATACTATTTATAATATTGAGTAAATAATACTTTGTGTATTGTGAATGTAAAATGAAGATTTTTGGATAAATCATTTTTTGAAAATTAGAGTTGTGTATGGAAGTCACACAAGATAATTATGAATTTTTCATAGAAAATAAAGAATTATTGTTCATTATTTCTAAGTAAGCATTTATTTATTTATTATTATTTTATTACATTAAAATGACAACAGGGTCAATTTTATTGATCAATATGAATAATTTCAGGAAAAAAAGTCAAAATTCAAGAATATTTCTTGGGAAAATGGGACTTAGAGAAACAAAAGTCATTAGAAGATGCTATGAAAACTGCAGAAGAAAATGGTGAAAAACTCAAATATAAAAAAATTGAAGGATTAAGCTTGCCTTATGTTGAAATAGAAATGGGTGATGGTAAGATTCATTAATTATCATTGTATAGTATCAGTGCTGGAACTCACTTCTTGTCAAGCTTTTTAATAAAGAAAATAATATTAATTTAAATTTAAAACAGCTTTTGCACAAAAAATTAAACATCATCTGTGTTTATTTTTTTGACATGTTCAAATCTAAAGTAAAAAAATAAAATATAAAATAGAATTGTAAAAACATCACACATTATCCAATAAAAGTCTATAGTGGTTCCCAAAGTTTTGTCCAATTCTCATCAGTCAAATTGTCTCGATTCCTTTTCTTACAATGAGTATCTATGTTAAAATGCTGTCCTCTGAATAATCACAGATCAACAAACTTTGAAGGATTGAAAAGTATCCAACGAATTTGATGAACAAATGTGCATTGGAGTGCCAATTTCAAATTCATCAACATTTCATCTCATTCATAAGCACACTATATTTTCTTATGTTGGCAAGATATAGAAATATGCATCGTTATTATGTGTGCATGAACATTGTTTCATCTAATTTGTTTTGAAAGATTAAAAATACCTTAAAGAAGCCAAAAGAAACAAAATGCCGTTCCAATGTCTTATGTACAGCATAAAACAATCACTGATCTGTGTGCCACTGTCTTGGTCGTCGCGAGGGTACGGCTTATATACACGATCGTTCCTTTGTGTTTTACCTTGCCTTGCCGAGTATTGCTGATGCTTGCTTCGGTGCATGACTGAGCTTCTTCCGATTAGCATAAATGAAAGTGCTCATGTCATTTGTGTTGAAATCTCTAATGTAGGCCAGCCAACGCCCTGTAGGTGACAGTTTCTGCTGGCTGTGCGTTTCTGGCTCTGTGTAATACTCCGAGATGCAATCACCGGGAAATGCTGATGTTGCAATAGTGGACTCTTGGTGCCCCCGGGGCATTGCCCCGATATGTGTGCAAATCACAATTTGTATACAAATCAATAGTACTGGTGACATAAACCATGACTGTGATTGATAGTTAATTGTAGTGATGCAACAAATACTACTTTCACAAATACAAATACGAATATCAAGCCTACTATTCGGCGAATACGAATACGAATACGAATAATTCAACAAGGTAATAAATAATACATCACTGTTCTTTTTTTACTAAGAGATTTAATAATTAAAATTTACCACTGGCAAATTTTTGTTCAAAAAGCACAACATTTCTTTTATCCGTTTGCACATTCCCAGCGGTCGAAAATAATCATCACTTTTTTCATGCTTATGAGAGGTCATGTTATTAGATTTCATTTGAAATTATTTTATAAGAGTTAACACTTTTACACACAACGAAAATAAAACAACAATATGTAATACAATAAAAGAACAATATGTAATACAAAACAAAAACTACATGAAATGAGTACCAACACTTCATATTAATAACCTAACAAAACTAAATGAAAGAACTCTTATTTAACTGTAGTTTCTTATAATATATATATAAAGTAATATTTTATACGCACCATATGTATTACCGAGAAGCGAATCTCGACGTTTCGTTGGATACTTATCCAACGTCATCAGGAGGACGACCTAGGGCGTAAATTGTATGCACTTTGTTTTGGAGTGTTCTCTTCTTCTACAATAGATGCCAATGCCAGTGTGCAATATGTACTAGTTACGTCGGCGGATTTTACTGCGACTTCTCTCAAGGGTTGAATCAGTGTCGTTAGAACAGGGCGCCAAATACTTGATAGTTTGTAACTGTCATCTCTATTGAATTTGGGATGTTTGTATATTTCACTGGACTCCCGCACTAATCTGGGTATAAAGTACGGTTCTGTTGATAAGATTTTTGCCTTGTCAAATCTGATGAAGTGACAGAGATTCCCTTTGGATACATGTTCGTAGATTGCCGATGTATTGGAGTTGTTGTTTTTAATTGTTCCAATGTGTTCCTTCAATCGTGTAACGATATTGCGTTTGGTCTGTCCTATGTAGAAAGCTCCACTATCGCATTGCACTCTTTATACACCTGGAGACTCGAACAATGTCTGTTATCTTTTACACTGCCTAACATACGTGAGATCGAACTATGGGGGCTGAAAACTGTTTTTATATTTAACTAGCTGTGCCCGCGCGGCTTCGCATGCGTAGATTTTTGAACACTGGATAATGGCAGGTCTGCAACAATGTCAAGGTCAGGCGGACCATTTTATTTGATTGCTGTGGGGTGGTGCATCACGAGTACGCACTACAAGGATATTACCAAGGAGTACTGCTAGGGGGCCCTTCATCATTTCCGTGATTCTGTGCAAATGACGGGAAATGTGGTCAGCTCCATCACGGTAATACATCCGCCTATTCTTTGCATCTGATTCAGACTTTCTCAGCCAAACACAGCATTTCCTTGGTTTGCCAGGCTCTGTTGTCTCCCGACATGGCTCCATTTGATTGTTGGCTATTCCCTAAGTTAAAAATACCGCTGAAAGGGAACCGATTTAAATCAAGACAATACATTATGCGAAACACAATGGCTTAGCTAAAAACCATTCTTGAAGATGCGTTTCAGAGTTTTCCAACAACGGCGGGACCGCTGGGAGTAGTGTGCCTTAGCAAGGGGACTACTTTGAAGGAGATTAGAGTAGTGTGATATGTAAAAGAATAAATGTATTTCTGTCGACCAAAGATTTGAGTTTCTCAAACCAATGTTCGCTTACTTTATTCTACATTTTTTAATTTTCTTTTCCTTAGGAACAATGTGCGATCTAAACAATAAGCCCCGCATCACAAGGGTGCAGTACGTGTGTTTTAGTCACGGTAAACATGAAGTTTATTCATTTAAAGAAACATCAACTTGTGAGTACGAAGTAATAATTTTATCGCCATTTTTGTGTACCCATCCAAAGTATAAGCCGCAAGATTCTGGAGAAAATATAATAAACTGCATGCCAGTAGGACACGCACCAAAAAAACCACGTAGCATGCTTGCCATGGAGGTGGAAAGTCTAAAACTGCGCCATCAAAAGATCCCTGTAAGTTTACTTTCATAATTCATGCGTGTGTAGAAATAATTAGTACCTATACTTTTTAAATTATTAGCATTCTTTCCAAATTATTTAATTAATTCTCCCAATTATGTATTAGCCTTCTTTCTAAATTATGATCATTCTCTAAATTATATGTTAGCATTGTTTCTATATTATTAACAAAATTTCTAAATTATTAAAATGTACTCTCTAAATTATTATCATTCTTTCTCATGTTATGTTATAAATAATTCTTTTTATGTTGTTTCTAAAATAAAATACATGTCTAGAAACTGCTAAATAATCAGTTTGTTGGCAATGCATGAGTGTTATGAAGTTTTAAATACTACATATATGTATAATGCATTGAATAGAATATTTTAATTTTTTGTTAAAATCATCCAAAATACACATTTATTTCTGAAAAGTGTAAAATAAATAGAGACAAAATACTTAATAAAACAGTTTCACTTATTTGTTGCAAAATACCAACAAATTCTTTATTAGAAAAATAATGGTTGATTAAAGAAATTAATTTAACTAAAAATAAATATATGACTGATTATGTGATCAAAAAAAAAAAATGCTAAAAAAAATATTTTTGTTGTGAAACTTATAAGAAATGAAATGATTTAACCCATCCCATTCAGGAAGCGCTAAATCGTGTATGCACGACCTGGAACAGTTTAAACAATAATAATTAAAATGTTCATTTATACTTTTTCCATTTTAATAACAAACGGTTCTATATTTACATAAACACAGAGACAACCTTTTGAAGAGTACTTTCAAATTGCATATTGAAACTCTTAAACTTTGTAGTAGTGCATTGAGTGTGGGTATCAGAATAGTAAAAACTCTAAAAATATTCTCGGGTTTTCACGAATGTTCGCAATCACATGTATGGAAATGAAATGCTTGTTTTTAATTCTACTTATTTAATTTACTTGGGATGCGTTTTGCCTTATGAGGGCATTAACAATCTCTCGAGATTGAATTAAGTATTTAAGATAATCAAAATATGTATGTTCGAGTGCATGTATCAATAAATGGATGAATGTTCATCATGTTTTTTTACAATTTTCGAAAAGTTATTAGTAGCATCACTCTTGATATGTTTTTTGAATCATTGAAATTTTCTTTTTTCCTTAGTTTTACATATTCCTTGTATTCACCTTGCTGGTTCCTTATTTTTACGCTGCCAGTTCCTCAGATTTTCAATCAACACTGCTTGTTTATGCCAGAAAAGATTGAGTAGAGGTTCCATTTTATCTTTCCCAGCTGTTGCATAATGAATTCATTTTTTCAATATATTTTTTCAGTTTTTTCAGAACACAGTGCTGGATTTTTGCCACATTATCATTAATCAAGATAGTCATTATAGAGATAAAATTAAATACTTATATATTTTTTTTATGGGAAAGTAGGTATGGAAGTCTTTGGGTGTTCATAGGGCCTAAGACCTAAAAATGTCCTTAGGTTTTCACGGCCGTTAGAATCTTGTGATCAGCCCTGATGATGGACCCTGCAATGGAATGCAAAACGTTGGCCAGAGAGGTCACATATACACGGCAGAATATCCCAGAAAACTATACACAGAAGGGCCTAAGACCTATCGTACGGCTGGCTTAAGTGATCACTGTGTTCTGAAAAATTTGAACAAACTCAAAAATATATAATTTTGTCTCTGTGAGACATCTATATAATCATCCGTATTCTGAACTATTAGTTTATGTGTTGTATAATGACCAATATTCGGCCATATTCTGAACTAAGCAATATTGCTCTTTCCTGTATCTTGACAGTTATTGTATAACATTGTGACGCGTTTTTTTTACATTTTATGATTGACAATTTGAAATTAATGAATTCAATCAATTAGAAAGTTCATTATTCGTAATTGTGAATAACTTAAGGTTTGTTTACGCGTTCAAGTTTTCTGATTGATTGAATTCATTAATTCAAACATGTCAAACTTAAAACATCGAAATTGGCAGCAATACATTGTTATACATATCTGTCAAGATTGGGATAAAGATCTGACATTTCAATATTGCTACCTTCAGAATAGCACAGAATATATCTTGATTCATTTTTTCACAAAACTGGGTTCAATTGGAAGATTATGTTAAGAGTATTCAATCTTTTGATCACAATGTCTTCTGAACTCCTAAATAACTTTTAGAAATTCAGTTCAGTGCACTGACCTTCCGGGATCCATTTACTGTGAAGTCACAATACATTATGTGATTTTCTCAAGTCTTGGTGTTTTTCTAAGTGTTTTACTACAGTAAGTGGGCCTCATGGCCTGTTGTAGCATTAAAACTAAATCAAACTAGTATGTGTCAGCCGTTTGTACGAGGTACATTGTTTCGTTGTGTTTGTGTTTACCAACACAACGAAATGTACCTCACATGCACGACTTACACATACTAATCCGATTGTCTTTCTTAAATGGAAAGAGGTATACCAACCCTCATGGTATAGAATTCAGTTTTCAGCACCCAGCGAATGATTGTGAGAACGCCTGCACTAGACGTGATAACTGTTGACATTTTTCCTAAAGTGTAAATAATATTTTCTTTGAATAATATTCAAAATTGAATGAGGAAGACCTCCCCCTTTTTTTATGAGTTTTAGCTATGAGGCATCTTGAATATATTCTAGTAGATAAAGTGTTCAGTATGTTTAAGACTTACTCTATCAAAGCATTGAATTTTTTCTTTTTTTTTAAATTAAATTAATTTCTAAACAAATTTTTATTAATCAGTTAGAAAAGACATATGAAAAATATTTTTACTGCTACTGGGATTCCAACCAACGGACCTCCATTCTATCAGGGGATGGAGTTATCCAATTTCGCCACGGCAGTTTAATCAATTAAAAAGAGACTACAAATAAAGTCAAGAAAATTTTTCGTTAACTAACCAAACTGCCATGGTAAAAATGGATAACGCGTGATATGTGCACCTGGGAGTAAACGAAAATCCCGTATCTGTGGCTATTTCTTGGAAGCCATTAAACCCGGCCGCACGGCTGCGAAATTGCCAGGCTTCCCAAAGGTGCATATTTCCAATGAATTTGGCTGCCGGCAACTCCGCCTAGCAACAGCGAATAAACGCCGAACAGCTATAAAAGCAGTGCGCTTTTACTCCCAGCCAGGATACACTGTTCGGAAGGCTCCAACAGTCCTTGCCTTACTGGGAGGTGTCCGGGAGAGATTCCTGGCGAACCTAGAAAGCGATATCGCTGCCGCAGTCGAGTGTTCTCCTGCCCGGCCGTATCAAGTCGAGCTTATGTGAAGCTCGAGTCTCGTCAAGTGTTAACCTCCGAGAAGTATCTTCGCCATCGCTCTTGCTGTCGAGTTTTTTCCGGCAAGAGCCTCCGCCGAATCTGTGAAGTGAGATCCAGAATTCCGCCTTAATTAATTTGTGACTACGCCAGAGACCTAAGTGCTTGTGCTAATTGTATTTTATATTCTGTGTGCTCTTTTATATTTTGACTGTCTATATTTCTGTGTGTTCTTTTCTGCTAAGTATGTACATTTGTGTTTTACTGACTATTAATAAATTGTTGTTAAAAATAAACTTTTTAGTTATTTCCACGCCTTTGTCGCTTGCACACATAGTTTGAAACAAACCACCCCGTTTCAATTGTCGCCCAATGGTGCAGCCTTCACGTCAGCGTGACACCTCCAGCGGAGGGAAGGCCAGAATCCACCCCCTGAGATTGTGCAAGTGACCGTGGAAATATAAAATAATTGTGAAGTGTAGAGACAGTGCTTTCAAGATGTCGTCCCGTCGTTATTATTGCTCCGTGAACACCGAGACATGGAGACCGACGCATCGCAGAAGCCAGCCGGAGCCCAATAGTCATTACGAGTTACAGAAAACATCATCGTACACGAGCCAGGAGACTAATCATCGTTACGAAAATTATGATTCACGGAGACCATCATCATATACAATCCAGGAGAAACCTGATCGCCGCTACGATTTGCGAAGACCGCCATCATATACGAGTCAGGAGGAGAATTATTATTACGCAAGAGACGAGTCATGGAGATCGTCGCCGTACAAGATCCAGCCGGAGCCTACACCGTTTCGAAATTCGGGAGAAAATTTCGTGGCGCCCACTTTCAGTGATATCCTCAAGAAATTACTGCTGACAGTTGAATTTTGGGGATACAGAGACGAGACAGCGCAGTTGTTCATAGAAAACTGCGAGAATTATTTCATATCAGTCGATTCGCATCCAGACGACATGGTGCGAATAGCAGCCATGCAGTTTCGCGGAAAGGCGCTTGACTGGTATAGTAGATATGAATATCTTCGATTAGATTGGCATAGTTTTTTGATGTTATTCAATCACTTTTTCGGAGGTCCAGAACAACCAACAAAGATCACGAGCTGCTTTTTCGGTGCGGGAAAGACTCGTGAAATAAAAAAGACCCACGATAATAAGTGCTTCACAGAGATGGCATGGATGAAACAAGTCAACGAGATTGCCAACCAGCGAGGCAATGATTCTGCGCTCGCACGGTGGCTTCTGTCGCATTTCCGGCATGTTATTCTGCCGCAGCGACCGGATTTCGAAGTCACTACCATAGAAGAAGAAGGCATTGTGGTTCTGCCCTCACCTGTTGCAGACCCAGAGGACGGCAAGCGCTGTGGAATGAGCGCTAATGTTGCAGATCACATCGAACCTGAGACGCACGAGGAAGAAGAAGTTTATGTCGAACCACTTACTTCCAGCGACGGACAGCGCTGTGAAGATATCTTCGAGATCACAGATGACACCGATGGAGAAGATAACATCTCACCGCCTTCCGCAAATTCCATCACAGAGGACAGAGATTGTTGTGGCTTTGGCGTAGGAGCCGCGCAATATATCGTAAATGAGGTGCACGAAGAAGAAGAAGTAGTTAGCGGAACCTCTTCGCGTACTTCCAATAACCTGATAGAAGACGAAAAGCTCTGCGCACTGTTGTCAGACGTTTCGCAATATATCGTACATGAGGCGTACGATAAATCTAATATTTTCAAGGCAGAAACTGGAATTGGGTCTTCAATCGACATCCCGCTTAAGTCTGAATCAGAAGCCTCGAGGGCGTTAGACGAAGACCATTTTGATCCTACTGCTCAAGAAATTATGCGATGTAAACCGAATGCTTACCGTATCATCAATCGGCAACAAAACAAGAAATTTGAAGACACAGAGCGCTATTTTCGTTCAAAATGGACGGGGTGATTGATATGTGCACCTGGGAGTAAACGAAAATCCCGTATCTGTGGCTATTTCTTGGAAGCCATTAAACCCGGCCGCACGGCTGCGAAATTGCCAGGCTTCCCAAAGGTGCATATTTCCAATGAATTTGGCTGCTGGCAGCTCCGCCTAGCAACAGCGAATAAACGGTTGTTCGCTAATCCATCCCCACCACCGCCGAACAGCTATAAAAGCAGTGCGCTTTTACTCCCAGCCAGAATACACTGTTCGGAAGGCTCCAACAGTCCTCGCCTTACTGGGAGGTGTCCGGGAGAGATTCCTGGCGAACCTAGAAAGCGATATCGCTGCCGCAGTCGAGTGTTCTCCTGCCGGGCCGTATCAAGTCGAGCTTATGTGAAGCTCGAGTCTCGTCGAGTGTTAACCTCCGAGAAGTATCTTCGCCATCGCTCTTGCTGTCGAGTTTTTTCCGGCAAGAACCTCCGCCGAATCTGTGAAGTGAAATCCAGAATTCCGCCTTAATTAATTTGTGACTACGCCAAAGACCTAAGTGCTTGTGCTAATTGTATTTTATATTCTGTGTGCTCTTTTATATTTTGACTGTCTATATTTCTGTGTGTTCTTTTCTGCTACGTATGTACATTTGTGTTTTACTGACTATTAATAAATTGTTGTTAAAAATAAACTTTTTAGTTATTTCCACGCCTTTGTCGCTTGCACACATAGTTTGAAACAAACCACCCCGTTTCACGCGCCATCCCCGGATAGAATGGAGGTCCGTTAGTTCGAATCCTGGTAGCGGTTAAAATATATTTTTGTTAATTCGATTTTTTGTACGTCTTTACTAACTGATTAATAAAAATTTGTTTAAAAATTAACAGAATTTTATTCTGAAATTGCAACTTCACAATAATAAAGTTTTCCTTTAATATATAAATTAATTTCAATTATGTAAAAGTGTATATTTTATCACAACATGGATTAGTGTAACGTCTCATTCAATAAATAGATATTCATATTTTGGCTTAAAGTAATATTCATAGGCCGATTCTAAAACTCCATGAAACTTTATTTGTTACATCCAAGAACCGAAGTGATCTTCAAATATTATATATGCACGTTAAAAAAATTGTAGCTTTAAATTTTTAAAAAATTTAGCATGAATTGTTTAGGAAGTTATTTTGTGTTTTGTGCATTTGTTGGTTTTATTTTTGCTTTGTAGTTACTTTATTACAAACCGCACTGTTATTTCTTTAGGTTAAAAAACTTGGAAAAGATGTGGTTGCTGTATTTAGTGTACAAGAAATTGGCGAGGTAGGTAAATCAATATTTAAATAAATGTAATTCATATATTCATTATTTAGTTAGGTTTTACTTTACTAACCTATGATATACTTATATTATTTTTTTGCAATTTTGTTTTAAATATCCATTCACTGATATTTATATTCCATTTAATGATCAATGTCGTTGGAAATGTAATGGCAGAATTCTGCATCCCGTGTGGTCGAGCATGTGTTGTTGTTTTTTTGTTTCAATATAGATAGGAGCGTAGATAATAACAAAAGAAATAATTTTTTTAAAGCAACAGGTTGCATGGTTTGATTTGCTATGTATGTGATTCACCAAAGTTAATTCTTATTAAGAGTTTATGTGTTGTATAATGACCAATATTCAGCCATATTCTGAAAAAAGCAATATTGCTATTTCTGCATCTCGACAGTTATTGTATAACATTGTAATGCTGCCAATTTTGACGTTTTGGAAGTTTTTTTATTATTATTAGAAAGATTAATTATTAAAAAAAATATGTTTGAAATTATTAATTATTAAAAAAGGTTTAAATTTAATGAATTCAATCAATTAGAAAGCTCATTATTCATAATTGTGAATAACTTAATGTTTGTTTATGTTTTAGAGCTTTCTGATTGATTGAATTCATTAATTTGAAACCTGTCAAACTTAAAACATCAAAATTGGCAGCATTACAATGTTATACAATAATTGTCAATGCACAGAAATAGCATTATTGCTTATTCCAGAATACGGCCTTGTTTCCTATTTCCTACGTCCTCCTACAAATTGTTTCCTACACCTTTCCTACACCCATGGACAAAAATAGTCAACCCCGAATTTCAAACAAAATGGATATAATTTCTCATAAATTATTTTATTGTTGCATTTGGGTTTTATTACTGACTGTATAGCCTACATGTTTGCAGTATTTAGAGTCTTAACAGTTTTGTACTAGTGCTGTTGTTATGTATAACTGTAAATGCTATATATAACTAATAAATTATTAAGTCGAAAATCATAACATTGTATTTTTCAAAATTTTTCGAACGGAGAAATTTTTCATAGAGTCAGGTATTCTGAGTGTAGTGTGAGGAAGTTACTAAAAAAATTTCATCTCAGAGAATGCGGTCGGAGGTGTATGACAACTGTCGAAGAAGATAGATTTATCACAAAGTTTTCAGAATCATTTTTTGACCGCTGCCGAAGTACACAACAAAGTATAATGAATAAGCCAAACTAAATTTTCATTAAAGGCTGTTGGAACGGGGTTTCTAAGGGAAGTGTTCTGCAAAAACAAACTTATTAACAGAGACGACAAATCAAAATAAATTTGTTTAGTCCAGATGGGAAGAGAATAGTTCGCCGCAATATCAGAGAAAGATATCAACCTAATTGCTTTACCTGAAGCATATATTTATGGCGTGTATGATGTCTGGCTTGATGCCTGATGATGTCCGGTGCTTTTTGATGCCTGACGGGTCTACTGCACATTGCCTATAATACTATGAATGCCATCCAGTATAAAATTTCCCTCAGAGTCACATCATTGAATTGGCCGGGAAACAGTTCCTGATCTCAGCTCCATTGAAAATTTAAGGGCAAAAAAATGAAAACAAAAATTGGGAATAAATGAGCTAACTCGGGTTGATAGAAACTTAATTAATGTATGAAGAATAAAATATTTATAGATATTATAAATTCTTTGGGCACTTCCCAACATTTTCAAACCATTATACTTCATTGGAACGCAAATTTAACTGGGGTCCCATTTGTATTCCATCTGGCTCCCGATCCTATTTTCAGTCTTCCAGTACCTGAAGGTTAAACAAGATTTTGTCTGCTTCACTTGACTAAATATCGAACCTCTTCTTTATTGCAACAGCTTGAACTAAAGTTGAGTAAAAGTGAGCTGAATTGTAACTGAATATTCAGCACATGTTTAATTGGAACACAATTTTTTTTATTTTGTTTCTAATGTGTTGTGATTTTTGACAATCCTGGCAAGAGGGCGATTTAACGTTTTTCATTAGTCCTATGAGTGTGGGCGAGATTGTCTTATTTTTTTAAGTAATAAAAATAAAATTGATTGAATTGTCTAATTAGTATTGTATCAGCATTTTTGATTGATTCCCAATGTACTTCAATCCCCTAATGCATAGGAATCAATAAATAAATCATTGAATCATAAATAGCTTTAAAAATAATGGTTTGAATATGAAGAATTACATTTAACATTAATTTTGTAGTATTGTGTGTGAATGAATATTTATTACCTACTGGTTAAAAAATTGATGTTTTTTTTATATGTAAATGTAATGATTATGTGAATAGGTACGTATTCAATATTATTTTCTACAAGAGCCATTGATTCGCATATTATAATAATAGGTGTACAGATCATGAGTGTATCAAATGGTTTAAAGTTTTAATGATTTTAACATTTGTTAAAGTGCATATTTAGACTAGTTATTCACTTTTTCTTATACAAAAAAGTATGAAATTTGGAATATTTTTGTAAAAAAAGTATGAAATTAGGAATAAAACTTAGCATTTCAGAACATACTTTTGAAAGGTTTTTAACATTTTTTTTTATGGATTTTTTTTTGTTAGATGAATACTCCGATTGTTTAATTAAAATATTCTTTTTTTAGGATGGAGAATCAAGGTTGAAGTTTGAATTGCATCCGCTGGAGATAGATTCTCCTTTAAATAAACCAAGTGTTGGTGATTCCAAATATGTTTTGACATCGGAAACTCCACCTACCATAAAGGATACAACACCAGTTCGAGCTTTCCTCAATGGAGATAACTGCCTGAATGGAGTAAGATTCTTCAGTTTTTATTTATTTAAGTAAAATATCAATTAATTTATTACTAACCACATTATACGTACGGATAGATTTTATCAAAATCTCATTAATTTTCCTTAAGTGTTTTATTATTCTTATTATAAATTGTGTAAAGTGATGGCCAGCAGCAAGTTATATTGGTATCTTTGCTATGGCAAGCTATATTTATGTATCTAAGCCTACAAAAATGCTGAAATATTTCAAATGATATTTTATTTTAGGGTACGGGATGGTGGAAATACGAATTCTGCTATGGAAAATCAGTAGTCCAATATCATGTTGATAGAACGGGTGCGCGGCAGTCTCTATTACTCGGTGTCTTTGATAAAAAAGAACATTTATCATGGATATATCAAAATCCACACAAAAGACCCAAACCACAAGGTGAGAATATTTTTTATAAACATTATCAATACAGCATACTTACACTATCATTTAAAAGCTATCATGTATATTTCTAAACGTTTTTGAAATATTTTTTGTATCAATGGCTTAATAATATAAAAAACTTATGTCCAAAAACATACCCAACTCAAAAATGTTTTTTTGGGTTAGGTATGCAATATATAATAGGTTAAAAAATAAACGGTTCTGTCTGTAACACAAACACAATTTTTCCAAAGAAATAATCGAAAACATATCTCTCAGTTCGAATATAAAAAAGATTATCACAATGACGCAAAAGCGAGTTATCTTTATGTTCAACTTTTTAATATACAAGTCGCTTATATCCATAACCATGAGGTTAACGTTACAATATTTTTGACTCATAATTAGGCATACCATAATCTAAACCGGGACCGATACCAAATTTTGCTTTAAGGAATTTTGAGATAGTTTGGATAGTCAGTAAAGTTTTGAAGCTCTGGCTGCAGATCATGATTTAAAAAAAAAATTAATAGAAGAAGAGCTTGCGGCATCCTTATGTTTTGAATACATGAATGTTTGTTTTATTATTTTGGCTTAAAAGACTACAAAATATGCACCTGCTATGAAAAAGATCAGAAATTAGAAATCAAAATACATAATACTCTATGAAACAATATCCGTCACTAACGTTACCAGAAGCTGCAAATAATGATGAGGTATAAAATAATAACGAGGCATTAAAAAAACAACTCTCCATGTAGTTCATCACTAATGCTACCAGATGGCGCAAATAATGATGAGTTATAAAATAAACATAATTTTATGTGTAATAATGTCCATCACTAATACTACCAAAACGCTAGATGGCGCTGTCCTGACAGGTTTAACTCGTGGCCTAAACTTAAAACTTGACCTGACAGTTTTTAGATAGGTTTTAGTATTATTTACTTTTCATAACTTTGCACTTTTTAATACACTGATACGATTGTGTACAATTTACAGAGTGTATTATGTCGTAGCTATCCTTGCCATGGTTGACTGACTTTCAATCTTAAATCATGATCTTACATGACTTACTTATATAATATCAAAGTTATAAAATCCATTACAATATCCACTACACAAAATAAATTTTCACTCAACTACTCACTACTACTACACTCATTACACTCAAAATAAATAATTGGGGCTCTTCTGAAGATAGTGACATGCATGTAGTGATGGCTATTGTAAAACATTTTCACTTCGTTAATTTTCACGTTTGCCAGATGTCTTGCCATTTCTCATTTTACACTTACGTACAGTCTATCTTATTCTTATTGTTATTATGAGAATACAGCAGAATATGTAATAATAAATAAATGAAAATGTGGCGTTTATATATTTTAGTGTACAGCGTGTCATTGAATATTTGACTTTTTTTAAGAAACATCTTCTGCCGTATGTGGCATGCACCAATGTTTTATTTTTGTCTTTTTTGATCAGATACATTTATTGTTCTATGACTTACGGCTTACTTTCTTATGACTCATACTGATGAGATACATTTATTGTAATTAAAATATGATATTTTATTTATGCAAAATATATATCTATTTATAATTGAAAACAATATTTAAGTATGATTTAATTATTTTAGGTCAGCATCGTACACAAATATCTCACTTTTATTCTCAAGGCAGTATCTGTGATAAAACAGGGAACCCAAGACAAACTGAAGTTAAACTGAAGTGTTTGGAAAATTCTTCTAGTCCTGGTCAGGTTTCTTTGTATTTATTGGAGCCGAAAACGTGCCAATACATATTGGGTGTCGAATCGCCAATAATTTGTGATATACTTCATTTAGCAGATGAGGATGGTCTAATAAACATTCCTACTCCTATCTTGGAAGGGAGAGGTGATGTAGAAGAGGCAGTAGTCGAGGAAGATGACACCACATCAAGTGTTGAAACCCAAAGTGCTTACCATGATTCTGAAGAAAATGACATTGATATTCCCCACATAAATGTTTGAAAGAAAATGTGATAAAATATGATTGTGTTAATATTATTTATACTTGCATACATTTAGATATTTTAATGTAAAACCTGTAGTGTTTAGATAAAAACAATTTAACAATGTATGTGCACAGTAATGTATAATTCTTCAACATTCAACACAAGGGGGGTGCTTTTTAAATATGTATTTTCATATTTCAAAGTTATTGAAATTTCTGATTAAAGATTTTGTGAAAATAATTTATGTATGTATTTGATTACCACTGTAAGGCGTCTGATACACATGCTTATTTAGTGGCACGTGAGCATGCGCAGTATCGACTTGACAGTGGCATGCTTATTAGTGGCATGTGTGTACGCGCATTGCCAGTAATGAGCATGCCACCTAGTGGCATGCTCAAAAATCAACCGCCGGTTGATTTGTAAGCATGCCACTGTCATTCACCATAGAGAAGGGGTATCTTTGGAGCATGTGTGAACAGACTTGCTTATTTATGAGCATGCTTATGTCATTCGCGGGCTTCGCGGCTAGTATTATCAATGCGATCTTCTCAGTCCGCGAAGATGAAACAAATATAGCGCGTTGGGGAGATAATAAAACATTACTTTTCGTGACTTATTTTAGGAATCACGAATGTCTGTGGAATACTCGGTCACCATTGTGTAAAAATAATATAGTGAGAAATAATGTTTACGAAACTTTATTAACAGGCATCTTACAATAAAAATTATATAAACTAAAATCAAAAATGTGCGGATGGAAACTCGGGAACTTTTTTGATTTATTGGTTCACTTGAATTTTCTATTTCAGTTTGCAAAGTTTCCATTTTGAACAAGAGCGTCTCTATTCTATGACAAGAGCATGCCACTAATAAGCATGTGTGTTTGATTGTTAGCTTTGGGCATGCTTATTTATGAGCATGCCACTAATAAGCATGCCAGTAATGAGCAAGTGTGTACAGTTGTTAGGACATGCTTATTAGTGGCATGCTCATTAGCATGCCACTAAAGAAGCATGTGTATCTGTACCTTAACTCCAATCACCAATTTACAAATGAATGTAAGTAAAAATAACAAAAATGATAGTAAAATTTACAAATGTCTTCTTGGTGCCCATACTGTGGGGAATTAAAAAAATCTGTTTGGGCCGGTTGTTTGATGAACAGTAAAGGTAAAAATTAAGAAGAGGGCGCTAAAAGGGTTATGATTGGTTGAAAATTCTATATTTTTTTATAATTTTTACATTTGGGTACTTGTACTGATCAAACAACCTTAATCCTTTCTATTTTCAGATTTATGTAAGATTGGTGGTGATAGAATATCACAATGTAGGTGATCTCAAATCAATTACTTATTTGTTTTAAACAAGTGAGGCTAATTAAAAGCATTTAAAAATATTTTTTTTCGTGTAAATAGGGTAGATTAAATAAATTGATTTTTGATGTCATATTATTCAAGTTCTTCATGGGATTTAGGTATCAGCTGTTAGGCAGATGTGTGGAAGGGTCTTGTAAGGAAATCATTAATGTTGTTAAATATTCGAGTAAAAGATTATTGAATTAAAAAATCTAAGAAGATTGAGCATTTTGACGTTATAATGAATTTGTAAAAAATTATTTCATTCCATGACTGTCAAAACTGTATGCACACAAACCTATTTGCCGGGAAAATAATTAATGCTTCATTAATTATTTTCATCATCATCAAACATCAATAGAAAATACAATGTGCATATACAATTTTCATATTTTTTTCCAAAGATTAATGATTGATGAGTGATAAATTCTGTATTTGTACTGTATCACTAGATGGGCGCAACTGAAATACCTGAATTTTATAAAATACATCATTTTTTGTTCACCAACTCTATTCTTTAGATTTAATTGGATCCATGAAATCTATAATGGAGCTGATCTGAAATAATGCTAACATTTAAAGTATTTGTGTAGATAGGTGGAAAAAGCCAACATGGATTGGACTGTATTGCCAACACAGTTTAAACTTACTAATAAAAAAGTTGGTGATAAAATATATCTCTTTGAGATGTCCACATTTGTAGGATGCAATCAGGGAATTGCGTTACCTTGAAAAAATTTACAAATGGACAGTTTGTGAAACATTCACTTGTGCTTGATAATACACACATATTCTGTACTATTCTGAAAATAGCAATATTGGTATTTCGGATCTTTATCCCAACGTCGGTGGTGTGGTCAGAGGAAGAAAGAAGTACATGACGGTTATCCGTCAAACTAAATTGAAACCATAAATATAGTCCAGTCATATTTCTCTTTTCTATGGTCCAACGTGACAGTAACAATTTTGCCATAATTTTACATCCTGACGCTGTGGGAGAAGAAATTGCAAATAAAGATTTTTACTTTGAGAGAGATATGTGTAAATATACAAATCTTATTTAAGTATGACGAACAAGTAAGAATATAAATGAGATGTATATTTACGTCTTGTTTATTTTTTATTTTAATTTTCGTCTGTTAAGTGTTAGGATAAAGATCTGACATCCCAATATTACTATTTTCAGAATAGCACAGATTATGTTGAATTTTCAGATCTTTTGTATGCATGTATACATTCTTGCCTCCGTTTACTGAGTGTACTTTTACTAGAATTGGCACTGGTTTGTTTTCATTAGACGCTTGCTTATTATGAAAACAATTCTACACGCTTATATATTTTATGACTGTCCACACGCAGGCAAGCTATTGTGGAATTTATTCCATTGTTAATAATTAAATATAAGTTACACTGAATGTGAACGTGGAGACGGGCCACATGACTCGTTGTTGCTTTTGATTTAATTTCAATCACTCAAGAAGATTATTCTTCACTTTTAGAACACTCAGCAAACCATCAACCATTAAGGGGTTATATACCTTCTTTTTTTCAAAAATCGTTTTTTTTTTTATTGCTTTATCTGAAAGTAAAACTCATTGAGAACATTTCTTCAAATTTTCATGAAGATCCAAGCAATAGATCAAAAGTTGCAGAGTTTCGAAGCGCGCCCCGTAACCGCCGCACGGCTGAGCAGATAGCGGTAAGGGACCGCTTAGCAGGTAGCGCTTATCAGGGGTCGCTCCGCCTTAACGGTAAATCTTTTGTTATTGTAGAAAGTTAATTACATGAGGTAGGTACGATGTTTACTCGAACGTGCTCCATTTTTGACCATACAAACACCCTTATAAATCAGTTGTATACGAACTTCTGAAGCGTGAGCATCTAAGAATCGAACATTTTCCTTTTTACAAAAAATCAGTATGAGTTCCCGACAAAAAATTACACGCGTAACTCGTGAAGGTAGTAAAAATTACAAATCGCGATCGAAAAAGAGGAAGCAATATTTTAATCCTCAAACTGTGGAAGTGGACGAAAGTAGCTTCAGTGCGTCTCGTAAGAAATTAAAATTGAAGGACGATATTCATGTGCCGATTGATCATTCGGTGGAATATCGAATCATCAATTTTGTTCAAGTGTTTACGGCTATTTCACAGTACGTAAAATGCAATACGTGTGCAATACGTGCAACCCCTACCCGATGATGTATTGAAGATTATGAAGCCGATATACGAAGACTTATCTAAAGATGAATTGCTTGAAAGATGCCTCGGTGGATTCACTCAAAATAACAACGAGAGCTACAACCAACTGATCTGGAAACTGTCCCCGAAACATCTTCCAGGAGGTGCAGTACCTGTAAGAATTGCTGCTTATACATCAGCCTGTATATTCAACGAGGGGCAAATATCTATTTTGAAAGTTTTCGAGGCAATGGGGGTGCATTGTGGCAGCAACGCTCATGAGTACGTCGCGCAGCAGGACGAGAGGCGAATTTCGATGGCCGAACTTCGGGCGCAAGGTGCGACAAGGGAGGGACGAATGGCCAGCAGACAACACCAAATAGATATTTTGGAGGCTGCATCGAGTGCAGATGACACGCTATATGGTCCCGGAATCGACGATGATTTGTAAGTTTACCTGATCGACTTTAATGTTTATATAAACTAATCTTGAAACTTTAAACTCGATTATCTCGAAATGGTGTTTTTTCAAAAGTGCCTTTGCCGTGATCACGATTGCAGAAAAACTATTTGACCGATTTTCTTCAATTTTTTTTTAAATTGTTCGTAATTAATGTTGTGTGTACTTGAACGATTCATTTTTTATGCATAATTTTTTATCATGCAGATAAGAATTTTTTAATAAAATTTTTAGAGCTCAAAATGTTGATTTTTTGAGAAAAACATTCCCGTATGCAGAAAAAACAAAATATTTATTTAAATAATCGTTCAAGTACAAGGAATGTTCATGTACTAATGAAATATTTTTGATTTTATGATTTCAGTTAACCTGCTGGACTTCCATGGTGATCACCGCAAGCCTCATGAAAAAAAAAGGGTTTCGGGGAAAGAGCCATAACTTTTTGCCATTTGAGCCATAACGCCAATTGTTAATATTTTTAAATAAATTAAGGCGTGTTTTATTCAATGAATAATATACTATTACAAAATTATAACTTTGATTTAATAAAATTATTACTACATATTTAAAAAAAAATCCAAACTTTCCTTATTTTTTCCGCACAAAAAGGTATATAACCCCTTAAGAGAAAATATATTTTACTTTATTAAATTAAATTTGAATTTTTTTATTATTCTTCTACACTTCTCTTTAAATGTGCGTTGGCCATCCTCGTGATGCTCGTGAAAAATGCGGGTACAGTAGTTATCATAGTAATGGCACACTTTTGAAAACCGGCAAATGTAATTGTATTAGTTCACATGTTCTTAAGAGATCAAAGTGCCACTTGAAGATTTGATATTGATTATCAAATCTTTGATATCATTGTTTTAATTTATTTTTTAATTTGTAACTTTTATATGCCTCTGAACAAGTAAAGCATTTCACTTTTCCACCATCTCAGTAGAGTGCTCCGTTATTTTAACCGGTTATGTAAGGTTCAACTACTTGAGATTTGTACCTGATTGTACTGATGATTGGTAACTCAGATATTAATTTTAACTGGTACCGATGTTTACCCGTCGAATTACGAAAAATCAGTTACCAATCATCAATATAATCAGATACAAATCTCAAATAATGGTTAGTGTCACCGGTAAAAATACCACCACTACTGGGTATCGTGGTCCCTCAATATAATAGTCACTGCATATGGCAAAAAAATTAATTTTTTTTGGTGTAATGGTTATTAAAAGGTACATTGCATTTCTAAGTGCTGTTTTTTTTTAGAGGCGGAGAACTTTAAATTGAAATAAAATACAGAAAATTATTTTTAATATCCATGAAATTGGATTTATTTAACAGATAATTTTATGGCATTAATATTTGAATATGATTTCGGGCATGTGGCCACCATGGCTGACATGGCATAATCTGGAGGTCCGATTTTCACACACTCTGCAGTAAATCGGGTTGTGTTTCGGCAATAATGCGTTGAATATTGTTTTCCAAGTGTTTCCGAGCTCAGTTGTTTCTGGTTTATCGGCGTAGGCATGCGACTTTACATATCCCCAGAGAAAATAATTTTTAATGGGCGAATGAACGAGGTAGCCGTTGAAGGTCCATTTTGTGAAATCAATTGTTTGTCAAATGTTTCTTTCAGTATATTAATTGTATCATGCGCTGTGTAGCATGTGGCGCCGGCCCGTTGAAACCGCATGTCTGCAACATTATTGCCTTGCAATTGAGGCTCGAAAGAGTTAGTAGTCATGTCTCTTTACCGTCCACCATTGACTGACATTCTGACCATCACTATTTTCGAAGACATGCAGACTAGGGAATGCAATCCCGAGTCGGGATTGCTCTTTCGGGATCCCTTGAGATTAGAATTTCCAATCCCGCGGGATTCTGAATACTTTTGTGTTTTTTTTGTTTATAGAGCTGAATAGCAATTAACGACAATACCTTGATTTTTAAATCAGAAATTTTAATAAAATGTTCATTATTAATCATTATTATTATTAAGTTTATTAAGCTTATTAAACATATTAAGCATCAAGTTTTTGTAGGCGTTTTTCCAAACATCAATCAGTCAATATAGTAGAGTAAAAACTACTAACTATTAGTAGTTTTTATTACTATGTTGGGTTGATAAAATATAGCAAATATTATTCAAAGCTACTTTCATTATTTGAATGTGACGTGAACATAAGTTTTAAGTACTTACTAAAAGTTCTATAGATATATACAATTACACATACAAAACATAAAAAATGCTGATCAATCCCGAAAATCCCGATAATCTCGTCCAATTTTTTGGTTCAGGATTGATCTCGTAAAATGCTTCGAGATCTCGCGGGATCGGGATTGCATTCCCTAATGTGGACCAATGATTCCACCGGCCCATGAAGCGCGCTAAACGGCGACTTTTCTGGATGTAATGGTGTTTCGACACTTGTGGATTATCATCGCTCCAAATGCGGCAATTTTGTTTATTGACAGATATTTTACCAAAAGTGCTTCATCAGTGAACACATTAGGATTGTGGAAATTGGACCTCCAGATTATATCCCACAGGCCACATCCCCGAAATCATATTCAAATATTAATGCCATAAAATTATCTGTCAAAAACAAAGCCAATTTCATGGATATTAAAAAAAAAATTCAGTGTTCTATTCCAATTTAAAGTTCTTCGCCTCTAAAAAAACACCTTTATAATGAAATACAAAAATGTTGCGATTTTAGTACACTTTTGGCTTGCTCGAACGAGCCAAACATTCTAAAAATGTTGGTAATTAGTGATTTCTCAGAAATGATGTTATCCTCTTTTGATTTCTTTACATCAGATTACTTGTATTCTTTATAAAATAATTTTTTAAGTTTAATTACTAAAAAAGAACACGTTGACTTTGTCTGAATGAGGAGGGTAGATATTAAGCGCTAACAAACTGTTAAAATAAAGTTAAATATGGTGTAATTGTAATGTTGTCTAAACTAATACATATTAGAATAAAAGCATTTGATTACAAGTGCGAAGTAAATACAACAAATATGTCTTTCTGACATCTCTGTATTTCAAGGCCATTGAGTGCATTTGCATACATTATGCATACTGCATTTACAGTTTTAATGAAAACTGAAGTATTATAAATAAGTTAAAGCAGTACATATTAAACTCAAAATGTGGAATCATTTTGAGGATGCAGGAAAGAATAGGAAATAAAACACATTTTAACTTTCGACATGTATTTACATTTACAATAACAAAGTGGGTGTGTATAAAATTGTTCTGATAGGATGTCGATAATTATCTACATTTAACACAGACCAATACCAAATGTGCCACTGATGTTTTAATAAAAACTCTCCAATAGTGTTATAATATTCAGAACACACATTTTATAAGCTTTGGTATGAAGGGCTTAAACCTACGGCTAAATGTTCAAATTGTATGCTGGGTCCTCGGAGTGCTATTTATATCACTATTGAACATAGTCACACTAATTCGTGAGATAAGACTAACACACCTCACTCCAATTTAGCCGAGGGCCCACATTTATGATTTATCACTTAAACTGGCCCATTCACAGTCATCGTGTCTTTCCATAAATTACTAAATTATAATAATAATATAAAGGTAATTAATTAAACTTGCCAGATAAAGTAAAAAAGCTACAAAACCATCTCTACTGCTGGAAAAGAAACACTGGTACAGAATAATGTATACATAGTGAACAGATAGTGAACTAAGAAAAGTGAGGGATAAGCACAAAATACATAAATATTGATTTGGAAAGCAAGATGTTTCAAAACAAAAAGTGTAATGTTTTTGGAAAAATATAGAATTCACTTTCCAAATAAATACATTTCAATATTCAGTGGTCATTAAAACAGTACAAACTTGGTAAAAATGGTTCTGGTAAAAGTTCAAAGCAAGCAATTATTACTGCTTGCCAGTGAAGAGACCAAGCAATTATTTCTGCTTGCCGTTGAAGAGACCAAGCAATTATTTCTGCTCGTCATTGAAGAGACGAAACACATCAACAATTGTATCACTAGGTATGAGTCAATGCTAATAAGGCCGTGACGCTTCTTTGGATCGCTTCAGTTGCACTTTCAGTCTCTTTGTTCCTATTTGGAAGCCATTCATGGCTTGTATTGCGGCTTGTGCAGATGATGCATTGTCATATGATACAAAGCCAAAGCACTTTGATAAGTTGGTTTGTTTGTCTATGAACACCTTTGCCGAAATCACATTACCGAATGGCACAAAAGTTGAAGCAAGGTCAGTATCGTTGAACTCCTGCGGAAGGTGGTAGATGAACAGGTTGCCTCCCTCCGGTCCTGAGAAACCGTTAGCTTGAACAATAACATACTCTTAAGATAAAACTAACAAAAAAATGAGGAGAAAATTTATATTTGTACATTATGTATTATGCTAGATATTTACATATTTTAAATTAAAAATATGTACTTCAATTACTGAACTTTAGAATGCAGACATGCTAATGTATTTACTTTTATGAAATAGTTTGTTTAACATAAAATTGTTATACACAAATATCTAATTATATTATAATTTAATTTTAAGCCAATAACTTCTCATAGAAGACTCAAGGAAAAAATATAGGGCTGTGGGAAAAACATTGACCTGTTACAACTACATAATCTGGGGTCACACAATAAACATAAAAAAATTTCTAAGGTGTATGTATATTTTTGCCTTTTAAATAGTTATTCTATTATATTACTTAATTCATAATGCTTTATAATTATGTAATGATCTGCCTGTTAATTAATTCATAAAGTAAATCTTTTATTTTTGAACACTCATTTTGAGCCATGCCGTTTTGTAATTACAGTAGAGCGTCGATTATCGGAACATCGATCAACCAAACGACCGCTTATCCAAACTACTACGCCCGCCCGACACGTGTGTCCCTACCCCCTCCCGCCTCCTGCGCTACAGCGCTCGTGCACTTGTCGTGACTCGTCAATTGTACTCGTATGTCATTTCCAAGTAGCCGCTAGTCAATAAACTAAATTTTGCCACGTGAAAGTAAACTCTCAATTAAAAATGCCTAAACGTAAACGTGTTGTCCTTTCTAAGAAAGATAAATACGAGATTAATAAACGGTTAGAGGAGGGCAAATCTGCAACCAAGTCATCCAATGAATACCAAGTTGATAAGTCTACCATTACGGATACATATAAAAAAACAAAAGACGAGCATAAGTAACTTTATATCCCAGCTTGATTCTTCTGATGGATCCACGAGTCGTAAAACGATGAAACTTGCCTCAAACACGGATTTAGATTATGCTGTATATGTGTGATATAACCGCGGTTATAACGATCCGAAATGGCGTATTTTCTCGAAATATATTCCGTTAATAAGTTCTCGAACACGCGCACACATGTGTGCGCGACCTTTTTTTTGTTGTTTCGGTGAAGACAGATGTGTGACCACATTCCTGGTTTCTTAAGCTATATAATAATTAGATGATTATTTTAGAATAAGATATTGTATGTAAATATTATTTTATAGCTTAGTATTAGATATAATAATAACTCTAGCAGACAGTGGTTGGGACTATAGATTACGCGCCAAGGTTTTTGTGCCAAGTTTTCGGTTCGTTTGTTCAACACAGAGCAGGGTTGAGAGGGGGCGCGGGGAGAGGCTTTACGCACAGGGAAAAGAGAGATACATCGGGTGCAAGCAGCCGCCCGAAGCTGTCCGTCCCAATCTCTCGGCGAGTGCTGGTCCCGATTCTAGGCGCCACCTGTTTGGGTGGCCGATATTTTTTCCCGCGCCATTGGCAGCAGAGGAAGAAGTCAGATAAGCCACGGTCACCGAGCATCGGTGGTGACTGGTTCTCCAGCGAGAGGTTCCAGAGGGAGGCCAGACCCTCCCGATGACGCAGATCCCGCGACCAGACGAGCAAGCGCACGCGGCCCGCCACGCGCGGCCTCCAGGAGAGTGACGACGACGTGTGTTGTGAACAATTGTTTTCTCGTGCTGATAAGTGATAGGGACACGATAAACGTTTGTGAATTCCAGACTGCTTGCGTTTAGACTAGGGTTAGTTTTAAATCAGTGATAATTTTTCTAGTTGATAAGCATTAACTGAGAATTGTGGTTGTGTTTTGTAAATAAATGTGTAAATATTTAAATGATTCGTGGTGTGGTGTTGTTTTAAATTTCCTGCTCCCTCCCTTGACACGCATTCTTAGTTGGTAGACGAGGACACCTAGCGTCGTGTGGAATCATGCTAGATTGATTCCCTTCGTATCATGTGGTTAACTCAAAAAAGATCCCAGGGAGAACCTATTTCTGGCCCAATTCTGTGTGAAAAAGCAGTTCAATTTAACGAAAAACTTGGAGGGCTGTCAAATTTTCAAGGGAGCACGGGCTGGTTAAAATGATTTAAGTCAAGACATGGCATTCGTGAGCTCCAAATACAAGGACAAAAACTATCTGCTGATTCATCAGCAGCTGATTCATTCAAAATCAAACTAAGGGATATACTGAAGGAAGAAAATTACGCTTTCGAAAACGTTTACAATGCAGACGAGGGCTAATTGGAAAGCTTTGCCACGAAAAACTCTTGCTTCACGTCGTGAATTAGTAGCACCTGGTCCTAAAACAAGCAAGGATCGTATCACTGCCTTAGCATGTGCTAATGCATGCTAAGGCTACTGGCAGCCACCGATTGTCCATGCTTGTAACTAATTGGTAAAAGTTTCAAACACGTTAATATGTCTGCGATGCCTATCTAAAGAGTGCTTGGATGGATAGTACAATTTTCATGAAATGGTTTACAGAAATTTTTATACCCTCTGTTTTTTAATTTTTTTTTTTAATTTTTATTTTTATTATTTATTATTATTATTATTATTAATTTTATACCAATTAAAAAATGATAAAAGAGAGAAAACATTATTGCTTCTTGATAATGCCCCAACTCATCCATCATGTGACATCTTAAATGAAAAAGAGGAGTTTATAAAAGTCATGTTTCTTCCACCTAACGTGATTTCATTATTACAGTCCATGGATCAAGGCGTTGAGACTTTCAAACGGTATTATAGAAAAGAATTACATATTACGTAATTCACTTGGAAAAAGAACAGGAGGGAAAAGAAAATCTGATAAGAAATCATAAAAAGATTGATTTGAAAGACGCGTCCTACATGATCAGAGCAGCATGGGACAGTGTAAAAGAGCAGAACTCGAAAAAAGCGTGGAATAAAGTTTTGGAAAATCCTCAAAGTGTATGTGTAAATGAGAAACAGGAAGATATGTCTGAGATATGCTAAAAAAGCTCAATTGCCACCACGAATGTGAAGAAGAGGTTCTTAAATGGATAGATTTCGACGATCAAGATTCCGGGTACCAAATTATGCAAGATAGCAACATTTTAGACCTCATGACTAATAAGGCTGACGCCACCACTAGCACCTCTTCAACCACAAGTTCAGATAATGAAGATGAAAACATAATTGGTGCTTTTGAAGCGTTTACTTGCTTAGATATTGCCTTGCGTTGGTTTGAAACACAAGCTGAAAGCGACCAGTATCAAATATCTGTCCTTAAAAAAGTATGTGACCTAGCCGCTTGTAAGTGGGTAGGCTTGCTCCGGCAGATCGAAGATTTTTTTAAGCGTTAATTGTGTATGTACATACATATTTTATTACAAGATTGTCTGCACTTTTTTTGTTTAATTCCTATTTGTCATTAAAGATATAAATGTAAATATGGTTTTCATTCACCTGTGCGTAAATATGTATGGCTGAATCAATACAGTTCGATTATCCGAAAATACCGGTTTTCCGAACACCCATATCCCCCAATTAGTTCGGATAATCGACGCTCTACTGTGCATAGTAAAAATTTTTGTCACCTACTTCATTATAACTTTTTGCATCAATTTAATTTTCACTATGTTAACAAATTAGATGTAACATTTCATTAAAACAACAGGATTTAGTAATTGATTTTTTTTTTATATCTTTATGACGAAAGTAAAATTTAAACCTGAAAGAATGATTGTAGGATGACCAATGAATCAGTACAATCCAGGTCGAGGCAAACAATATACTTACGAATATAAATATGAGTTTTCAATATATGTAAGAAGAATCGAACTCTCACAACCAAAAAAATTCTCTTTATGTACAAAATGCTTATTCTTTGTGTGTATAAAAGTTTTCGCAAAGATCACCTTCAATTTGTTTTCCAGCTGCTACAGCTGCCGCTGTTCCTAGTGCGGTCCCGAGTGGAGAAGCAGCAAACTGACTCGCCCCAAACTGAGCAGCATACGCTGAGTTCAAAGAATCAGCTGTGGACCCTGAAAGATTAAATATAATAATATATTCTAGGTATATCCAATACTTTATTACTATTTCATTAGGTAATCCAATTTTATTAGAAGAAGAAGCCTATGCAAGGATATTTGGCATATTTTGAAGCCTTTAAGTAATATCGACGGTCCCTAAATAAACTAGTCTCTATGTAAACTAGGATAAATAAGGAATTTTACAGGAAAGCTGTTTGAAGGACTTTGGCTTTACATACAAAATGGGCGTATTTTTTCCACTTTTATATCAATTTTTTTTTTTTGAAAAAGTAGTAACTTTTTTAAATGTTGTACTCCGGAGAAGATTATTTTCTACGCATCGGTAAAAAAAGTAAAAATGCATTTTTGATAGATGTTCAGATTTACATAAGGATTGTCGATTTATTGAAAATAGTCTACAATAAATACCTATTGTAGGTATATGTTTAAAGATCCCATACACATGTATTTTACAATGAGGCTTGGCATATGGCTATTACTATGTACTAATATGATCAAATGAGATGTTTTTAAATATATAAGTAGGATATATTTAAATATTAAATAATCATAAAAAAAACATTCTACGTTTAATAAATTATTGGAGAATAATTATAACACTGTACAAAATAATGCAGACTTGTAATAGAGGTCATCATAACAATAAATTGTTGGCCATTTAATAATATGCAAGTATGTATTCCATTTGCAGAAATATATTAGGTACCTACCTACTTTTTATCACAAAACCATGGACATACTATAAATAGTATGTCTATGCATAAAACTTATTTCTTGTGTGTAGTTGCGTGAGTAGGTATGTATGTATGTATATAGTTATGAGATCATAACTGAGTGAACATCATGTAACAAAGTGGATTAATTATTATGGTTTGAAACATCTGTAAGGTTTTTTAAACTGACATAAATTTATAATATTGATGATTATTATAACAACTTCTACAAAAGAAACTTCACTCTACACAAATGAAATATTTATTGAAAATCATTATTTAAATTTGATTAACAGGAAATAAAAAAAAAACAAATTTAATGTGATGTTGCTTTCCCTCTCTGAGAATTTTATATATTATATAAAGTAATAAAATATTTGTAAAATACTTATGTAAAAACTATGTTATAGCACTTTTGAAATCTTAAACACATTTAATGCAAAAAATGTTTGGTTTCATAGTTATTTCGAGTCATCTTTCTATATGCTTAGATTGGTAGGAGACATACGGCAGTATTCTGCTAATGCCTAGAAAACATTTTGACTAGGGTATGGAATACTTGACTACGTACTTACTACATAAACTGTAAAACTGAGGCGGACAGGGTTATCTATGTACATATTAGGTTTTCAGTCATCAACATCATTGTTGTAGCGCCTCCGAGGCTATGTGCATGTTTTTCAGAAAATATGATTTGTCATGTGGTTTAGAAATCTGCATGGATAGTAATCCAAATCTATTTAGCTTTAAGTCATGTAATTTTAGTTTAAAACACATTTAATAAAAATTGGGTAATAAAAGTGAAAATGAAACAACAGTGTGAAAAGTGTACTGTAGCTGAAAACCTGCAATTGAATATTAGTTATGATAATTACTACAAGTATTCTACTTTACTATCATACATATTTTAAAATTCAATTATCTTAGTTGTACCGAATCAGAAAAAACTGTATTATAGCAAAACCTCGTAAATTCGAAATTCAAGGGACCCAAAAATAACCGTTTCGAATTATGCGGAATCCCGTTAATTCGAAATTCAAGGCACAAAAAAAAATTTAAAATCGCAATACAATTGCGAAATTCGCCAAAAATCGTAAAACCTTTCAAAAAAGTCATTAATTTAGTGAAAAACGTGTAGTTTTGCATATTTCAAGAAATCGTTTTGAAAACGCAATACATATTTATTATACTGATACGCGTCATTTGTATTACTGAACTGCTCGATATTGATACATTTGTTAAAAATCGAAATTTATGAACGAAAATGTAGTGATTTATACCACAAGGGATTAAAATTTATTTAGTGAATTATAGTTTAGTGAACTAAACGCATTGATTTACTGCGCAAGATGCTAAAAATTATTTCGAATTACAGGGGATTTCGAATTATCGAGGTTAATCTATTATGAAATTAGCATTTTAGGACTTGTGGGTTTTAAAAATTTCGAATTATGGCGAATTTTGAATTATCGAGGTTCGAATTAACGGGGTTTTACTGTATATACAAAAGATTTAGTTTTATAAAGTATGCAATATAAAACATGCAACGTTTCTTGTTTCTGGTAGAGAATTTGTTGGAAATGACATGGCCTCTTTGGAGGCGCATCAATAATATATAATACATTTTTTTCTCATATCTTTTTAAAGTAAGATAGGAAGTAAATGCTCTGGTCAAAATAAGATAATTATATTTTTGTTTGAAAATAAAGATGGAGATCACAAGCCGGTTAATGAGTTATATGAGATTAAACATAACAAATATTAGTATAATAGAAACAATTGTTGTTAATTTCACTATTTTGGATGGAGATTTTTACATTGAATTAAAACACATAATTTTATTGAAATGGCAGTTGAAAAAATGCTTGATAAATAATGTTGGTTCGTCAGTAATGAGCCACAAGTGCATTGAACGAATTTGGAGAAATGTTACATTTACAAGAATCACACTACAAATGTGCCAATACAAGCAAGGGCAGTCAGCTCTACAAAATATTTTTTTTACCTGTGAGGTTTGTCTTCCCGAGAAGACCTAAATGGGAGAGATGTTTAAAATTAAGAAAAACATACGATATAAAATAATAATATTTTTTTTAATTGACATAATTAATTTGTATGTGAATGTCTCTTTATAAAAGGATTTTGTGATTTCTAAAAATAATTTACAATGATATTCATTCTGACAAAACACTAAATGCATAATATACTTATTGTCAAATTGAAAACATAACTGCATGATATTTTACTTGCTTTTATGTGATGTACTTTGTACCATTGGTTATTTTTCAAAAAGGTATAAAGGTAGGTGAAAATAAATAATGATGAATCATGCCACATAAGGTGGGTGAACAAATTTTTAAAAATGATATCCAACAATCCTTACAAAATTGACATACAACAATTCCAAATAAATTACTCTGTTGATTTGTTTAAATTTAACAAGTCAGTTATGGAACGAATTTCTGTTCTTTTCTTGTTTCTTTACTTATTTCCTTCACATTTTCATCCCGATTTTTTGTCATGGCGTCTTCATAACTAACAGCATCTGCTCGGCAGATGAGTTTGGCCTGCCTAAATCAGTGTCATCTGTGTAGAAGTTGTATAAAACTCTATATATATGTATATAATAACATTCTCTTGTAAAATAGATCTTAAATAATATTCCATAAGTGTTGAGAAAATTTAATTGTTGATAAGACTTACATAATGATGTAGCAGGTGGTGTAAGCTGAGACGGTGCTTGTGAGGCGGCTGTGATTTGTGGTTGAGCTATTGCTGCCAGTGTTACCAGGTTCTGCATTGACATAGGTGCCAGTAAACTTGCTGCGTCAGCAGTCTGTCCGCTTAAACCTGTAAGAAAACCAATAAAAACACATATAGACACATTTAGTAAACATGATTATTGATTTTGTTAAAATTATTGTTTGTGTTCAATTGTGTGAGAAGCATTTTCTTACATTTTTTATTCCTATATAGAAAAGCCCTTCCTGTCATGGAAGGAATAACTATGCCGCAAGTTATTAATTTAAAGATTTGTAGAGGATAGAGGTATAATGATATTCGGTACCAATATGTACCAACTAACACAAGCTCTTACACTCTAAGAATTGGCTGGACCCTCACCGATCCAAATATACTCAGACCTGTACAGACCAAACTGAACAAAGTTATTGAATGTTATGAAAGACGTCCTTTCATTTAGGTTGCGTTAGATCATAATCATTATTTGAAACTAGTAAGAGTGAAAATATGAGTACCTACTGCAATTTAAATTGTGAAATACTGTTGGTTAAATCATTTTGGACATGATTTGGTCATTATTTTGATTAAAATTAACAATTTCGTCATTCTCAAGCAAGAGCCGCAGAAAAAGCTGAAGAACATGCCTTTAATTTTTTTTTAATTTTTAAAAATTTGTTTTAAACTTTAAAACAACATGTTTAATATTGGGATACTGCATGGGTGATGTTAAATTGATGACTAAAGCATATAAAAGCATGCATTCAACATTTTATTTGATTCACTTGTTGATGTCAATGAACACTTCCTTTTACTGGCATTTTTAAAATAAAATTCATGTTCCAGGTCACTCTATAAAATAATTTCTTAATGATGAACTAAATTAAAATGAGTAAATATAGATAATGTTTTGATAAGGAAAATTATTGTATAAAATTTTAGTTATTCCATTAGACCTACCCTTAATGTGCATCAGATAAAACAAGTCAGACTTATAAGAACAATAGATGAGAGTTGGGTGTAATTATTGTACAGCATACTAAAAAACTATGGTAACAGCAATTAGACAATGAAAGCAGGAAAGTAGGTTTGACATTGAACCCAACGACGACTAAGGTAATGACAAATACAATAAAGAAGAGAGAACATAGAAATCGGACAGGAGAGTATCGAAAATGTTGAAGAATATGTATACTTAGGACAACTAATATCAATAAAAGACCAATATTCAAAAGAAATCGACAGAAGAATAAACAATACTTAGAAACGTTACTTACAATACTACGTCGTTAAAAGAAATAGTTTTTTTAAATTTTTTTTATTTTTTTTATTTAAAAAGTAATGGAAACCTAAGAGGTTTATGGGTAACATTTTTACATGATCAATATAAGAAAATATAATAACATAATTTAGATACCTGTTTTGAATTTGTCAGTGGTCAGTTGTTTGGTCTGTTGTGGCAGGTCATTGTATAGTTTTAGTCCGTTGCAAATTAGTCGGGATTGTCCTGTTTTTGTTTTGGCGTGTGTTATGTGATAGTTTTGAGCCATTCTAGTGTTGTGTTGGTGTTTTTCGTGTATTTTGTCTAATTTTATGTCTTCGTCTTGTATTTCGCCAATTGCTAGTTTGTGAATGATTTTAAGTGTTTCGATTTTTGTAATGCTTTCGATGTTTAATTGTTGTGTTATACGGTATACAGTTTCAGTTGGTGTCTGATATTTCAGACCATAGACCATTTTTAATATTTTGTTT
This sequence comes from Agrypnia vestita, assembly GCA_016648135.1. Taxonomy (NCBI): domain Eukaryota; kingdom Metazoa; phylum Arthropoda; class Insecta; order Trichoptera; family Phryganeidae; genus Agrypnia; species Agrypnia vestita. The sequence goes on along the minus strand of JADDOH010024415.1, from coordinate 398,386 downwards.
TGCTGTCGTTGGAGTCTGTTTAGGTAAGTTTTGTTTCCGGTTCCCCAGAAGGGTATCAAATATTCCATTCTACTCTTGACGTATGCCTGGTACATCAGAATTTTTACGGTCTTTGGTGTGATTTCGTGTATTTTGTGGAATAGGCTGGTCAGTTTTGTCAGCGAGTCAGTTACTTTGTCTATTTGAAAGGTCCATTTGAGATGTCTGTCTATGTTGAGTCCTAAGTATTTAGTATTTTCTAGTTCAGTGTTTCATTTTGTATTTTTATGTCCATTTTATGCGTTTTCCGTTTGGCCTCAAAGTTAATGTAGTTACATTTTTGAGCGTTTAAGGTTAGTATATTTCTTTTTGTCCATTCAGTTAATATGTCTATGTCTTTGTTGATTTGTTTTGTGGTTTCTATGTCATTATTGTTTTCGTAAAATATTCCGAGGTCGTCCGCATAGAGTATTATTTTGCCTCTAATATTTAGCTGCTCCAGGTCGTTTATGTATATTATATAGAGTAATGGTCCTAGGATTGATCCCTGTGGGATATATATATATATACATAAAAATGATATAATACCAATGTTGGTGAAAAGCAAACTATACAACACGTGCATTCTCCCATGTCTCACTTATGGGTGTCAAACTTGGCCTGCTCCATGCAAAAATGACCAAAAACGACCAAAAACTTATAGTTTGCCAGCGCAACATGGAGCGGAGTATGCTAAACGTAAGGCTATGTGACAGATGGACGATTAAAAAAATAAGGAAAAAGGGAAAAGTTTTACAAAAAGTAAAAAGAACTCAAATGGAACTAGACTGGTCATATTATGAGAACAAACAGAGAAAAATGGACAAAAGATGTAATGGAATGGTAACCTAAAAATGGAAAAAGACAAAAAGGACGTCAAATCAAGAGATGGGAAGATGATATACCAAAAGGATGGAGAATAGCTAGCGACAGAGATGAGTGGAAAAAACTAGGGGAGGCCTGTCAGAGAAAGACACTGACCAACAAACTGGTTGCTAAAATGGCATTTACTTTATATATATTTATGTTAAAACTGTGAAAGAAATGGTTAGTGAATAAAGGCTTTATTATTATTATATTGTATAGCAAGTGGATGGTGTGAATAATAGAATGTGAAGTGTGAGCAGTAGAGTGCAGTACCTTGCAGCAACTGGTGCTGCAGCCCCACGGCCTGCAACTGTTGCAGTAGCTGCAGGGAAGCTGTGGCTGGGGAGATAGCAGCCTCGGCGGGCGCGGGCAGGAAGGGGTTGGCGGGGTGGGGCGGAGTGGTGGCTGCGGCCGGCACCAGCAGCCCGCCTCCTCCTACCCCGGCCAAGTTCCACAGGTTGGCGTGCATCTGCTGCAGCCTCTTCTGGTCTTTTTCTTTCTGTGTGTCGGCGAATTTCACCACCAGCGGGGCTGAGCATCCCTCCATAGTCTGGCTGTGGTGCAATGCCTGCAAAAGTATGCATTTTTTATTTAGTATTGAGCAGGTACCAATCAATATATTTTTCAAAGAATTAAAAAAGATTTAACAATCGTACATTCAACAAATTATTTCAAATTAAAATCTAAATATTGAAAACCAAAAATGGCCTTAAAATGTGTGATATTCAATTTTTTTTCAATTGTTAATGAGTTACAAACTTGGATTCAAAGAGAATCAAAGTGAATTCAAAGATAATAAGAGAAGAGAGAATAAGAAAAAAACCACAGGCAATCCAAAGTTAAAGTAATTCCTTTATACAAAGTAGGTAAATATATTGGTTGAAAATCAGGAAGTGTGATGATCTTCAAGAAATTAAAATCGTCTTATTCTCCAATTATCTGTTAACACATTTTTTCTCAGAGTTGACTAACTTGACTTTGCTATTGATATTGTCACTTGACTTTTCTTCTTGACTTGGCTTCTCTTCTCTTCTTTCAATAACTGAATTATCGAGAAGCTTTTGTATTGTTTTGGTATGAGATCACTCATTATTCACAATTAATAAGCCGGATTATATAATTTTTCCATATATTATAATAACCGATAAAATATCACGTATTGGCATAAAACAATATAATGTTTATGGCTCTATTTATACTTTACTTTAAGTATAAAATATTTTTAATTTTTCTTCATAATTATTTTCGTCACAACTTCCAAAAAACTTGTAATTTGACGAATGTTCCAAATAATTCCTTTAATCTAATTTAATTCATTAAGACATTCACTTAATTAGTTAATATAATGAATCTGTTGGGTTTTATAAATTAAAATATATAAACCTCTTTTCTCTAATTTTTGGAGCACGGCGTGCGCAAAAAATCTTTTGTGTAATCAAATGCCATAATGTAAGCCCTTGAATGTAAGTCATAGTCATAATTGAATGTAGGTAAGTCAGTGTAACACAGTCGAATGCCATAATTTGTGCAATTGTGGAGAAACTGAGAATGACCCTACCAATAAAATAATATTTATTTAAGTTTGTAACTATATATTGGGACAGAGTATTAATAAGAAATTAAACTTATTAAAATTTGCGTGCGCGCAACATTTTTTCGAGTTCGGTATGTCGATATTGGAAAATCGCGGCACACGTTGATTTTAATAAGAAAAACGAGTTATCTAAGCAGACATATTTACTTTAATAATCTAGGAAGTAGATCAAGTACTTATTATTGCTGGTCAAAAAGTACTCACACATGCTGTTTCACGACATTCAAATAACTTTTCAACCTCCTTCCTTTTTTTCCACAGCTACCTTTATTTATTTACACGAAAAATAGGAAATAATTTTTTTGTGAATTATCAAATCGTCAGACATTGAATCATCGAATTCTCAGGATTCGAGATGTTTCAAAGGAAATTTGAAGACATCACATTACTAAGCATTCGCTGAACTGTGAAATGGAATGTGTCGGAGTCAGAATCGGTTTACATTGATTCGTTCGCTTCGCGAAAATAAGTTGCGGTAAATTTTTAAATAAACAGTTGCCAACATTCACATTGACATAATTTATTATAAGGTGCGCTGCCGTAAGTGGGAATATTTACGTCAAACCTGATCTGAAAAGCGAATATCACAAGGAAATATTTTTTGTTAAAAAACATCCGACAGTCGGCCGTATTCTGAAAATAAGGTTATTTTGGTGATTGTTACCCCAACGCTCAAAAATACAAAATACGTAGATTTACGACAGTCCGCCTTGTCCGGTGATTCACTCACTCAAAAACAGGTGGGATTTATGTATTTATGCCCGTGTACTTATAAAAAAGATTATTTAACTAATTAATTATTTAATTAATTTACATTTACGACTTTTGCTATTTTAGATGGGACCTTCGAAGCAGAAATTGCATGTTGTGTTTTTATGTCTACATATAAGATGGTGCACTTTTCAATACCCAACAGTTGTGCAGCAATGGCGTATAAACCATTTAAAATCGAATTCGGTACGTCAATACTTTGTTACACATACATGGATGTAATGTCGGACCTACACGATGCCTAGGTGTACTCATAAAATACCCTTTTAAAAGTTGGTAGAAATCAGTTTGTTTTACACACGTCTACTAATTTCTTAATCCAAGGTGTTCAAATATTAAATTAAAGCCAATATTTTCATCACAATCATAGAAATATTCGCATTTGACAGATATCTCGACGTTTCTCTATTTTTGGGTGTTGGGGTAACAATCAATAAATAACAATCTTGTTATTTTCAGAACACGGCCAAGTGCGGGCTATTAGTTAGGTAAATATTCTCTGGGTCGTTTCGTTAGACAATAAAAAAGTAATCGACTTTTAATTTGATTTACGACATGTTCAAATCCTTAACTTATTCAGCGGGTATCAATTTAATCTCTTATTTGCACTTAGTGGAGAAAATTATTTAATGGGGAGAAAGATCCCTTTCATTATTTTTCATTAAACTTAGGAGACCTTCCGTATCACAGTTGTATTTATAAAAAATATTGCTTTATTTATTTATTTAATATTTGTGAATGTTGTCTAATAAACAAATATTTTAGGTGTTAGCACTATTCTCGCAATAACTAAATAAAAATGCAAACAGCCGACTTGCAACAATCTGATAAACGCATATCACATAATCTTACTTTGTCGATAACTGTGTAGTAAAACTGCCAGCACAGTTATTTTCGATTAACTTATCCAATAACTAAATGCAAACAGGTCAGGAAAATACTTACATTCCTCTTTACCACCACAATCTGAATAATTCTATTTTACAATGACACTATGTGGGTTTTCACCAAAGGGCATTCAATATCAGGAAAAATATGAAAATATAGATGGCTTATTATATGAAATACATTTATTAGTTAATTGAGGAACGTTAATTGTGTGTGTTCATGTTTGATATTTTAAATAATAAGATTTAAAATTATCCTATAAAAAGTTAAGCATTTCATTTGCATGAAAGCGTTGGCCTCTAAAATGACGGCTGTTAAATGGTTTTACGAAAACCTTCTCTTTGTGATTGCAGACTTCTTTATTATTTTTATCAGATATTTTAAGTTAAATATAGTGTGAAGCATATTAATAGTTCAGGTGAAGCATATTAATAGTTGTAATAATATAATCTTTTACGTGCTATCTCTCAAAGAAACCATAACTGCTTGTGTTTAGAAAGGGAGTTCGCTTACAGTATAATAAAATCATGTATAATTCAGTCTCTAACTGATATACGTTAGAAGTTAAAATTAAATATTTAATTGAAGTTAGAAAATTAGATGTACCTATTCTAAAAATTATATGTGAAGTAATAATGAAATATTGTCTTGTGGTGTGGAAATTGTTGGTCTTGTGGTTAGGATTCTCGCCTCGTGATCCGAAGGTCACGGGTTCGAATCTCACTCCAGACCAGCAAGTTAGACCTATTTTCATAGCACAAGCGTTAAGCTTAGTTTGAAAATAGTAGGAATATTGATGTGACATGAAAAAAAATATTGAAGTAATGAAAAATTAAAAATATTAATGGATTTTTTAAAATAGAGATGCAATCACGGTGTACGTGTCGCATTAATATTCTTAGTATTTTCAAACTAATCTAAAAGCCAATGCCATGAAAATAGGACTAATTTGCTGGTGTCCTGGAATGGGACTCAAGAAGGACACTAAATGAGCGTCATGATCACCACACCAACAAGCTACCTACTCTTTTTTTTTATTTTAAAATTTTAATGGAAGTCCTTTTTATATATTTTTTTAATTCACCTTTGAATGATTTTAGGTTTTGAACAATTTTTAATATTGTAGGTAGTTAATTAAAATGTTTTATTCCTGCAAAAGAATAGTGGTATTATATTTTGGGGTGTTAAAAATTAAAAATGATCTAGTATTTCTATAATTTTGTGTGCCCAATTTTTTGTTTTCTTTAAATATTCGTATTATAGATTATTTTTCAAAAATTTCTTCAACAATAGGTACGCAAAATTCTTGGAATACAAGAGTTCATGGATAGACTCTAGGCTTTTTAAAAATAATTTTGATTATACTTTTTGTGCTGTGAATAGAGGATTTAGAGAAGTTTGTAGTTTAGATAAGATCACAATATAGATAATTAATGCTTTCCTCAACGATATCTCTGCCTTAGAGCTTCGAAACTGGAGAGAGCTGGCACTAGACCGAGATGAGTGGAGGAAAATTATTGAGGAGGCCAAGACCCACCAAGGGTTGTAGTGCCAAGAATGATGATGATGATAGATAATGTATTGTATATATATGAATGCACTAATAAAATTTTAGAAACATGTGGGGGGGGGGGGGGGGGTACTGGAATCTCAGATATAGCAAAATTTTAGTTTTTTGTTTATGGTGATAAAAATAAATGCGCAAATTAAATAACACCTACGAATTTATGCTCGAGCCTAATATATAACATAAAAGAGAAGAGGTTTACGCCTTATAAGAAATGGGGACTGAAAAGGCTATTCATCAAGAATTGTAGCTAAGTCAATGATGTTCTCGATCGGAGGATATCAGGATTAAAATAATGATGCGATATAATAACAAAATCAATAAACTAAATTAAAAATGGGTTACGACCTGATAGGTAGATATCAGATAATTTAATAAGATGGCCTGCATTTCTCTTGGTACCTAATACTGAACAACATCGTTAAAAAATACTTGATTGTAATAATAACAGTGTTGCGGTTATTAAAAATTTGGATTTAATTATTATTAATTCGAATTAATATTAATTAATTATTATTAATTCGAAAACCAAAAGTATGTAATAACTGGGATGATTAAACTTTGGTAAAACCTGAAAACTGATTAAGAATTTTCTATATTACCTATGTGCTTTCTCGACACGAGCGCACGTGCAATGTTCACGTAAAATATCGTCACCAACAGGCGGTGAAATAACACCGAGGAATCGTAGACACAATCTATCTTCTGCTTGAAATATTTCGATTACTAAGGGAAGTACCAATACTCGATTTAATACGAGTCGATGGACAGCTGAAAATAAAAGGAGGCTAGGTACGGGCTTTGTAATCCGTTATCGGAAATACAAACAATCATGACTGGCGCCCACAATGCCCCGAGTGCCGACTTATTAAACCGGCAACTGGGAAAGAAGGCTAAATAATTCATTCTACGGAATGGGGATCGATAAATGAATTTCTGGAATGCTTATGTGCGACTTAAAATATATGAGAATGTAATAAAATAAATAAATATGAGGATAAAACAAGAAAACCCTTTGGTTAATTGTCACGGAGCGGCGCTGAAAAATCTGAATAATTACTTAATATTTAGATACGACAAACCCCATTTAATATTTCTTCCTAATGTACGTACATTTTTAAGCAAACCGCGCATTAACCTGATTTGATATAAGTTTTCACTCTATTTGTATTGTATGATAAAGTACATTGTGTTCATTTTAGAAGCAGTTCATCAACATCCTAAGACTTTTGTTGTAAACTTAAAATAAGAAATGACTGTAGTCATGTAAGTATTATTTTACAGTACTTGCCATTCGAAATTAAACATTGAAAATGCTATTAAATAAATAAAAAAGGTGAAAATGAAATCACGTGAATAAATATTATATTCGCTTGTGTACAATGCACGCAGGTAGTACACAATGTTGGGGTGACGTGAAAATGAAAAAGATACGAACAGGAGACACAAAAAGAACACAGCAGGGCGGAGTGGAGTGACGTACCTTGATGGCAGCGAAGGCCGCCTGCTTGGACGTGAAGGTGACGAAGGCGCAGCCCTTGCTCTGGCCCGCCGTGTCCCTCAGCACCGTGCACTCCTCGATGGAGCCGTGGCCCGAGAACAGCGAGCGGACCTCGTTCTCCCCCAGCTTCTTGTTCAGCATGCCCACGAAGAGCTTTCTCTCTGGAAAGTGCAAAGAAAAATACTTCGTCAAAAATCGGTGGTCACAGTGCGCTGGCTGGAACATTTCAAAACGTGACACATATGACTGGAATGAGCTTGGTGAATTCTTTAAGGTAAATGATTTGATCCGACGTATTCTGAAAATAACAATATGGTTATTTTGGTGATTGCTGCGCACTCAAAAATAGACGAGACGTAGATTTACGACAGTCCGCCTTATTCGGTGATTACCACCCAAACAAAAAAGTAGACGGGACATATGTATATATTCATGTCCGACTAATAACTGAATTAATTTATATTTACGACTTTTGCCATTTTAGATGAGACCTTTGGAAAGTAGAATCTCCATGGTCTAATTAGTGTGGTATTATGAGTGAGGGGTATTTGGAGTGTACAGGATTAATAAATATTATTTGTCATTAAAAACCAAGACAGGAAAGCAGAAAACGAATCTTGTGTTTTATGTGTACATTACGATGGTGCAATATCACTTTTCATTACCCATTATATTCATTAACAGTTGTGCAGCAATAAATAATTTCAAGATAAAATGGTACATAAATATTTTGTTACATGGATTGTAATGTCGGACCTCCGTAATGTCTGAGTGTTCTTAAAAAAAAACGTTTTATTTGATATTGAAGCGATTTTTATATCAACATTGACATTGACATTGACAACAGTGATTGGAGTTTTGTCTAAAATACAATTTTTTGATGAATAATGTATAAAAAAGTACTAATATTACTATAAGTACTAATATTATTTTGAAAGTTGCTAGAATTTAGTTTCTTTCAAGCCAATATTTTCATCACAATCATAGGAATACTTATTAACATTTGACAGATGCTCGTTGTTTCTCTATTTTTGAGTGTAGGGGTAAAAATCACTCAATAAAAATATTGTTATTTTCAGAATAGGTATCAGAGTTTCATGTTTCCATATTTTCACTCAGCGGGAAATCTTATACAAAACTGTTATCCGCGTGGGAATTACGATATAGCAGCTTATACGCGGGAGCATATGTTTTTGAATAAATTGCAATATTTTCTAATATTACTTTGATAATATGTCTTTCATTCCCTAAATATACCACAGATCGTAACCGAAAAATGTAATTTTTCAGAAGGAAGTTTCTTTTCAATAGTTCTCGTTGTAATTTAAATTAAATCCATAAACTACACCGAGAAATATTTAAAAGAAACCTACTCTTGTAAATGAAATTTTAACGCTTACGAAATTTTTCCTGGAAGGGCTCGACATGTTTAATAAACTCATCAATTTGGATGATTTCACAGAGAAGATTAGCAAATAGTGCGCACATAGAAACAAGTCACATACCTAATCTTATTATTTCAAAGGCAAACCACCAGCGGCTATGAATACAGGATTAACTTGGAATGTTATGTAGTTGTAGGAACCGAATACTCGGTATTTGTTTTAAAAGCCAACTTGACAATTCAACTAAACAAGTCGAATTCATTTTGAGCCGTTTTGGGTTGAATGTATAATCCAGGGATACAAAATACTCACATAGTATTTCACGGATCGATCAAAATAATTTTGTTAATACTTACAAAAGTATTTAATGAATATTTCATTTTATTTTGCCCACATTTATGATAATTTGATAATAAAGTGAAAGATTTTTAAGACATAATATACTCATGTTTATTTGTGTCGATAATTGAACCGAGCAGGTTCATAAACGGGTGTTAACAATAATTGTTACTGAACTGACTGCGTCGGCTGTATTTACAAAACATCGCGCTTCGTTTGAAAGCGGTCCCTGCATTTAGCCTACACGCACGTAGGTAGGTACATCCAGCTGATAGCAGCTATAGGAACGAATAGTGAAGTTCGGAATGATAATGAAAAACATTTGAGTTAATGTCATTAGTTTTATTAAGTATTTGAGTATAAACTTAATATGTTGTGGCTCTGCGCCGTTGAACATAATATATAATTTCGTACACATTCTCAAAGGAAACAGGATAGATCTCCACGCATCGTTGCTTTAGACTTTAGACTGGAGCTTTAGCTATACACGCAGGGCCGCGCCGCCCCCGTGCGCGAAGTGTGCGGCGCACACGGGCGCCGAGGAATAGGGGCGCCGGATGAAATGCCAGCGCCAATTATTGAAATTATTTTTGTCACACAACATATTCTTTATAGTTGAGTATCGATAAGTATGTATCGTTTTATTTTCGCTGTAATTGCCAAGCGGAAGCGAACCGTTTTTACCTATTTAGGAAAATACTATATAAAACTGGAGAAAATATTTCAGTAAAAAATTGAAAAATAAAAAAAAATATTCATGTCGAAACACGACGACAAAAAAAGGGGCGCTTCATAGGTTTCGCACACAGTCGAGTCGGCGCGGTCCTATTTACACGTATTGGAATTCAAGTGTCGAAATTTGTGTAGAGTTTTTAGTGCAACCGCGATGTACTCTCAATTGGTAATGATGTTGGAAATGTTTTAAGGCAATTTTCAAACATCAGGTATCTACGGTGTACGACAGGGTTTGGCACTGTGCCCTTTCTTTCAATTGCCGCCCTAGGGACCAACGCACCGCCGATATTCCACCCATGAAATGTTATCACATACAGGAAATATACGCTAGCTCGATATATGTAGCTACACAGATGCGGCTGGAATCGTTCTGCATTTTATAAATGCAGGTGTCTCAACAGGTCACCATTGAGGGATCTTCAAATATTTTTGAATAAAATGATATTTTACTATTAATTATTTTATTATAAATGGATAGTAAGAAATCTATCTTTTCACAATACTATAAATATAGTCCCACAATATGTTTTTTTGTATATTATGTTTGTAGACATCAGATATATTGAAAAGACACCTACCGTCTGGAAGTGCAAAATCCTCTTTGCATACTCTCTGTGACGATATGTGTGGACGTTACCATCTATTTTAATTTTATATATATCATAAGTTTATATTACTGCCATTTGATATATTTAGGCACTAAAACAGCGGATATTATGTTCGAACCGTGTGGATGTGTTGAGATTCGATTCTCGACGTTCCGCTGGAATCATATTGCTGCGTCATCAAGAGAGTGCCCTATTGCCATGGGGGTTAAAGGACGTAATAATTATTTCTTGCGCAGTCGCAGATTGTCACAGCCGTATAAGAAAGCAATACACCTCCACGCAGTTGTATGTACTGCGTGGAGGGGTATGCTTTCTTATGCGTTACATAAAAATTATTGTTTTTTATATGGCCACCGTGATGAACTCTTTCTAAAGTAATACACATAGAATCATAAAAACGTATAATCATTTCAGATTCGCATATAATTATTAATGTTCATACGATTAAAATTCATTAATAATTTAAAAATTCGATTAAATTTTTTGAATTACTGATTTCAAATTATGCATTACAAAAACTATAGGTACATGTTAAGAGTTTGCGACGAAAAAGAGAGTAAAAGGTATTTAGAGTACCCGGAGACATTATTATCCTGTCTCTACAACTACTCTGGATAGCACTAGCCTTTCTTCAGTAAACATCAAGTTTTGTTTTTGTTAACATTGTCTCCTTATCTAGAACGGTTATTATCAACAAGACGTACATAATGTGTTTTTACTGCGTCTTATGTACTTTATATTAACTACAATTATGTACAGTTACTGAATGTACCACGCATCACGGTAAAGTTGGAATTATTATTAAGTATACCTACCTACAGCGCTACTCTTGTCTTTTCAAGTTTAATACATAGGTGAGTATAGTATATGCGAGCGCTTATGCTATACTTAGATACTAAAGGGTATTCCACGCCACGTGAGATACGCGACGCTGTAGGTGACAGGTAAACACATCAAATACCGGCAACGTAAACACATTCTTATTTAATAATGTGATAAAATGCACGTTGAAAACGACAAATATTTATAAGATTTTAAGACTAAAGCTAAGGTTTACAAACAGAACCAAGACAGTTAAATCTAGTGTCTGTAACCATAACTAAATCAGCTACAGTGGTGGGTGCTGCTGGTTTCAAAAGTAGTTTTACGTATTATCAAACATCCATCTTTATTAATAAGCAATAATGTCAATTGCCTTTTATTTATGTAAATTTAGTTGAGTTTATGCAACGCCGACAGATTTTTTCTACAATACCTACTTCACGTGGGCGGGTACCTACTGTCCTTCAGATGTTTTTTAACCGCATTGATATAGATACAAGAGGATTAGCAAAACTTTCGGTGGAATAAAAATAAAGGTATAAAACAAAAATTCCTTTACGAGTATGCAAGAATATTGAGATTACGAAACGTAAAAAGTAACAAGACAATTCTCCAATTCAATATCCCAATAAAACACTTTATAACATTTCTCCTATTTTAGCTATCCATTAAGGAATGTTTTCGATCACGTTGGCTCCACCATGTTGAAAGCTACCTGGAGAGAGTGTTTTTCCGTAATATTGCCTTAACGTTTATAAGAACGGATTTTCTTGTTCTGTCAGGCCCTCGCTTATTTCTTTACCTTGCCTTGTACGACGAGTTGCAGTGTTTCATGTCTCATGAAATGTCCGAAATAGGTCGTAATCTCATCTCAAGAGTACGAGTTTTTTTTTCTTTCTTCATTGTAATTATTACAGGATTTTAATCTATCAGTCCAGCTTTCTTTAAAATTCGTCCACAGATCCATAATTCACACTTCACAGCTTCAGGTTTCTGCAATACTGCTTCACTAAATGTCAAAATTTCAACGCCGTACAGCAAAATTCAGAAAATGTAACACTGTAATAATCTTAATGATATAATATTACACTTACACGAATGACAATATTTGTTCTTGTAAAGGACAACAGTACAGAATGAGTATTGAATGAGTTGTCATTTCTTGTCTATTCTATTTCTTCGAACAAAAATGATAACTAACGCGCGTATCTATCGACACTTACCTATTCAATTTATTTTATTTTAACAAACAGACCATTAACAGGACATTATTGACCCCGATAGATGGTTAGAGTACCTACCCACATTAGAATACAAAGTATAAATATTTTATGAATATTTTGAATATGATATAATTACACAATACACCTTTTAATATATAAATCATTTAATAATAAATCATTATTTATCATCATAATATTTTATCATTAAGTCATCACTTAATGATAAAATATGATGATGATAAATAAAAATAATTAAGGAATGAGTTCTCGATTAGCAAGTTTTTACATAATACAAAATACACTTTTTATGGTCGGCAAATCTCCGAGATGTGAGAGCAAAGTTTCATTTGTATATGCGCACTCTAAGAACCAAATCAAGGTCGTGACTATATAATATTTAAAAACAAATGTATTAGATTCTGTATCAGTAACTAAATGTTTACAAGGAAATGCCGGATTGCGCTCAAGCGGTTGGAGGTGATGATACATCGTGTTATGTGAAACACATGTTTAAGGCATCGAATATATGGTTCTCATATGCATCCAGGTGGTACTGTGCATACATTTGAAAGATAAAGAGATATTGACTGTGTTCCACCTCCTACCTGACTACGCACCTTCGTGTGATGAGTTCACAAGATAGGAAAATTCGTAGAGTTTAAACTTTTCATCACAATCAAGATGGAGCGGGCTGTCAAGGATAAATACATAACAGGGACCGGTAACAGGTACCGAGGGATTAGCTGAAATACTACAAAATTAAAAAAAAAAAGATTGCTTGCTAGCACTAACTAAGATCAGTATTTTGGAAAATATCTTTATTAGTAAAGGTTCTTCAAAATTAAGAGAATATTTCCACAATTTATAAAGAATTTAAACCTTGGGTAACTTCGATGTCAGTTATTTTTATTTCGTGTGAATTAATGAAATTTATAATCTTAGATTTTAATAAGTGGTTGTCGATCCTTTTTTGTAGCTTGACATGAAAAACATTATTGCAGAAAAACAAAACATAATTTTACATAAATTTTTCAAACCAATTTTATTAATCAATTAGAAAGACATTCAGAAAAATCAAATCAACGAAAAACATTTGGCTGCTACCGGGATTCGAGCCACGGATCTCCTATCCGGGACAGGCGCGTTATCCAATTACGCCACAGCGGCCTCCTATATTTCCGTGAGTATATCGACCTTATCAGTAAGTCCCATTTATCCGAGGAGATCAATGGTTCGAATTCCGGTTGCAGTCAAATATTTTTTCGTTGATTTGATTTTTCTGTATGTCTTTCTGATTGATTAATAAATTTAGTTCTAAATTTTACAGAACTTTGTTCTGAAAAAATTGCAACTTCACAATAAGAATGTGTTTTTGAATATAACATATTTTTTAAAGTTGAAAACATATTATTGATAAACTACCCGAAAGAAAATTTTGTGGTTCCGAGTTTGTGGTCAAATCTTAGTCAAACGGTTTTTTAATTTTATTATTTTAACGTAATATGTTTAAAAACAACGCATTTTTTTTAACAGTATGGAAATGTGCAAGCGCACCTAACCATTCGGAAGGATGTATTTTGATTTTCAGCGGAAAATGCAATTTGTGCGGTTTTGTACTGGAAACCTATATAACCTTTGTTGTAAGAAAATTTTCCGATTATTTTTCATATTGGCATGACTAATATTTCAGTCAAGGGCGACGCCTCAGGTATCGGCGATAAAGTAGCTTTAATGTATTCACTTTGTTTTCCATTACCGAGCGCTGAGATATCACAATAAAAACGAGAAATGCTAATTCTGAATATTTCCCAGCTTTTTAATATTCTTTTTGCCAGCACACTTCTCCGAGAGTAGAGTCCACACGCATCCTCGGCATTGCGGACGTGGTTGTGGAAATATATTCAACTCTATTACTAATTACAAATGCAGTATACAATTGCGCAGGTAGTGTATTTCGGACACCGCTCGTTGCAGACCTTCGGAGCAGTTAGACACATCGCATCGCCGTATGCAAGTATGCACGTCATCCGTACCGCTCGTCTATTGTATACGTGTGCACACATGCGCGCTTGTTCCGAGCCAAGCCTTACGTAACAGCCTGTAGCTACGGAGGTGGGTACAGCAGAAAACCAAGTCGGTGTGCATTTCCAAAGAGTTGCAAATACCCGGCATTCATGGAGAGCGGATGATGTGCGTCGGATTCGCGGTTAGACAATACAAAACGCGGGGAGCGTCACGCGCATCGGCCGGAATCAGATGCTGCGAGAGATATCAGTATTCATATGCAAATTTATCAAAAATAGGTCAGTCGAACAATAACTCAGTCAAAATTTCGTACTTTGAATGTATGGAATAGAATGCTACTCGGTAAAAACATTATTGTTCTCAAGGACGTTGGCAATGCGATTGTAGAAATTATTTAAATCTTGCCGTTATTAAGGGAGTAAAAGCGATGATTTTCCATGTAAATCAATGGATACTACGAATAAGAACGGCACCATTCTAGCCATGGCACGCGCACCGCTTCTGGCGCGGCTCCAGAATGGATAAATACAATGCAGAGATTTTTAATGAATCTACATTTGTTAATGTGAAATTTTGTTAATGCGAGTATATTTTGTCACATTTTGTAATGTGGCGCGAGACAGGTGTGGTGTAAGCAGACAGCTACGGTGTGAGACGCCTGCATCTGTGTGTGCGCATAAAAGACAACATACAAGTATTGTAAGTATTTATCTTCATTCTTCAAAGGAAGCTTTGTACACGTACGGAAACAATGTTCTCGCGAGACGAATGCTTAAACGATACTGTCAGACAGATAAAGGTGGTCGATTTTACAAAGTGCACTTAACGATATTCCTACGACTTAAAATCGATTCTACGGTGTCTAAAAGTTTGACTTTTTCAATAGCTTTCCTCGAAATTATATTATTTTATATATTTACCACATTGTTTCGGGAGTTTTTTTAAAAATTATACTTACATTCGACGATGTTGCTTAAAATTGTTGTCGATTCAATTATAAAAAAATACATTCGTCGGTTAATCAAATTTGCTGGTCCGGAGAGTTTAGAAAAAAAAATGAATAGCGAGTATAAGAAAAGATAAATTCCGGTCGCGGGATATTCAGTTTAGAGACTGTCGATTTTTGTTACGATTTAAGGACGAAGACACGGTGTGTACAAACCGAACTCCGATGGCTCGAATCGGCGCATAGCGCGCGGTACACCTCGAGGCCTGGCGGACAATGGCGCGACAAGACGAGCCGAGGCTCGGAGAATAATACGCCTCGGCGCCATTTCGGAGAGCTCGCCCTCCGCAATGGCCCGGTCCGGGCATTGTTTGTTATTTCAATCGCGTCTCCGTCTCCGTCGCCAGGAAAGCGGCGGCGGCGGATGCGGCCGCGGACGAGAGAGCTTCTTCTCTCAACAGCCGCGGGCCGCGGTGGGCGCTAATTGCTCGCCGCTCCTACGCCGCGCAGTAGCCGCGCGCGGAGTCGCTCGGCCACGCTGGCCCAAACAATCACATCGGTCATAGATTCAACCAGCATGCACTATTTTATGGCAATCAATGTACAGGCAAAGGAAAAGGCGAGGCAACAAAAAGTAACGATGAAATAATAAATACTCTTATTATTTTTCCAACGGAGTGATGTGCTCGAGATAACTAAATAATATAACTTAATTATAAATTGTTATTTTATAAATCACCAGGCGCTCCTGCGTTTAGATTTTGAATACCTCAAATAGATAGCAAATATCGATAATAATCGATTTTATGCTGAACTTTTAAGTAAATATCCGAGGCGTGCAGTGAGTGCAATGAAGCGTGATTTTTTAATTTATTTTTTATTGTTTATTTAATTGATAATACATATAATTTCTTTATTTACAATGATAGCTAGCGAATATTAACAATTCATTTCTTTTAAATGTTGTACCTTACCAAAAAGAATTAAGATTCCTCTGTGTGGTGAGGGATAAGGGATAAGTATATAGGAGGTGAGGGAAAGTAGACGAGATAAATATATTAAAAAAAAGTAATAAAATATATAAATCGTAATTATTCTTACCGCAATTATTATTAAATAATTCTATAAATAAATATAAATGTCAGATAACTATTTAATTTTGATTTTTTTAAATATACGTAATACGTTAAGCTTATGCTCGCTTCTTTGTACTCACTGCATGCGCCTGGTAAGTTAAATAAAAACACAGGTTCACAAAATTTCTCTTTCACGTATCATTTTTCTACAACCTGTGTCTTTAGCTTACTGGATGTAGGTCTTTCCATTTAAGAAAGACAATCGAATCAGTATGTGCAAGCCATGCGTGTGATGCACTGTCTCGTTGTGTTAGTGTTTACGAGTATAAACAACAATATAACGAAACAAAATGTGTCGTACGCACGGTTTACACATACTAATTTGATTTTCTTTCTTAAATGGAAAGATATCTATAGCATTTTTTAAATGAACAGAAAAAGTAATTACATAAATCTTGTAACGTTCCAGGCAGAGGAATACAATACAATAACTGTCGCATTATTAAATTAATAACTTAATATTTATTTATGACCTTATATAGAATTTTTATTTTGCCGCTGAAGCGGCGTTATTTTTCTTCTGTGAGATTTCAGCGATAAGGCTTCCACCCACCATGTTGTGATGTTTCACTTATCCTGGTATACATTTTCCATCTCCATCGCTTTTCGCTCACAGCATCAGGATTTTCAGGAAAAAAATCTACGTTTCAATAAATAAAAAAATTATGATTCAATGGTCGTTAAGCAGCTCGAGGCTTTGAAAATTTGCAGCATATTTTCAAGAATAATTACATATTCAAGCTCTTCGTCGTCTATAGAAAATATACAATCTTAGTGAGTACACTTTAACGGGAAATCCAAGCCTCTCTTTCAGCTTCAGTCATCGTAGAGAGGAAGTCTTGATTTTACATTAGTAAATGGTCTAGACAACAGTCTTTGTTGTCTGGACCATTTACTAGACTAGTCTTCGGCATCTGATAAGTGAATCAATCTACTGCGGAGGTTTTAATTGACAACTATTTAACATGTATTTTTTTATGAAGGGGATAGTAGAAATATTTTTCCTTGCTCACAGAATCGAGAGTTTCTTACTATTTACTAAGTATCTACTATGAATATCCCAAACACACAGGAAAGTGTTTTTACACGTTTGACAGATATACAGAAAGAAAGACCTAATAGGTATAGAGATTTCAAAACCTTAAGAATTTTGCCACTATAAATTACGTGATTGAAATGCTCATTAATAAAATTAATATATTTTTTAACATTAATACTATGCGAAAAAATAGTACGATAGCATTGAAATAATACTTATTTTGGTTTATTAATTTTTTTTCTTATGTTAGGCAACTTATGTATAAAATTCTTGCACTCTATATATTATAGTAAAATAATAAATAAATAAATGAAAATATTCATTTATATTAAATGTAACTCTTATTTATCTTACCGTACTTTTTTAACAATGATTAATTAATAAATATTTTTATGACATAAGGAGGAAAACTTACAATTTATATTTTTATGACATAAGGAGGAAAAATTACAATTTATATTGATAATTTAGCTCGAAGACACCAATTTTAAAAAGCAAAGAGTGAAATATTGTAATTAATAAATTCCTCAAATAATAATTATCTGACTAACCAAGAATTAAGCTATCGGACAATCGTTGGATCGTATTGGATCGTCTTTAAGGGCTAAATGATTATTACAGAAATCTCGGGTAGGTACAAACGTACCGACATATTCGATTCCACAGAATAATGTAAGTATGCGGTATTCGATTTCATATAATTAAAATTTGAACACAGCAATATAAGAGAGTATTGTCACGCATTCCGTGTTGCTGGAAAACATATATTAACGCTTCTGTTAGTTTTATTTGCAGGGCACCCTACGTGACGAGACAGCCTGCGCCGTCTCACCCTGCGACTCATTGAACGATCGCCCGCGGTTTAAAACCTTTTAATCGGCCGTATTCTGAAATAAGCATTTATGTATCTTGACAGTATTGTATAACACTGCAATGCCGCCAACTTTGACGTTTTCAATTTGACAGGTTTGAAACTAATGAATTCAACCAATCAGAAAGCTCTAATGTTAGAGATCTCTGATTGATTGAAGCGCATAAAACAAATGTTTAGTTATTCAGAATTTATTTATTCATTAATCAATTTCCTAGTAGGCTCTTATAGTACAAGACAGTTACAAGGATTTTTATACATCTAACATAAACAACGTTTTAAAGTAAATAATTAAAAAATTATAATATAAATAAAACATATTTAAGAGAAATATGAATAATATAAAATGTAACAACATAAAACAATATAAAATAAATAAAGATTAAATGGACAATAGATGTAATGTGATGTAAGAAATAATAATGAGTCGAAAATGTTCAAGCTATCATGACCTAATATCAATAGTTATGGAGATATGCGACATCGAAGTTTGCGTCTTTTTTCAATATTTCTGACTTATTTTTTGTGAAACGTTGGACTATCATTACAGTAACTTATATCGATTACGAAAAATTCATTTGTTTCAATAGTTAAATAAAATGATAAAAACTAAAAACCCTGAAAATTTTCCAATTGGGAAACATTCCAATTGGAATTCCAAAGTTTTTACTATTTTATTTGACTTGTATTAAAGGAAATTAATTTTTCATATTCGATACAAGTTGCTGTAATGATATTCCAACGTTTTACAAAAATATTGAAAAAAATGCAAACTTTGATGTCAATATCTCCATAACTATTAATATTAGGTCATAATAGCTTGAACATTGTCGACTCAAAATCAAGGCAGGAGTATAGTCCTGCGAGATTATTAATGTTTTCCAAATAACCCTGTATATAAACAATGATTAGTACACAAGCAAACAGTAATAGTTAGAAACCTTTAACAAATTAATAGATAATAAAGTAAAGAATTTTGGATAATGAGTTTTCTAATTGGCTGGATTCATTCATTTCAAACCTGTTAAGCTTAAAACGTCAAAATTGGCTGCATTACAATGTTAAACAATAACTGTCAAAATACAGAAATAGCAATATTGCTTATTTCAGAATACGTATAATTGTCTACCATTATTCCATTAACGGACTGAGAAAGGGAACAAAAGATGAGCGTAGTTCAATTTTGACGGAATCAGATGCATCTGATTGAAGCAATTTTCCAACTGAATCTATAAAGTAAATGATGGATTCGAATACGCGGGAACTTGTTTT
Source organism: Agrypnia vestita (assembly GCA_016648135.1). Taxonomy (NCBI): domain Eukaryota; kingdom Metazoa; phylum Arthropoda; class Insecta; order Trichoptera; family Phryganeidae; genus Agrypnia; species Agrypnia vestita. Next base: position 378,779 of record JADDOH010024415.1, on the reverse strand, counting down.
ACAGAGGAGTTTGTACAAGTTGCATTTTAAAGGAGGGTCTAGTGATACACGAAAACGTAATGTATCACGTTATTCGTGCCGCGTTGGTGACTTCACTCGTTAAAAAGTAAAAGAAGCAATATTATCAGTGAAATATTAAACATTGTATTCGCAATAAAACATATTGCTATCGTCATAAAATAAATATTTTATAACCAAAGTGTTGTAAATCACTAACCGTTCGTGCTCGAAAAACAAAAATATTACATATAAATGTTTATTATTTATATTTTATTGCTTTTCATTACACGAAAAAATATTTGTATCGACGGGTGAAGTAAACATTCCTCACGATTCGATAATAAAATAATACGTGCTGAAAGTAAACGAGTTCATGCCAATTTATACGCATATTGCATACACCTAGCCTAGCACCTAGCTACCGACATATTGTTATAATTTAAAAAAATAGTTTAATAAATTCTTTTTGTTTCCGACACTTCAGTGTAGACAATTAGCGTATCTACAGTATAATCAATTTTCTGAACGCGCATCAACAGTTTAACGTAACAAAGTAACGCACAAACTTGAGTCCCGACGAAAAATATCCGATCTCGTTGTGCTACACAAGATTCTCAGCGGAGCTATTGATTCTCTATCTGATATAAATTTGCATGTTAAACCCCGTATAAGAAACCCGGAGTTCTTCAGAATAAGTCAGCACACTAATAAAGTCGGTTACTTTTCTCCCATCACAAGGTTGTGTCGCACATATAATTTGTATTGCGCTGACCCTAACGTTGATGCTGATATTCTTGCAGACACCTTCGTTCGTTCAGATATCTTCGTTCAAAAACTCACTCATACGCAACATCCATTTTCTAAACGCTGACATGAACTATAGATCCATTAAATCAATCATTCATTAAATACTAATCGCACTACACTCAAACACAAAATATATAATATACATAAATGTAAAATATAATTAATTGCAAAAATACATGTTACTAGAGCGTGCCGAAGACATTTGTAATTGGGGTAATGGGCATAGTTTTCACTATAATGTTTGTTATCAGAGTATCATGTACCTATTATCCTGTTAGTGTCTCTAATAAATAAAAAAATATATAAAAAAATCTGTATATATTGTCGCCCAAAACAAATTCAACCACGTCCATGTTAAACGATTAAAATATCCCAATATAAACATTTTTTAACTAACTTTGGCCATTTCATGGCAAAAGTCACACTTTCCTTCATGATTATTCTCTAACTTGAATTACGCCTACACGTATATAGGGTAGATATCATTCTCTCGTTCAATTTAATTTTATCTCCAAAATCAACCAATCTATCTACAATCATCTCTCTGCCCGAATCCACTTTCTTGTCTGAGCTAATATTTCTTCGTTAGATATAAATATACACTCACTGAATCATGTAGTTAACTCATTCATCCGAAATCCAATTTATTACCAAGACCCATCTTGTGCTAATTATAGGTATGTGTTTAAATTGTAGGTATTTTTTCCATTCATACCTATTAGATAAAATTATTGCTGTTTTACAATTTATTCACTGAATTTAAAAACGGATGGAATCTTTTATTTAAGAGAACCGAATATGACATAATTGAATTTGACATTCTATACCTACGCTATGATGTAGGTGTACCTATACATATTGTATACCTATCTCACATCCATAGCATTTCACCAAAATTGACTTCTTTATCACATACCTCAGTCTAGTTGACCACTACTTGCCTCGAATTTTAGTCAGGATTGTGCCGGTACAAACGGCGATTTAAAAAACATGTTGTAATAGAAGTATTAAAAACACTCTATATTATATTAAAATTAATATCTTTATGAATATTTTCTCTAGAAATGACATAGCAATGAAGCTTTGATATAACAAAACTGTGGTATTATGTAATATGTCGATAGAAAAAATAAAAACAAGAGTATTTTATAAAATGTGCTTTATATAGTAGGTACGTATTTTATATGTTCAAAATAAAAGATTTTATTTGTTATTCTTCTCTGTTTTATTTCACTATCCTATGATGCATTAGGATGTAGGTAAGTACATTAAAAAAATCATGCCACCTAATTCGAAAACTATAGGGCATAGGAACTTCTCAATAGGGCTCTTATATACAATTTATCATTTACACTATTTATGTTATGATATCGAACTAAGATATTATGACATTGTAAATATAGATATGAAAACTGAACAAATTTATGTAGTTGTATACTAATATCAAATAAATATATACATATATCAGAACTGTTCAATGTTTTAAATTTAATTCTCGTAAAAGGCATAATTTCCTAAATCTATGGATATTTATTAATATTATACTAATTATGGTATTAAAATTTGAAACCTGAAACCTCTCTTAATTTCAATATTAATGAAGATACTACTCCCAGTTACTTATCCCATTATGTTACGTATTATTTCAACTTGAATCCATTACTTGTGATTGCTTATCCCAGTACATTATGAGCATATTAGGTATTTCAACTTGAGGTTAGCAAACTTTAAAAAATTTATAAAAAATAAAACTAAAATCAGTTAGTGTAAAGTTTCATCATTCTCTGTGAAATGACATTTATTTCATAATTATATCCCCAACGATAACATTTCTAATATAGTGCGCTAGAGATAATTCAAATTAACTCGCATCTTATGGAAATAAGAAACTTCTTGAATGAAACGTGATCATTATGCTGGCGTCATTGCTGGTGCAGATAGTTCTGCCATCGTTGGCATTGGTAAGACTCGTCACTAAAATATCTGACGGTTGTTAATACGTACTTGTATCCTGCATTGATCAGTAATGCACCAAGGAATTCACAGACTTGACAAATGACGTAAAATCACTCATTTTGAACGGATATATGGCGTCAAATAAGCGAAGCACTAATATCTTCTCTTCTACTTTTTCAAAGATAACGTACAAGAAAGAAAATAATTATGTTAAAAAGTCAAGCAAGAGTTATTGCTTGGAGAATTAAGAGTCGCACTACAGCTATCTTTGGTAGGACTGTAGTTATATAACAGGGCGTGCAATGAGTATATTGCAGCATGACGTTTTTTTTTTAAAAAAATATTCCTGTCCTGTCATAATTATTATCATAGTTTTGAGGTTTTAATTTACCATTATATAAAATTCAGTCGGATAACGATTTATTTTCAATATATATGTTTGGAAGCAATACTAGCGGTACATAATGGCGTTCTAGTGCCAGATCTGATATATGGAAGTGAAGCCTGGAATCGGAAAAAAAGGAATGAAAGTAGACAGAATGCGGTGAAAATGCGGTCACTAAGGTGTTTGTGTAGAAAATCTTTGGGAATAAGTTAGGATTGGCAACGAAACACCAATTTCGTTCATTTTTTTCCTGGCGTAATAAAGGGTCCTGATTACATAAATTATGTCAACTTTTGGCGCTAGCATGTTTAAAAGCAATTATTGTTTCGTTACGAATCCTAACTATAGCTAATCTTTGGTCGATGAAGTGAGGAATGAACAAATTAGAAGTGAAGTAATGCTGGCTGCAATGTGGTAGACGCAATAAAGAAACGAGTGCTGAAATTGTTTGCTCATGTAGAACGTGTGAGCGAGGAAATGATGGTTAAGAAAATATATGGGGCGAGTGTTGAAGGCAATAGGAATAGAGAGCATCCGCGAAAGACTTGGCATGATCAGATACTACAAGTATTGGAGGATGGCCCTGTAAAAAGCCTCAATAACCGTTTAGCATGCACGAGAGTGTATGAATGTAGCCGAAGTAAAAGTGGTATGCCGAGGTAGAAAGGATGGCTTTCTGCCTACCTTCTGTTAGATAGTTATGTTTATGTAAAAATCATGATGCAATGTAAATTTTTATTCAATAAATAAATATAATATTATGTTAAAGATGTATTACGGTTGTTTTAAAAACACATTGGGTTCCCAGCTAATGATTTAAGTATGTATATGGTAAATAAAAATCTCTTGAAATTCTTCTGTAGAAATATAATACAGAAACAGTACTCAGCAAAATCGTACCCAAATTAATTAAAGTAAATATTTCAATTACAGTATGATGAATTCACATTTCACAAGAGTGTTTTACAAAGCATCTTAAATTTGTTTCACCGGATCAAAGTACAAAGTGAAATATGAAACAATTATATAAATTAGTCTGAACGTTTATGTTCGTGTAAAAATCGTTGTCCGCGCTGGGTCTTCAGGTTTATGCACGCCCCAAATCAACTCACTCAACACTACTCAACACAATGCTGATGTCGGAATTTACATTGAAATTCTTTAATTTGAAACGTGTGTTGTTTAATGATGAATATAATCATAATAATACATTTGTTAAACTTGAAGCGTCAACTAAAATTATGAATCACTATGTGACAAAGTCGTTAACCCCGCATTGCTTTTAACATTAACATTACGCCACAGTCTATGAAAATGAGCGGACGATTACAGTGACGATTGATTATGCAGTTGAATTCTCGCAAATGAACGTATTGAATCCGCTTCAGAGTTGATAACACCTGATTAACATCGAGCCTTGTTAGCTATACAAACATTCATGCGCGGCAGTGAAGATCGGTGCGAAGGTCTCCGGCAATGTACCTGTAATTGCGGTCGGCTCTACGAAGTATCGAATGGTAAACAATGGCGAGCTGCGACACGTTATGAAAGCAATATATTCATCGTAGTTCTGGTCCGCTCGCTTCAAACGTACCTGTTTGATAGTGTTTCGCGAAGCGTTCGCATCGCCGCAAATAACTAATCGTCGGATTTTAATATCGGAGTTCCGTACGCTTTCGCGGCTAAAAGTATATTAAAAAAAATTGGATAAAATTTTCTTCACATTCCCGGAGTGGGTACAAGTAACGCTGTTCGGAAGAAATACGAAGGAAAAGACCATTGTATACCTGGTAATAAATAGGGGGTGGGGCTGGGCGCCGGCAGCCAATACGAGGAGGTGATGGCGGGGTACTGCCCTCCCCCTCGGCGCTGCGCCGGAGGGCTGCTGCCTCCATTGTGCTCTTGCTTTATTCTGCTTTTCATTGTCATATCACATTATACGGAATACACTGTCGGCGGCACTACGCGGCGCGATCCATCTCCGCGCAATCTCAGCGGCGCGACCCTCCTCTCCTGAAAGTGACATCGACCGGGGTTCAGATCCTCGGCGCGACACTCGCAGCTCGCGGCGCGGCGACTCTTCCGCTAGCGGTCCGCGGGGCACTGAGGTGTCGCGGCTTATCGCGAAACTACCTTCGTACCTACGGCCGCGACGTCGGTCATCATCGATGACGTAACGACGATTGTTTATTAATAAATGGAAAAAAATTGGAAAAGTCAGCGCGGCGGAGACTTCCGAACGCGGCCGAGCCGCTATCGGAGAATGCACCGGGCACCGGGCGACTCCTCGGCCGCGCGATGCGAGGCCGCGGACCGGTGATCCGCCCGCGAGTGCCCACCAGGTAGGTACGCGATTTCGCGGCTTTTTACACGCCGCACGCCGCACGCCGCTGTATCGACAAATGCCTCGCGCGCTGCGGGCTCATTGGAAATAGATCACTCAGCCGCGTCAGGAATGGTCCCCCCGCCCTGCGCCGGTGCAGCGCGGCGCTCTCCGCTGGATATCGAATAAAGGCGATCGGCCGGGATCGGGTGACCGCCGGGTGGCGCCGGGCGCGAGGTAAACAATCATTCAACGCGATAATTTGCTCCGTCGCTAAACATTAGGAGAAGCGCGCGCCCGTCCGGAGAGCGGCCGTCGCGTTCCATTAGATAGCCTCTGACAAATATTCAGTAAACAAAAGTGCCACTTGCGCAAGGTGTCCCGTATCTCGACGTCAAGCCGAAATCGGGTGATAGGCTAAGGGCCGGTTGTTTCAAGTTGGATTAAAGTAAGCGTTCTTTTAAAGCGTAGATTTTTAGGTTCTCCACCAATCAGACAATCCGTTTTCGTAAAAATCTACGCTTTAATCGACCGCTTACTTCGATCGAACTCGAAACAACCGGGCCTTAGTCATAAAAGTCATGAGAAAAATATTAAAAAAAAAACAGTCAATTAAAACTGGGCAAAGTATTAATTTTGAACACTCGGTTTGGTCAAAAAGTGACATTTTCTTCCAAGCTGGAGCAGTTAGTTGACTTTGAATTTTGGACAAAAGTTTACAGAAGCATTATTCGAAATAATATAATAATAAAAAAATGCAGAAAAATAAAGATTTGTAGCGACAAGAGTGAAAAGACCGTCACAGGGTGTAGGTTTTTATTTTTTTTTTAAATGCTTATAATTTTTAAAATACGCGACATAGATTTTTTAAAATATATTTCTGATAACTTTTATTACGACTTGGCCTATCACCCGATTTCGGCTTGACGTCGGGATACGGGACACCCTGTATGTATGTGAAAAAATATTTTCCACTGTCACGGGCTTCCTCGCGAGCTGACCGCGCCGCGGAGGGCAGGGCGGGCGGACTTCGCAGAAATGGGCGCGGAATAACAGAGCGGCGAAGCTCGCGCGTCGTGCGGACATATTTCTTTGCACTAGTACAAAAACAGGCTCCAGGCCCATAAACTTCGCAGCTTCTAAAATTTCAATACTATTTATTTATTGTTATTACGGGCGTAATCATTTACGTAAGCATTTCACCAACAAATTTGTCTTATTTTTAGCGACGATTGCGTATTAATTTATTTTGATACATTTTATCATAAAGGTGGTAGATAGCGTTTCCACTTAAACACGAAACGATTTAAATACTACGAGATTATATTTATACAAATTAAAATAGACTAGCAAAAAGAAATCGGCTTCGCTTTGATTCTTCACCGACTTTATCCATAAACTTATTTCTTAATCGAGCTAAACCATAATATTGTTCATTTTTAATGTTGAAAAGATTTAAAAAAAAGGACAAGTGATCTAACACTACATGAGTTAACCTAATCCAACCTTACCAATGAACATATTTTTATTAGCGCAACTTAAAAGTCCGTAGTAACTTAAAATAAAATAAACGTAACTTAAAATAAATAAAATGTTACTACTTTTAATTTAACAACTTTGTATTAAAGTTAAGTGGTTAATAAAAAGTTGTTTAATTAATAATTAAGTCCAACCACAAATTTAACGCTATCAAAAATAAATAAAATGTTCTTAGGTTTATAAGCCGTTCAGAATCTTCTGGTTTGAGTATTCTGCCGTGTTTCTATTACGTTCCTGTTAATACGAAAAAATATAATTCCGGGTTTCGCGGCCCTACAGGCGATAATTATTCTAATCAATAGGCGCGAAATGCGATAATTGTTATTTTGAAAAGTTTGTGTCTTGGATAAATAATATTGATCGTGTACACTGTACAGTATGGGTTTCGTTCAAAAGATATTTAAATACAAGTAATACAATTCATCACTGTTCGGTACAAGAATGAGTCACAGCTGGCAGCTCTGACAATAAAAATTTTCCTGTACCTCTGCGGTAACTACATTAAACAATTTAAATGGCACCAAACGTCAAGATATGGGGCTTTTTAATATTGACGACTTGGAAACCTGTCTAATTTAAAGGAAAAACAATTATTTCTATCCAAACCCTCGAGAGTCTCTGGTCTAGTGTTATCGATACACCACCAGATGCGAAAGTGAATTGTTTTCTTCGATTATCGAAAAAATTAAAGCACTTCAATGTTTGATTTATTCGAATTATTCGCCACGTTTAATGCCGAGAAAGCGCGACTACTTATTTAGGGCTGTAGACAAGATATTATAATAAGGAAGGGAAAAAATGAAATTAAGTAGTTAAAAATAGTAGAAATTGAGTAGTAAAAAAAGTAACCCATAAAAACCAAGTTTTTACTATACTCCCTTTATTTGTAAAATATAACAATAATTACAGACGAATTAAAACATATAACATAACACTAAACTTACAGAAATTTAATATATTTGTAAATTTTCGAAATTCGTAGTGATGTACCTATTATACCGACGAAGTAATTCAAATTTAGAAAATATTCCGCGACGTTGCTAATCAAACTTTTCTAATTATTCCAATTTGAAAAAACCAATAAAATTTCTAAAAATCCGAAATTATACTACAATTATTAATTTTTTAAGGAAAATTTGATAGATCTTCTTGATCGTCGCCACGAGTCTGCTTGCCAAGTTTCAGCTCGATTGGATCACGGGAAAAGGGTCGAAAATCGATCCAAAGTTTTTGTTGACGGCAAGCAAGCAGACGCCACGAGTTAATATAAAGGGAGTAAAAATAGTAAAATACATTTAGTTTGACAGGGTTCAAAAAAGATGACGTATAACTTTTGTCATTTTCGTAAAATATTAGTATCGTGTTATGTGTCAGATAAGGCGATATGTAGGTAGGTAGAGGTAGAATAATGCAGAAGAGTAATGAACAGATAAACTTTAGACGCATGCTTCACGACTTGGCAGCCGTCAGCGAGCTGTCCCGCCATCAATCACCGCCAAGTGGCCGCGGAGCCAGCAGCCAGCAGCCAGCAGCCGGCATCTTCCGCGCGGACCACGCCACCGGGGACATCTCAACTCTCGGCTCGCGGGGGAAACATTGCGAGACTCGCCAAAACGGACAACACACATCGAGCGATTCGGACACCGCGCTGCTCGCCGCTGTGTCGGCGCGAACGAGCGATCGTTCGGTACGAACTGGGCTCTATTTACGGAAATTAAAATTGTACTAGCAGAAATAATGAAAAAATATTTTTTTAGAAAATGGTGGTTGAACAAAATTTGTAAAACAGAACTTTTAAGTAGTTTATTGTTTACAATCAACGCGAATATGGTGTTTTGAAACAATGTGTTAACTCTCAAAATTGAAAAAACTATAATCAGTCAGATTCTTAAACGAAAATTAGCCTGAGCAGTTTAGACGTTCGCAAAGTATTTTTATTACCACAATTAACCATACCTTTAACGTCAAACATCTCATATTCAAGTATCAAACATTCATATACCTATCTATATAAACATAGTGATTCAGTTTTTACCTAAGTACCTGCATATTTGGCCGTATTCTGAAGTAAGCAATATTGCCATTTCTGTATCTTGCAGTTATTGTATAACTTTGAAATAATTTTGACGTTTTAAGTTTGACAGGTTTGAAATTGATGAATTCAATCAATTAGAAGCTCATTATTCAAAATTGTGAATGTGAAGAGCTTTCTAATTGATTGAATTCATCAATTTCAAACCTGTTAAAACGTGAAAATTGACGGAATTACAATGTTATATAACTGCTAAGATACAGAAATAGCAATATTGCTTAGTTCAGAATACGGCTCACTGTAGGTACTGAAGAAATATAATTTTTGTATTATAGGGTGTAACAGAGCTAGTCCATAATAGTTTGCAGTTAGATTCCTGCTTAAATTGTAAGTCGAAAATGATCAAGCGAAAATTTTCAAATGTTCAAAATGTCCTAATTACCTAATGTCAATAGTTACGGAGAAAAGCGGCTTCAAAATTGGCATTTTTTTCTCAATATTTCTGACTTGTATTGTGTAAAACGTTGGACTATCATTAAAGCAACTTATATCGAATATTAAAAATTCATTCCCTTTAATACAAATCAAATTAAATGATTAAAGCCTTGCAGAAATTTGAACCAGATTTTTTGTGGGTAGGTAAGCAGGGTGAGTAGTAATATTCACACGATTCCACAGGATAACGTGCGTTCATAACGCACGCGCTACTGCAGGTATAGAACAATATACGAGTAAAACAATATAATATACATACATGGACATATTAAGGCAATTTTAACTTCAATATATTGATGAGAAAGTTTACTATTATTCATAAATTGGTATATACATTACGTGTCGATGGAATATCGGAAATAGTAAGCATCCCTTTGACACGGGTTATATTAGCAGAGTTTAGTCTCGATGCAATCGATTTCACGCGCGTCCTGAAATCTATGATGGCTGACAGGATCACCTGTTAAGTATTATTTCACATATGGCGTGCTAGACTAGACCCAGGGCTTGCATTTAAAAAAAATAAGATAAAGTAGAGTCTCGACGTTATGATAGTTGTATATATTTTTAAATATTCATTGTTTTTAAATTGGTTACGTTTCGCTAGCAAAACCAAGCTAATTGCTAATTTTTATGATATTTTTGGACAAATATTATTACATAATTTTTTCCAAAATAATTAAAATAAATACATTGGTATTTGTATTATGTTACATATTTATATTATGAGCGCAGTAATGTGCATTTATACAATAACAATGAGCTGTATTTTTGGTTTCGAGAGAAGGTTTGTCTCCCGGTTGCCGCGTGGAGAGGATGACCTGGGATGAACCAATAGCAATTACCAATGATAACCGAATGAATTACATCGCTGAACTCAAGACCAGCAAGGCGCAGGGCTTTGGGAAGGCTTTCAATTTAGGGACACAATGTCTTCAAAGACATATCTGCCGGCATACAATAATACATTTGTTTATTTATAAAGCGCCGTTTAATAATGTAGATCATCCCAAGGGCGCTGCTAATTCAGCTAGTTTGTAACTCTTTGAGAACAGCGTTGTCTTCAGTCCTCTGCTGAAAGTGTTAAAGCTTTGAGCTCCGCTTACGTCGGGGGTATTTATTTCATGTGATTGGGCCTGCCACACAAAGGCGCGTTCACAGTGGGTAGCTCTGTTAGCTATGCTGAGTCTAGTAAAGTACTGGTGCCTTGTGGTCCTGTAGACTTTAGTGTGATATTTCTCCCCGTCGGCAACTTAAAGAAGTTATTTCAAAAGTGAAATAGCTGTTGCATGTTATACGGTGCTAGGTTGCTGAAAGCTTTATATAGCAACATACATAGCATGAAATCCACTTTTTCCGGGTATAGGCACGTTTTATCATAGCTGAAAATTAATCTGGTAGCAGCATTAAAAACCCTGTGTAGTCAGTCTATAAAACTGATATTTTGGCTGGCCTGCGTAAATGGCTTTATAATGGTTCAGACGTGAAAGCACAAATGCATTTACTAGAGTTTTTTCTTAACTATGCGGTATGCTTCGGCGAATATCCTATCGGCGGTACGCTTCGGCGAATATCCTATCGGCTGTTTTCGCTCATGAATATGATACATATCAATAGAAGAAAAAGCTTGAGGATACCAAGATCCACAATTGTGAAGCCAACAGTGATATGATGACATATAAACATACTTGTGTAGTTGAATAGTGATATTTAAATCTCTATGTCTGTGCATACAGTAAAATTAATGATTCTGCGGCATTTAACCCAAAAAATAAAAATAACCCATTATTACGAGGTCCTTCGAAGATTATGTAATATTTAATGAAAAATATATATAATATATTCCCATACCCTGGATACACGATAGTAAAATTAATAAAATCAGTTGTTATCTTTGATTAATGAATCCATGATAAATATTAAGGCCGCGCATATAATAAATTAATTTTATTATCTACATACATTATTTGCGTTTGTGACTCAAGCCACCGCATAAAACTGAAAAAAAGCGTGGTGCCTACATGAATTGTGAATTGAAGACGTAACAATGTGATAATATACACACACAATGCATACACACACCGGATCCACAAAATACCTTCTTTCCGCTGAAACCGGAAACCATTGAGACGTTTTAGTTTTACAAAATTGAAATACGAAATTCATCGACGTTATATTTGATGTTGCCAGAATTATCAAATTGAACAATTTAACTCAACACAAATAAAAACTTTAAGAACGAAAATTTTTTATGTTCAACGGAACTTTTAATATTATTTCTCGATGCATTTGCCAAAACAATGCACTTATTTTGCAATGAGTCAATAAAAATAAACAACACAAATTGTACACAGCAAAATTATGTACCTATACAATATTTTGAATATTTGAAAATATTATATGTACGTATTAATTAGCTTATTTGAATAAGAAATGGTAAAATTATATCGTAACAGTCTTCAACAAAACAGGGAATAAATTAAATGCGTATTAAATTATTATTGAGTGATATTTTGCGTAAAATAATAATGATGGATATCGGAACAAACAATATTTACGAAAATGAGTAAATATGACTACGAACACCGTCTGTTATGTATAATAACCTTTAAAAAACATACCACTTCGACAATTTTTAATTGAGTAACTGAGTGATTGCTAACAAAAAATATTCAATTCTTTCAAAGGAAGCAGAGTATGAAAATGTACTGTTAGTATGATATATTAAATCTGCGCATTTTTAAATAAAAATTGTAATATTTTCAACGGCAAAGAATTATTTGTTTTAAAATTGTTCTACAAGCGTGATATTTTTGACACAACATATAATAAAAGTAAAAAGTGTTCGGTAAAAAATCCGGACATCAAAAATATTAATATACATACTAGGATAATACAAAGTTTTTTTTTTACTATTGCGGAAATGGCATGCTCACTGTGAACTCTGATGCATATTTAAAAGAGAAAATGAACGAGTGAATAAAATCAGTTACCTTTACAAACAATACTTTGATTATTTTGGATGAAACGTACAATGGTACAGATGAATTGAATTGCGTGTTGCAATGTGACTTTCATTTTTCAGATGATTTTAATTAAATCAACCAAAACCGTTAAATTTTTACCAAAACCTCGAATGAAAAATTATTAATCTTTTTTCGTAGTTTTCAATCAACCATTTTGACTTTACATTAACTATTGATTGATTTGTGCGTCATGGGTTTTTTCCAGAAGTAGCGAGACTTGATATTTTTACAATTTTCTTTATTTACGATACTCTAAGTACCTACTCTACATGCGCCTATATCAGTGTTTCATTTATCGTGATTTCGGGGCAAGTTGTACAACCGTGCACGTTGTAAAATAATTTCTTGATGTACTCTGCTGTACACATCAAGAAATTATTATAGCCCTGATCCAAAATACCGGACTTACTTTAAGCAGTCATGTCCAAAAATGTGGAAAAAAAACCTTCTACGTATTTACAGTTTAAAAAACTGATCACGATAAAAACAATTTTTTTTTTCTGATCTATGTTTATTTAAATGAGGGGCAAGCAGATGTATCGGAAAAAATTCATTCAATAAATCAGTCTTCATCCTGTCAACGATATTTTGTCACGTGTGGTGGCTGTAGGAGAAATTAATGAAAACGCTGGAATTTAATTACGGATTTATTAATTACTGATTGATGAATTATTGAAACGTACAAAGTCACTGAACATTATTTAATTTAACGCTTTTATTGAAATGAAACCGTATGAATGAAATCATTCATAAATAGACACTTTATTATCGCTTTGGTTTACTTCGCTACTTAAGAACTTTTATAGATTATTCGCTGTCAAATTATCGCTATGAAAATACCAGCAACTTTACTCCCGCGCGCGTCTTATTTATATCTGGCCAATGCTGATATCAAACTTTCAAGGCGTTCCCGGTGTTTAGGAGACGATTCTAGTGGCTTCTAGATTCTTGTAGAATGTTTCAGATGCTTCCCGAAAGCCGTAGAACATTTTAAACCGTTATCGATTCTTCCATAGTGTTGTGACCATTTCAAACAACCGTCACTTGACATGAGCTCGTGATTCTTTTTAGCCTCGTTACAATAAAGTAAGAACATAAACTGATTAGAGTAAGATTAACATACTTTAAGAAATTTCATAAAGTTTTCATGTCTCTAGCATACTGCAGATTAAAATAGTAAGATTATAATTATGAAATTAGAAATTGTATGGGATCAGTGTGTACAGTTTTTTGTTGAGACTCAGTATTTGAAGAGGGAATAATTGGAGATGGGTCGATTAGTAACGTAGGTCGATTAGTTCGGAGGATTGTACGGTATTTTAAACGTGTATTAAAAAATCGAGTTTTTTTTTTAATTTTCCATGCTGGTTTTTTCCAATATTTAGTAGGGGACTATTCATTTTATTGAATCGAAGAAATCTACTATACGTGGACTAATCTAATAATACGGCGTTCGTTATTTTAGAATAAAATGAATTCAATTCGTTTTAAAAATAAATTCTAATTGTTTTGTATAAATACAAAAAAATCACTATTTACCTTTGCATCACATTTAGTTACACTGAATCCAGCATCAAGACAAATATAGTTTTAAAGCTAGAAGCGGTTGAAGAATTTAATTATAGTAGGGGAGCTAGTAGACATTTTGGGTAGGTATCTGAGGCACCGTGTAAACTTGTACAATATTTTTTTTGAAATGTCTGAATACAAAATCGTAGGCTAAATAAAATAGGCTTGATTGAAGGATATTGGGGCTAAACCCTTCAATTTTTAAATTAGTCAATTTTTTTGCAAAAAACATTCTTGGAGCATTTTGAAATTTAAATACCTTTAAAGTTAGTATTTCAGGAGTTGAAAAATAAGATTTAGTTCCGACTTTCATTGCCTCTAAAACCTATAAAAAGAAAAAAGATAACGAGTCGGTTAAAACTTTATTCAATGTAAAATTAGCGATGGCATGGCTTTTTGATAAAAAAAAAACAAAATTCAATGGATTTTGCAAGAAAGCTTAGCTATGTTACCTTTTCCATCTTCATATATAGCTGAGTGTGGATTTATTGCCGTAAGTGATTTGTTACTAAAGAAAGGAAATCGACTGGATGCCACAAAACGGGGAGACTTGAGACTGAAGCTGACGAAATTGGAGCCCAATATAAAATCTCTCTTTAGCAAGAGTCAAGTACAAGGGTTTCACTAAATTTAGTACACTCTGGATATAAACTATTTTTAATATTATATAGGAAGCATCCCTAAACCACGTGGTTCTATTTTGAATTCTTTTGAACCCTCCCCCACCTCCATGTAGCCCTAACGTAGTTTTTGCCTTAACCACCACTACCCCGTCCTTTTTCCCTATTAATTCCAGAAGACATTTTGTGCTGTTTTCTCCAACCAAAAATATTTTTAAAATGATTGAGTACTAATGAACAAGACTGATATTTGTTTTATAACATAGCGCTGCATAACAATTAGTAATAAAAAGCAAATTTTTTACGCAAAAGAAATATATCTAAAAAAAGATTCTTAGCCAGAAAGCTCAAAAAAGATCTAATTTATTTTTGTTTGAACTGATGATTCAATAAATTATACATGCCGCGTAAAAAAACTAAAAAATTGTATCGTTTTTTTTCTGCTGCAGTTCTATCAGGAATGATTCTTTGTCCCGTATAAAAGAATTCAATTGATATGATTGACAAAAATTTATGCTGTTGTGTATTCTGTATAGTTTTGATTTTAAGAAAAGTTTAAAAATTAAAAAAGAAAAATTATGTAGCTCGGTTCTGCCCTCACGTAGCCGAGAACAGAGATACCTTCCCTTGATCAGGCACGCGGCTCATGAACGCTTCTATACGGGGGCATCAGAATTTTAGAAAGATTAAGGCAGGGCACGGTTAAAAAAGGTTGGGAAAAACTAGTTAATACAGACTTGTGGGGATAAGCCGGGTGGAACCATTCATTCTTCTTTATGTGGAGTCAATGGTAAATATATATATATATAATATATATATATATATATATATTATATATATATATATGATATCTGCTATACAATACAGTAAAACACTATTGTAGGCAGGCAGGGATCTGAATGTAGTATTTTAATCAGCCGCCAAAATCCTCAGCAATGCTATATTACAACACTTTCAAATGATGTAAACTTAATTATGTATTTAACAAAAAAAAAAATTATTTCCCATCAATATTTTTAAGCTTTAATTGATGAGTATCTATAAACCATACGTAAGACAAATAATGACATACGAATAATAACATAATAATGAGAATACGGCGATGAGGCAATGGCAGACACAATCAGGACTAAACAAACATTGAGGACTTCCAAGATGAAGACCCTGAGGATTATAGCAGGCAAGACCCTGAAGGATCGCGAGAGGATCGTCAGATTAAAAGAGATATGTGAGGCTGAGGACAGTGTACGGTGGAGTAAACAGCAAAGGATGGACTGGCATGGTCATGTCCAGAGAATGAACTCCAGGCTCCCTTATATCGCACTACATAACTAGCTTCACGGAACCAGACTTCAGACCAAACTTCAGACAGCTGGGAATCCACCTCATAGGAGGTATTATCTTCTGGACCTTAGGTTTATTAAAAGGAATAATAATAATAATAATGTTTTTAAGAGTGAGATGTGTTCTCGCTCTACGAGCAATTTAAGTAACGTGCTGATTCCTGGACGAGAGCCTTACCGCTAGGCTAAGTGAGTTTTTGGAACATAGTAACAAACGAAACGAAACATGAAGTAGTATATTGTTTTGGTATTACCATTGATGGTTAGGTTCCTTTTGTTCCATTCCTCCACTTCCAGTAGATATTATTTGTATTCAATACATTATCCTTGAAATCAATCAGAACTCTCGAGAACCACGACTCTTGTAAAATGCTAAGATCTCATAAAACGTCTCGGATTTGTACATATACACACACGTTCCTTTGTAGATTTTTCCCTGATAAAGGCGAAGACAAACGATATTTAGATTTGTTTTTTGGGTTTATACAATGTTACCTACACGGAACAAGCCAAGGAAAACCAAATTTCGGCAGGCTTAATTTATACACATTTAAGATTAATTTCAAATGTAACATACGCCCCAGGCCTTAGGCCCTGTGTCTCCAATTCCAAAACGGTAAATAATGATAATTCATGTAAATAATTCAGTTCAAAGGCTGGGTCGTGTAGACAAATGATGGTCGCCGCTAGCCGAGGAAATGTTGACACTTGATTCCATAAGTAAATGTGAAATATTAATATTTAAAGCCACTACCGTGTACGGTTGGTTATCACAACGCTGAAAAACAAATAAAACTATCGCTATTGCTAAAGGATGTTATGAAATATTTTGGTTCAAACAATGATAAATTATTAAGAAGGTACTCTCTGTATGGCAAAGCATATCTTTGTTTTAATTACATTATTTCGGTTTCTATGCGTAGGATTCTGTAACATGTATATATTTAAACTGTTTCCTATTATTATATACACGTCCAATCAAATTGCAGATCCCACTCTTATTAATGACACAATTAATCATCCTGAAGCGTATCAGAATGCAATATTATCAAAATTATTATTTGAAGATAGAGATACTGATATCAGGGAGTTTTAATCATTTCATGCCCCATATAAATTAAAAGGGAAATAATTAGTTCTCATAATGCTATCTGAGTATTATTCTCCAGTATAATCTAAAAATCCGAACCAAAACCAATTTTGTAAATTGCTTTGTAAATTGTAAGTTTGTAACTGCTGCAGTAATTTTTTAGATTAATATAAACCTGGGTTTGATGAATTTCAGGGTTCCCAAAATGATATCTTGTTAACATCAGGATTTAAAAAAAAAAGTTAATATTATTTTCAGCCGAACCATAAAATACAAATGAATATTTATGATTTAAATTAAAAATTGTAATATCGAATTCCATAAACCGCATCATTCACAAGACGCGTGATTTAGATTCATAATTATTTGACTCAAAATATGATCCTAAACTCGCGAAATTTAGTGACTGATATAACTGAATTTCATTCTTTACCTAAGTCGAGCGCTACATTCATTTTGGAAAAGAATTGCTCAGTTTTGAATACAATATTTTCCTACATAAGCACTCAACCCGCATATATGTAGATTAAAGGCGAGGCCTCTCAATTTTTCAAATACTTCGTATACAAATACAACAATAATTCGGTGATTATATTCTATCAATCTTTTCTCTTGATTTCATCAATTAATATAATCTCATTATTGAAAAGTGATAAATCGTTAAATATGTCGATTTGAAAATAATAATTCAGAAAATACGAGGCGCACATTGTGAAATAAATTCAACAAAGGTCGTATCTACTGATATTAGCAGAACAAATATTTGCATTTTACTTCAAAATAATGGACAGTTTAAACGTAATAATTCAAACATATATGGAAGCCATTTTAACTGCTATTTAATATTTGATATGATATTATAACACGATAGGGCAATATTGACCGATCAATTGATTTAATCGAGTCATCACGTTCGAGGAATCCCACGAAGTATATTTAATGGTACGTGTTAAGTTTCGCAGTTTCATATTTTACTATTGAAGTTTGTGTCGCGTCGTGGATGCGGCCAATTCGAAATAGTAATTAGGTACAATAAAACAGTCCCTGATAAAACAGGAAAGGATGAGTAATTAAAGATCAATACCGATTGTGTGATTAACCAAAAATGTCATCTGTCGAATGATTTTTCGAGAATATGTTGTGGACACTTGATTAATGAAATATGTAAGCAAAGAACAAATAATACGAATATAATAATAAATTTAATATTCTGCTGATCTTTTGATTTTTTTTTCAAAACTTGTGTGACTAATTATCCGTTTTTAGTAATACCTCAATTATAAGTTTTTAAATGGCACAAATCGCTCTTTGAGGGGGGGATTGCCTAGTTACAAGAAGCGGAGGAAGACATTTAATATTGCACGTGCAAGTTCAAGCTGTATTCGTGTTGGAATCTACGGAGATTCTAAGAAAGATTTAATCAATTATTATTTTTATGCACGTTTTCATTTTGCTCGACATTAAAGCGAACCGCTACGCCACTGCGGACTGAATTTTCCAAACGTCGAACAATGCAAAATTTTCGAGGAAAGATTTTCTTATTTATAAACGGCTGTTTTAGACAGGGTTGCGTTTAAATCAATTTTTTGCGCTCTTACGAGTCGGACAGCTCAATCGCGCGATCGGTCTGACGGAAGGAATACACCTCGGAGGCGCGAAATGTGTTTTTGTCAGCCAAACCACCGCAGGAAGGTGTCCGCGGGTCGCGCGGCGCGGTGAGGCGGCCCGGCCGCGTCACTCTATTGACAATCTGTCCACGTCCCATACGGCACGCATAAGCGACTGTTTTTTATGGGACTGACTTAATCCATCGCGCTGTCGCGAAGACTCAGGTATAATTTATTCCAGACTCTCGGTTACCTGGCAGCGCTGGCGGCCACTTGTGCCGGCCGCGCTCGCGTGAACATCACAATCGGAGACTATTCCGGTCACGACAAATCGAGTCCCTAAAATCCTATTCGAATACGCGATAGCCGCGTATGCACACAACACGTAAGTACGTGTACAAACGTACCTATTAAGTACCGATCGACCGTTTTTTACCTAACTTCGGATGTATACCGTCGATGCGGGTTAAGCGGACGGACATATTTTACGAGAATCATGTCGTATGGAAATATTAAAATTATTTTTTAACAGGGAAAATAATTACACTTACTGAAGCAAAATAAAAAATAACGTAAAATGATGTATGTGAAAAATTAGCGTGTCGATGCTATAATGGTTAAAGGTTTTAATTAAAATATTATTTGTTATCAGTTATCACTAAACATTTAAAGATCGTACAGGCGGGATTTAGACACAATGTAGTTAGTCTACAAAATAAACACCGTACGTAAAAACAAGTTACTTTTCTTACTCAAAATTTTCAATTAACATTTTAATATTTCGGCGTAATTTTTTTTTAAATCGTTCGGCGAAATTGACAGGCGGCGATTTTGCGTACAATTGCGGAAAGCCGGGTCATCGATGTCGAAATGCGATCGTCGCGCACGCTGGAAGTGACTTACAATCACGGCGATAATTCTCTATCGGCGGAAACGGGCCGGGAGCGCGCGGCGGGCGGAGCGGAGCACGGAGCACGGCAGCACGGCAGCACGGCGGCGCGCGCGGGGCACACTGAGCAGTGAGCGGGCACACAGCGGGGCACACTGCGGCTCACCACCGGCAGCGGCACCGGCAGCGGCAGCGGCAGCGGCAGCGGCAGCGGCAGCGGCAGCCGCCATCGCGCCCATTGTTGCATTTCGGGTGTTACGGCGCTCCTCCTTGTACGGGCCTGCGTCCCTCGAGCGGTGCCGGACGACCATCGCGAGCGAGCGCGGATTATTAAGCGAGGCGATTAGCGACCCAGACGGGGCGATTCGGCGTAATTCCTCATATCGCACGTTCGTAACGGTAGAGCCGTACTCGGCGTAGCGACGGACAAATTATAATACGTTGTAACATTTAACTAAAACACAGATCAAAACTAATGAATTGGTCAAAAATTGTTGAAATCTGTCGATAAATAGCGGAGAAAAAGTATATTAAATTTAGTGTACGATTGACGTCCAACTCGCCTGTGACGTCACGCGTCCGCCTAGCCGGGCGCCGGAGCGAGAGTCGCGACGTGCACCGGGCACGGGAGATGACGTCACGCGACTCCACCGTAAGGAACAAAATTATTCGTGCAAAACGCGATTCTAAATTCTATAACTTTGTTGGTTTTTGAAATATCTTAATTTTCCTTTCGGAGTTTTGTTCAATTTTACTCAAATTTTCATTTCCATTCATTGAAAAAATAGGCGACAGCTCCGTTAGACAACATGGAGCAACATTATATTTTAATGTTTTTTTTATACATTAAAAATAATATTGCTTCATAGTCTAATTAAAACATATACCCTTCCTTGTTCCCATCTCTCTCCAACTCGTCTCGTTATCATGGAGCTTTGTTATCGCATTATCGTACTGTTATAATATTGTACTTTTATTGTTATAATATTGTATTCCGAAAACCTATTTCAACTGTTCCACTAAATTGTATGATTGGAAAAAAGAAATTTTTATCTGGCAATAAACACGTCATGTAGTAATTAATATGTATGCGAAAAGTTAGTAAATTAATAAATATATATAGAAAACATTATTTTTTTTTATCAAAAAGGATATTGCTTAGTACTTAAGTATCAAAAAATCTAATTTACCAGCATCTATGTACTTTTTCATGATAGTGACAAATTTTCAAACCGTAGATAGCGATAGCGTAGTTGTTCAAAAAATGCAAAATAAGGCGCATGGATAACATATATACAACATTCAAAATTTGATAGATTTGTGTGATTATTCTTGGGTGGAATCGTGAACGTTGCGTTGTGTAAAGCCAGCCAAGATAAGTCGTAAACTCTTTGGACACCCAATAACGACTTCCATATAAGTTTTCCCATATATAAATAGCTTTGTCTCCATGAGACATATATTTAACTTGATTATATATATTTTTTATATTTTATTATTTTTTAATTTTAATTTGTAAAGGCGGTAAATATTATTATAACATCACGATGGTTTTTTCTTTTTCATATTTTTTTATACTTTTCATATGTTCGAAATGTCGTCAAGTACCCACGTCTCCCAAGCTTGGAATCCAAGATATATCACATACATCGAGCGAATGAAAAAATCTGAAAATCCTGAATCTGAAATATTTTAGCTTTTGCAGTTTTCGAACCACAACCAGCACTACTAAATCTGCACTACTGCAATTTAGAAGACACGGCCTACCTCATCTTCCTTCATAAAATAGCAAACTCCACAGTAGACTGCCCTGATTTACTCACACGTATATCCATTAGGCTTGATCCACACTGTCGGTCCGCTCTCGCTCAAGAAAAATTTCATGACGTCCGGACGTCCTCATGGTGGGCAAGTTTGATCACGTTTCATCTTTTTCGATCAGTTTGCTCTGATCTGCGTTTCAAGTTCGACGTAAATTATGTATGCAATTATTATTCATAATTTTTAAAATCAAATATAAAAAGATTTTTTTTAAAACTATATAATATATAACTATATAATATACAATATAAGTACAGTGCTGAATACTATACTGTAGTGGAGCGAGAACGGACCGAAAGCGGACCGTGTGGATCAAGCCTGGGGGTCTTCTAAGACCAAAAGATTTCATCCCACTTTCAATCTTCCTCATTGCAACAATAAGGTGAAACAAAATTCATTTATCAACCGAGCCTCCCGTTGCTTTCAATTCACACTTCAAATACTTCGATATCTTCAATTCTTCAGTTACCATATTTAAATCTAGATGGCGCTCTATCCTCTCTGCCTACCCCCACGTGGAAACGGCGTGATGGTAAGTAAGTATGTAAGTAAATCTAAATTCGATACGAAAACCTTAACGGATTTGGTTCCAATTATTTTTTTTTAATTCACACATTAATTCCCTTACCCGTCCTCCTCCAAGTCCACCATCTTTTTTCCCTTGGAAATCTTTCTTTTTTCTTTTGTAATTTTATATGCCTTACTGTGAATAGTTGAACATTAATTCAATGAAAACATGTAAATGATTCAATTTTTCAAGATTTTTCTGGTGTAGCTGTATGTTTTCTAAATAAAGTAAAATACATATATAATCTGTCTTTAATTCGCCGCTCCATTGCAGACTTGCCTTAACTCGCCACCTGATCTAATTGAATGTCAGTAGTGCTACTTTACGACCATGTTCCAGCGACCTAGTTGTAGAGTGAGTGAATTGATCGGTAAACAAACTCCTCCATGTTTTATATTGTTTTAATAAATTATGCTAAGTTTTGTAATTTGTGCATGACGTGCTATGGACACAGGTAATAATATATATACTGAATAAACTCCTTGAGGAAAAGGGTGAGGTGCTTGCTGACATCATCAACACAGTTCCACGGCTGTTCTTTCCTCTTTATCTCTTTGCAAGTGTCATTTCGTTTTCTTTCCGTGCAACTAATTTTAATAACTTCCAAGGTGTCCGTTTCACTTTTTGCTGGGTTCCAGCTATCGGATTCGTAGAATACTACACTTTATATATAATGTTGTTTCTGTCTAGCTATCTAGGCTGTCTACTCGTTGTAAATCCCAGTTGGATGGATATTATTTAACAATCCGTAACTTCTTGGAACTGACGGCTAGAAACGAAATTAAACGGCTGGAGAGAGAGCGATCCTCGAAGGCACGGACGACAGCGCGGCGACTAGACGACGTAGCCACCGTAGCTTCTTCGTAGCCCGTCAAAAATATGCTATATATATATTACACATGAATAAGGAGGGCTTAATTAAGGCGCGAACCATTAATTTACGCCTCCCCCGTGATTTTTCACGGGTATACGGATAGTTTTATTTAAATTTTTAGGAAATATTACAATGACTTTGAAATTGAGTATTACCACTTTTTATTTCTATCATTTGATTATAATGGCTCTATGAAGATCGGATTCCAAACTATCGTTTCAAAGTAAATTATTGCCCTCACCGCGAGACCTGCCATTTTGTTTTCATCTTGAATTGAACCAATTTTCATTTCATCCTGATCTGAAACGGGTGAGATGTCGTGTGAGATATCAAATGACTCTACTCGCGCTTTATGGCATCAGCCGGTGATTCACTTTTCCTCGTTATAATTCTTGGCGATTGCGAGAAGATCTCGAGGATGATTTTAAGATAACAAAACACATTTCAGAAGAGGCGGAGCGGATTTCTGTTTCTGAGCTTCCTGTTTTCTCAGCATCAATCATCATTGGCACCAGCGTGCGAAGAAAGAAAATTATCTCAGGTCTCTATTCCTATCGCGCCGGACTTGTCTCCCACAAAATGCAGATTATTGGGATTCTAAAATATTCTCTAAACTCTAAAGCATTCTAAATATTTTTGATTTTCTTACAAGGAATGATAAATCTCAGTCTACAAAGTTTTACGCTACTTAAAAATATTTTTAATAAATTCGTGATTCTGACATTCTCATTAGTTTACGGTATCGTAACGATCACCCAATTACCGGTTTAGTCGCTATTAAATAATATTGTATGTATATTTCGTCAATTTCGATGTAAAGAAAATTACACAAAATAAGTAGGTACTAATATTATTTTAATAGTTGGTTGTTATCAGCTTCTCTCACACATGTCTACTAATTTCTAATCTAATCCAAGTGTCCAAATATTATATTAATGACAATAATTCTTAATATTGGATGTCTCGATACTTCTCATGGAAAATCATCACTATAATAATCTTTTTACCCCGAGAATAGAGGAGTATCTCCCTTGTAATAAAGTTGTAATTTTAGTAAAACACAAAATAGGCGGGGAGGTACGCTTAAAATGTTTTCGAGAAAAAACTGACGTCTATTATATAACATTGTTATATAATAAGCGTCAAAACGTGATGGTTACGTTATATTGCTATCTTGAGAGAAGACGGGAAGAAAAATTGTTAAAAAATTATAATTAATGAAAATTAAAATAATTCATTTAGTGTGACGTGGAAGATTCACGACCGGCGTTATTAATCATATTTATGAAATACGTATTTATATTTGTAAGCTTACTGTAATGTGCACACACATTGAATCATTCTACAAATATTGCCGAGTGTTACTAAACATGCTCGGTAGTACTTACCTACACATTATAATGATATGCACAACTTATTTTCAGGTCACAAACCTTTGATGTCCAAACAAAACATTTAATTTTGAAACATTCTTTATATAATTAACTACGTCGGACTTGTCAAAAATAAATGCCTCGGGTGATTTGTTTTTCACGCAAAGACGAAGCATTCGCCTGTGCTATTAAGAGTGGATGAATAATTGATTACAGTTTGTTTTTCTGAATCAAGAAGCATAAAAATAGAAACAATTAAGTCACTAGATATTTAAAATGCTCAGCTATATTAAACAATAACGAAGTTCTTCAAATTTTTAAAGAGCTCTGGGATTTAATATCTGCTGTGAAAGCATTTTCTTTTGAAAGAATAGCCTTTTTATCGTAATAGGGTTATGAAAAGTAATAAAAATATATTATTCATATTATTATTTTAACTCGACTATTTTCAGCTCCAGGATTTAATATCTGTTGTGAGACCATTTTCTTTTGTAAGAATCACCTTTATACCGTAATCAAAGGATTATAAAAATACATCATTCAAACTGTTATTTTAACTCGACCATTTTCGATGTCTTCGAATTTGAAAAAATATAAACATTCAAGTACGCCATAGAAACCAGCGGATTAAAATTACCTTCAATGCTGATGCTTAAACCGTGAATGCTGTTTACGTCTTTAATTACAAGTTATGCACATTACCGAGTGAATGAACAAAAAAGGTTGTCGGATTGCGCGCGGCCGGCGGCACTGGTGACAAACATGTACGTACACACACAAGTGGACACACGTACCTCTGTGCACTCTGTACCTGGGTACCGGGTACACTTATGTGCATACCGCTATAAGCCACACTAAACAAACACCAGTATCGTCCGATAGTCGATTCGCAGTTCTTCTCCACCGAGAACGACACAGGAAGCGAAAACTTATGACGCATGTTGGCGAAGTTCAATATTCGACACAAAAATTTGAGCGTTTACGACGTTATGTGTATTGAGGCGGTGATTATGAACCCAGCGTGTGTGGTAATACGGACGTGTCGCAAGGTTTGCGCTAGCTGAACGTCGCAAGGTGCCAGGGTTGTCACCCAATCCATATCGCGCCATTATATTTATGAGGTTTTTCTTTCTTGGGAGAGATATAACGATAGTCATGTATTTATGTAGGAAACCCGCAAACACTTTGCATCTTGTCTTCTGATGAATACGACTTGCGCGTTTGATCTAGCGTTGAGACCCTCGCCTGGTAACCGAGTCGGGGGTTTACTAATGATATGGTTACCAGTCGACCATGATATGATAGTTCTATGTTGACAGCACAAACTCAAGAATATTGAGATGACGTTTATTTTATGTACATATCTATTTTATATAAATAATTAATCGCTATATTTTGGCACCATACTTATATTTTCATACCCTTCTTTTAATACATCATTATTAAAGACATTAGAATTTAAAGTCATTATTAATATTGCTAATTGCATACGTGTAATTTTCATTGATTAATATTTATCTACCATTTGTTTTCTATAGTTTTACTCGATTGCGCGACGCAAAGGAGGGTAATACCAGCCTATATAGGTACATAAAAATAAATAAAATAAATAAATATATATGTATGTTTGTTCCTTTCGGGCGCTCTAGAGTCCAAACGTGTGGGATGTTTCTTAAGTCAATCGATTTTTCATTATTGGGAAGATTTGAGCCGGTCTAGATTTTTAATGGGTCCCGACTGTTTAAGTCGCTATTTCGCATACACAAATTAGAATTTCAATCAAAACAGATATGCAACAATACAAAATATGCAGAGAATACGCCAGAGTATTCATATGGCGAAAAAATATCCAATAGTGTGAAAATAAATAACAACTAAAATATGTCGAAAACTGGTAAAATAAATAACAACTAATGTTTTGAAAGGTGATGAAAATACATTATAGCAATGTGTCCCCAGTAGCTTTTTAAAGATAGTAATGATGGATAAAAGGCACAATTAATATATTACGATAAAGGATAATTTAAAAATGCGGAAACCCTAAATATCAAATGTGAATGATTCTGACAAATTAAATATCAATAAAACTTAGTGAGTAGAATGAAGGCACAACGCAAAAAGTAAATATCATTTGATCACGATTTTTACGAAAACAGTCGCTAATTATTTCCTTTCTCCGTTTTGTACACCCACTAAATTTCATTGCAGCCAAGCAGGAAAGGTTTGAATCTTATCTGATAAAATATCGTATCGGTAAAGTTCATAATAATACTTTTAATGTAATTTCACAATCTGCTGCAAGAGGCTTCCTCATTATTACCGAGACAATTAGGAGTGGAAAATGAAGTAAACGAATTAGACAAGACAATGCCGCAAGAACACCGTGCAAATATAAAGGTGAAAATTCAAATAGAGATAGATAATTTTTCAAAGAGATTTCTTATCTTGTTTTTCATCTGATAACTCAATGTATTGTCAAACTAAAGAAAACGGAAACGGGACTGTTCTTTGAAACAGGAAATATATTAGACACAACGTTAGATTTTTAAACGAAAATCCGTGGTATTTCTATTTTTTCTGTAAATTTATTTCCGACATAAAGAATGCACGGGCGTAAATGGAACAGGTGCAAAAATAAACTTGAAAACATTAAACGCTAAACTACAAATATAAGTGTTGGCAACAATGATGGGTTTCCGCATATTTTCCCTCGATAGAGCGTCGAATTTGGTTCGCACTGAAAGCTCCCTCAACGAATGTTAGAAAGGTTACCACTTTTAATGAATGTAGAAATTATTTAACGTTATGTGGTAACATTTGTGTGTTCAGACACTTTCTTCGAACACTCTAGGAGTAGTTGTACATATAAATATTGCAGAATATTTTTTTTCTTATAAGCATTCGATTTGAAAGGTAAACCCCATTTCCACTGAATTATTATATTTTCGAAAGCCTGAATTTGCATCGGTAACTCTAAACGTTATTTTCTGAGGGGGTTCAGCAAATAGGAAATGTTTTCTTATTTGCAGAAGGTAAGCAGAGCTTTGAAATATAAATAATTTACAAAATAAATCAAGCTGTGGACTTATGTGGTGACATAACGATTTTTTTTATGAAACGTGAGAAAATATCTATACATTAATTCTACATTGGTTTGTACATGTAATTTAATTTGAAATAATTAAAACTTATTAAAAAAGTGCTCACCATTTCTGTTTTCACTGTCTGCAGGTTTCATCTGAATCGGGTGGTGCATCTGAAAAAATAAATTATTAGTACATAGGTACTTATTTGTAGAGGGATATTAAATATAAACATTTTCGGTACAGTTGGTACAAAATCGACACAAATAGTAAGTTATATATCAATGTAATAGGAATAAGTATTCAGAATTTTTTGAGTAGGTACCTAAGTTAAAATTTTTCAAGAATACAATACTGGATTTTATCTCCAGGTGAGTTATGTATTACAGATGTTTCACAGAGACGAAGCTATTTTTTTATATGGGAAAGTAGACATGGAAGCCTTTTGCGTGTTCGTAGGGCTTATGATCTATCGTACGGCTGGCTTAAGTAATCTAAATTGATTTGGCTAATCGTATGGCTGGTTTAAGTGAGCTTAAGTGATTTGATAGATGTAGTCTATCATGGGTGGAATTGGTGAACGTTACATTGTTCCAGCCGTACGATAGGTCGTAAGCGCTATGAACACCCAAAAAGACTTCCATACCTATTTTCCCATATAAAAAATAGCTTCCTCTCCATGAGACATCTATAATATATATCTTGAAGAATTAATATAATATGCAAAGAGTTGCTCTTTATCTTGATGTCCAAATACAATAAAAATAATAATTAAATCACACGGACACACTTTTTACTTCGATCCATGTAAATTTGGAGGGCAAACAAGTATTAGTTTGTATTTTGTATTCACTGCTATTTCGTTACGTTTCAGAGGTAAGATCTGGGTAATGTTTTCTCACTGAATAATGACTAATGGTTCGGTCAAAATGCTCGAAATGACGTTTCTTTGGTTAAAATGGCGGACAGTGTACGAACGGACTCTTCACAGAGTTGTCATGATGAGATGTGCCGCGTGCTAAATAAACGTTATTATTGATTATGCAAATGAACGACTATTTATATACGTACATAACGAGTACGTAAATGCTGATATTCAAAATAATTCTATTTTGCATACAAACAATACCTAAATGCAAGTATGGGCATATTACGTAATCGATTTCTATTTCAATTGCGAAGAGTTTTCACATAAAGCATTATTTTTGTCGTTATTTATTATTTATCTCAATATTGCCGGGTAAAAATATTTTTGTTATCAGGCTAACAGGTTAATTCCGTTCCGATAATGCGGAATTATTAATTAATTACTTTAAATTAATTATGTAAGCTGCACTGACACAATGTAGTCCAGACACAACTTTTAATAAAAATAATAATTTACATGTCACGTAAACGACAAAAAGAGCTTTTATCTTTAATAGCACGACATACATAATTGACATTATGGGATTTTCTTTTCCAAATAAGGTAAGATAAAAAGAGCTTTTATGTATAATAGCACGACATACATAATTGACATTATGGGATTTTCTTTTCAAAATAAGGTAAGATAAAATAAATTATATCAGTCATTCGGCATGAAAATAAAGCAATAATATATTAACCAAATCCTAAATAAAAACATCAATTTACAATGACTGAACCAAAACAATTCATGAACATTTACAGAAAATAAATAAGAAGAAAATAATAAATTTACATATTGGAACAATGCCAGGAACTGACTGGACTAGGAAACTCGATGTAGGTATTCAACGAAAAGAATGACATTTGAATGATCACGTTATTTGTCAATGGGTGTCAAATTTAAACTGACCGCCACCTACCTTCCGCCACACAAACTGCCAACTAACTTCATATTTTCCAGATCAATTTACTCAATCGTGTAGTCATCTTGCATTACTATGTATTGTAAACTATGCCTGTCTCAACACAGATATTTCTAGTGAGACAGGCACAGTCCAAACAAAATTTGATACTTAAAATTAAATAGAAATAAATAAATAAATTACTGAACAGCTCTGTTTCTACTTACTTTGTATTTTGTCGATATGTTATCAAATGTTTTGATGTTGTTGGATATGGTTATTGTATGTCTCTTCTGTCTGTCGTCTACTGTCACGAGATAGTGTTAACGATTGTGAAACGTGTTATTAATTGTATTCTTCAAATAACGCTACTCTGTTACTTGAACTTATTATAATAATGATAATTAATAATATTACATATTATATAAAAAGTATAGGTGATGGTGACGAAACAATCTTTAATTATTTCTCTGATTTTATCACTTTCACACACTTTCAATCCCGGAGGCTAGAATTTCCTTCACGTCCCAAATGAAAAATTGAGTTTTTTTCACACATTTCATATAACGAAATTTCAGTATAGCGAGGTATTTATAACGGCAATTTAATGAGATTTGGCCCACACCTTGGATCATAATTATGTTAAAATATATTTTTTCAAAGTGGCACAATGAAATTTGCACAATGAAAAGTGGCACAAAGAAACTTCAATAAGTCCAAAATTATATATTATTTACGACATCATTATCACTAGAAATACTTATGGGTTCTGGCCTCCTCAGTAATTTTCTGCCATTGATCCATATTACAAACATTATTTGTGTTTAGTCCTGGATTTCCTAGACATATATGTAATTGAAGACATTTTTGGCCTATTTACGAAAAATAAACAAATTATATTATCCAATTATATATAGCAATCCCTAGTCTTGTTATACGATACGTTAATATATATGATATGTTAATAGTTTTATGTTTTGGTTGATTATGAAATACAACATATTTGTTGTATTTCATAATCAATAAATGTGTACGACATAAAAATAGACACCGTAATTCATATGGATTACTTCTTGGTGCGTTACGGTGTCTATTTTTAACATTACTCATATTTATTTTTAGATATGGAAATTGTATTCACTTAATATCTATTATATTAGCACTATTTTTAACTAATGTCTATTTTTAACATTACTCATATTTATTTTTAGATATGGAAATTGTATTCACTTAAGGCGATCGTCTAGCAGAATGGGCAATTTCACCATTTTTTCTCATATCTTCTCTTGCGTTTTTTATCACATTTTTGTATGGAAATATCTCATTTTAAAATTTATTCATCAGGTTACATATATTTTAAATACGAATATCTTATTAAAATGTCACAAAATAAATTATATAATTGATTAATAAATTACCAAACCTTCGATGTTTTAAAAATAAAGAAAATTGCTCCACTTTGTGGGCCTTTTATGACTGAATTGCCTGTTAAGATGTCTTTTTTATTCAATAATATTACAAAGTAAATGATAATCTTAAATTTATTATAATTATAGAAAAATCTGTTTGTTTGTTTACTTGCAATTTATGTTTTAAAAAATACTATTTTTTAAATTATCTTTATTAAATAAAAAATAAATAAAAAACTAACCCATAAAAACCAAGTTTTTATTATACTCCCTTTCTCATTTGTTTGTTTCCAATTTGATATTCTATCAACATATTCCTCTTGCTTTAAGTGTGGAATCATGTGGAAAATCTATTCCGCGTATATTATTATCCTTAAAACGGGAAAAGGGTTAAAAATCAATTCAAAGTTTTTTCGTCAGACAAGCAGACAAGCAGACGAGTTAAAAGAAAGGAAGTAAGACTAATGATTTGTATAATTATATACTTAGTTACTGCGTTTCGATGTTCTCAAATAAGGTAGATTTTTTTAACAGATGTAATACAGATAAGTTATATATAATTAAGTATTGTTAATACTGTCACCGGTCGTAGCTGCGAATTATTTAGCGATTTATTAATTAGCGATTAATTAATTAATAAATGGACAAAGTTTCTTAACACGAATTAAGCTTAACGCTACTCTGTAAATTACGCTTTTCTGTAAGCTATCACTCATCTACGAATAATTTCTTATCGCTGGAAACACTTTATTTATCATTCGCTAGAACATCCCACCCAACTCTCGCACGCAATAGTCGCATTTATTTATTTCACCATTTAGGTCTCTCGATTATTTCGCTCGATATTTGTCGCTCCGCGATTGGGCACCCCGACCGTCGCCCCGCGCGTACTTCGCACCGATCGAAATGTCAAAACAAAACATTTACGCTTATCATTTCGTTACAATAATAAAAAAAGCAGCAAAAATAAAAAATCTGTCCTTCGATATTTTGCATCTATTCTGTGATGGACCTTAGGTGGGACTCGAATTGGTAGAGAAAACAATAGGAAATGCAGATTTTTTTTCTTCCGCTCGAGAGCATCGCTTGTCACGTCGATCGATTGATGGACGCGCGCCGCGGCCCGTCGGCGCGGACGGGCGGCCGGCGGGTATTTCCGTCCGGCCGGCCGCGGCGGGCGGATTCTCGCGCGAGGGGCGGCCCACTAACGCGAACCCGATACCCGCGCGTCGACAAATAATTAAATCTCTTAAAAGCATCAGCATTCGGGACTCGTTTTCTTGGTATCTTTCATCAAAGAGCGGAGAACAGGCTGAATTTCAGGGGGAGGGGGGATTTTTTTAGATTTGTGGGGGTCCACCGCGGACAACAAGCCCAACCCAACATTTGAAGATGTTCACATTACACTCGCGGCACACATTTTCATATACACGACCACAAACACTGAACACCGAAGAATTCTCCGGGTCGGGTAGGAATTTTTCTCCTTTCACAACTACTGCGTCAGGAATCTTCCAATAACCTTAATAACAACCAAGCAATAAAATATTGAAATTACCCCTAATATCTGTAACTAAAATGTTAAATCATATTATTATTATTTTTCTGTTATTATTTTTTTCTTGATTGAATTTTTTGAGTAATCATTTAAAGTATTCATTCTATAAATCTACAAGGTATAGACCTTATTGTTTGTAAAAGCCCTGTAGGACGTTAATAAGTAAATAAAAAAATAAATAAATAATTTAAATAAATCATGTCAAAGCCGCCCTCATATCTGGAGGTGCTTCACAACTTTTAAACATTTTAAGCAAAAATAATTTAATTTAACAATAATTTGTCAATTTTTTCAGAAAACTAAGAAACCTTCTACAAACCAGAATGATTATTTTTAATGGCGATCTGTTTCGATACCACCGTATTTTCGTCAGAACTGACATATAATAATGTATATATGATTCATCCTGGCGATGATACAGCGGTATGGAAACCGGTCGATGTTAAAAATAATTAATGTGGTTTACAAAAAAAGTTATTTTGTCCAACCATAAAGTTTAAACATAAATAAAAACGAAAATTGTTTAATTGAGTTTATAATATATTTTTTTACGGGGAGTGTAGAACCATAAAAATATTGTACTCAAGTAACAATAGTATTAGAAATCAGATTAATTTTTTTAATAGGGGATGCAGTAAGTCTGATAGTTTGTCCTGGCTACTTTGTTAGACTTTTGGTTGATGTAGTCAGTACTTCATGTTTAGCTGTTTTTTTAAATGATAAAAGAATACTATTATTATTAATCTATTTACGTAAATTTTAACCTCTGTAGGTTAAATGCTCCGGAAACGGAGACCATTCCGTGCCATGTATTTTTTCTGATTCGGCTGGTGCCTAGCACCATTTAGATTATAGATCCGTTCTAGCAACCGCTTCCAAAAGCTGTAAAATTGAAAACAGAAAAAATACCATGAAAAAATATTGAAATTTGTAAATTACGCGGCAGATACTCGATTCTCTTTTGGTTGATTCTAGTTTCGTTCGGTCCTGAGAACGGTTATAATGGTTAGTGTCTCCGGAACTAGCAAAACAGTAAAAAAATCAGCGTGTATTGTTGTGTACTGTGTACACAATGTGTATAGGAGATAACTGCTGTCTTATTGGTTAATCAAATCTGGAGACATTGGCCTTACAGCGCAGCGGCCACTATATTACTGTTTGCGGTTAGCCTAGCGACAGATTTAACGACAACCACTCATTATTATCTATTAGTTATTATTATTATCATTATCATATTCTTTCAGCAATTAACTTTACCTTTCGTGCATGTAATGACTTGTTATTTATTAAGTGCAAGGAATAGAGATATGTTGTATCACTCATATATTTGCAAATGCACAAATTTTGTTTGGATTTCGAACTTGGAAATTGTATGCTACTGTAACGGGTACAATTACAATCTTTTACATTTTCTCGGAATAGTTATGCTATGGTAGATCTGTTATGGCAGTTTTGGTGTAGCCGTTTTGTTGTGCTTTTTTACTCTTATATGCTAACTTAACCTAACAGGAATCAATAAAAATTTCCTGTTGGATTACAAAAAAAAACTCACCCTTATAATTAAAAAATCATCGAAAATTTAGACATTGTCGACTGTCAATTGCCTGACAGTGAAGAGATAAATTGCTTCATTAGCCACACTAGTGTGACTATAATTGGTATTCAATGACATCAATGGTTGTTATTTATCACAATACACGAAAAAAATGAACTAAAATTACGTTAATAGCAGTGTGTAATTAAAGCAGTACCTTTCATATTTAATTCGTAGCTTCCTAAGATAAATCAAAATGTAGCAAACAACAAACAAATTAATTTCCTACTCTGATAAAATAAATAAATTATATCTTATAATTGACTATGGTTACGTAAACACACGGGTTTAAATATTTATTCCAGCGGTTTTGTGATGAATATTTAAAAAAAAAAATATTATATATATATATATATATATATAGCTATATATATATATATAATATTTATAGCTAAAATTAGATATTTAAAAAAAGTAGTTCACTGAAATTGAATGTGATTGACTCACACGTCGAGATTGAGAGCTCATCACTAATCTCAATGACTTTAAATTCAATACAGTTCCCTTCCTTCTCACTCACTTCATTATTATTTATATAGTACTATATTTTTACTAAACAGAGTAGGCAGATGCTTGTATTCTGACAGATTTCAAATAATGTATTATGGATAATTTGAAAGATGTGGGAAAATGATAAATTCACCTAAAAAAATTATGTAAACAATTATTGACGTGTTAGTAAACATCTGTTAGTAATGATATTGGCACTGAGCGAAAATTAAATTAATAGAATATGTGTTTTCTTTCAATTTTCATTATTGAATAACCAAAAACACGAAGATATTCTATTGTGACAGCCATTTTGGATTAATTTTAAATGACAGATTACAATAGATTGTTTTATTTCAGATCTGACAAATGAATGAAGACGCCCGATGGACGCGGGGTCGCCCTCGCGAGTCCGCACTAAACATGTTTAATGTATTTAGTCTCAACTAATCTAGCGATGTGTTAAAGATTAAAAAAGAATACCTTCGTAAAATGGAAACGGTTTAAAACCAATTTAAAATGGTATTATGCAAATGTCTGAATTTGTAACGGGCGGTAATTTATGTTTGTCTTTTCACTTAGGGAAGAGTGATCCGAGGTAATTAAGCCGGGGACGTTTCGACCATCCCTCCGATAGTTAAGTCGCTCGGACAAACACGCGCTGTCCGGTGTCATTAATCGCCGTGAGTGATGTGAAAATAGCCACCTCGGCAAAGAACAATAGCAAACACTTGGTATTTTTATACCGAAATAACAGAAATAGTGAAACACGCCGCCGCCAGTGCGGCGCGCGCGGTGTGGCTGTGGCTGACTCTCCTCACCTACAAATGTCATTTCATTTAGGCAAGTTGCATATTAGGAATGGTTTGGATTTGCCGTCAGCTGTGTTGCACTAAGTAGGCACGAGATGGAATGTAATTATAGCAATAATTTAGGTTATGCTACGTGATATAAAGCGGATGCTTTTCACTATTTATATTTTATCTTTTTGCAGTATTTATTCTTTTACCTGCTATTGTATCAAATAATATGTAGATACTTGTTTTTTATAACATTTCTACAACATAGGCGATTAATTAAATTTATGGAGTATTTTGTCCTCATGTTGTAAAGCTGTTCCTCTCGGCACAGGTTCATCCTAATGAGATGAGTGGGTCATTTCCTCATATTTATTTATTTTAGTTAAATATGTATTTAAGTTAAATAAATAAATAAAAAAATATACGTAGACTTATTTTAGCGTTATAATGTTACTGGGGCATCATTTATTATTAAGTATTTCTGTGAGGGACAGGAATGAAAGTGATAGGATTATTATTAACATATATGGAAAACTTTACTAACATATATGTTTACTAATACTTCTATAATTGTTTACATAGGTACTAATTATTTTTTTAAGGTGAATTTATCATTTTCCTACATCCTTTCAATTATCCACAATACATTATTAATTTGAAAGCTGTCAGATTACTGGGGCATCATTCATTATTTAGTATATCTGTGAGGGATAGAAATGAAAGTGTTGAGATGATAATTTCTGGATAATCTCTACCAGCATTGTCCGGGACTATTAATTATCTTTTTTTTTTTTAATTATAATTACTTACACTACAACAGACCACAAGGTCAAATTACAACAAATCACAAAAACATCATCTGACAAGGAATCGAACCCAGATCCTCGGGTATGAAAGGCCACTGGCTTACGAAGTATACCATATAATTTAAATTATAATTTGAAATTGGAGCGGGTTGATTGATGGGAGGGTGACTATATTTTTCTTGGGGACAACTGAATCAAATTTGGATTGAGTTCAAAATAGTACACATTTGTATCGAAGGAGTGTCTGGTGTTTGGCGCAAGGCACTAAAAAGTAACTATGCAAAATTTCTAATGGAAGGCATTCAATATGTTAAACGTGGGAAAGGGTGGCTTGGCCAGGAGTATGCGTAGGGTCAAGATTTTTTTTTATGTATTAGCAAAATTTGTTTCAGATCGATAGGATATGAGATTCTATAGAGAAGACGAATCATATCGGTAGATATATAGAGACATATCGGTAGGTAGGTAGAGAGAGGCATTGAGTTATATAGGTGCATATTGATAAATATGTAGTTAAAAAGATTTTCTAATCAAGGTTTGGGTAGAGAGTTACCTCTTTCAGATTTTTAAACTAGGTTTCTACGCACTTGTTTGAAATGATAATATTTTTACACCAAGCACCAGTTTTATGTAATAAATGGACGGTCATGAAAAAATATATAAAATATCCGCTTTTAGTTTTCGCTCGGCGATCAGGAAGCTGCACATCTGATATTTATTTGTAAGTTTCCGACTTCGAAAGCGGCTTACGACGACATGAATGACGCAGGTTCCGTTAAGATAAGTACCTAACAAATTGAACTTTGTGTTAAAGTCGGGCACACTTCACGTTCGACGACAGGTACTTAATATAGAACAGAATTATAAAAATAGGAGTTCAATAGAAATTGTATATTATGGAAGG
Organism: Agrypnia vestita; assembly: GCA_016648135.1. Classification (NCBI taxonomy): domain Eukaryota; kingdom Metazoa; phylum Arthropoda; class Insecta; order Trichoptera; family Phryganeidae; genus Agrypnia; species Agrypnia vestita. The sequence goes on along the minus strand of JADDOH010024415.1, from coordinate 342,008 downwards.
AGATAAATTTGTTTTATATAATTCTAAATGAGGAATAACGGGGAACAGGGAAAACTTGAGACCAACTTAAATTTGAGTTTGTCTGGGGTAGTTTATATCCAGGGGTGTGGATCGAATGTGAAAGTATCTCACGTTGTACCTACGTGTTTATTAAGTACAAGTCGGAATTGAATTTCACCTGCAGAATATAAAGATTATCTCCAAGTGAAGTTATCCTTAAGGAGAAGTGTATCCGTAAATAATGATGAACAAAATGGCGGTATTAAAAGTGAGTGAAAATTATCTAAAAATAAGGTTAATAATTGAGGTGGAGAAAACCGAAGTAGAGATTGTATTTTTCAGTAAATACAAGTAGCTTCTGGATGATGAAAAATTAAAGATTGAAAATAGGACGTGTGAATCTGATTTAGTCTGGGGCGACCCATCGATCCTTTGGCATTGGCAAGACGTGTCCAAGCCCATGTTAATATTCATGTTTTTATTCTGACGTAACTCTTTTATATTTACTACTTATTCACCCTAGTAGTGTTTTTGATTTTGCACTCTTTGACACGAAGATATAGATGATAAATTTTTTTGAGAGTATGGGCATGATTTTACATTTGTAAGATGGTTTTCCGTACACTGCGACGTTCCATGTTGCCTTTGCTCCTTTTAAAGTAGGTACATATTTCTCTGAAGCCGAGTCGTGAGCCACTGAATTAATGCTAAACAGTAAATCACGAGTGCGCATGTACTAATTTGTTTCATCTCGACACCTGACTGACGTCAAATTACGAAACCGCGTTGTGTTACAATATAACACGTGCATACAGCCGCATATATGGGGTATGCAGACCGACAAATAAATTATCACTACCCGAACCCTCTTTGTATTGGTATTTAGTTCGGATATTAGCAGATTACGTGTTTACTGATTTTTCTGTTGAATAATAATACGAATCGCTACGCGAAATACATACCGAATACTTATAGATACTTAAACGCGATTTATTTCGTTCACGGATGTTATTAAAATTTATAACTCTATTAGTGTAATTTATTATTTTACTTACGATCTTATGGGTTTTTACAAAAAATAGAATACGTTTCAATTTTATAATGCAAATAAATAGAGTACGTACGTTTGAATTTTACAATGCAAAAAAAAAGAATAAGCATGTTTTAAAAAGTTTAAACTTTGCAAGTAAACGACACTGTCGTGTCGACAATCACTAGGGTATTTGTGTTGAAATATAAATAACATATACATTAAATAATAAACATTTCAAACGAAGTGTTTAGAAATTGTTACATGATGAATGCCCAAGAAGTAATAATATAAAGTAGAAAGCAAGTTTACAAAAAATAAAAAACGTAATATTTCTAGAAAAACCAATTGTTTAATACACGTATTAGTTATGTCAGTTATAACATATGCTTTAAAATGTATGCAGGTAATAGAAGACAAACTTCGTGTGAGTTATTAAAGATTTTATTATTCTACCTAGATCAAAATCGTCGTAAAATGTGCACTGAATAGTTGCACAATAATTTTATTACTTTATTAATTGTTTTATAAACTTTTTTGTACTCCCACTCATAAATGTTAACACATAATAGAATAGTAAGAAGTTATTCTATAATCTTATTACACTTCTTTTTATATCATCTTCCTGATTAGGATTAAAAAATTACTTTAGAAATAAACTGCTTGTATAGCATTTTAGAAACATTTGGGTCTACACGTGAGTAAAAAATTTATTGACTGTAAGAGACATTTGACATGAATCAACATGACCATCTCTTTTATTTGACACAAGATTGGGATAAAAAAAATATACAAAATCTATAAAAATAAACATAAAATCTATTAGTAATTACTGGTATATATTAAAAGTTCGTTAGATTAGAAATCACCTGCTAATAAAATGACGAAAGACAATTTATTTTGATGGTAAAAGTGCAATTGTGTATAGAAATTATTTTTACTATTTTATTTTACTTGAATTAAAGAGGCACATACAAAGACGTTGATAATACATACATTTAATATAAATATAAAATTATGACAATTTTCCAGTTAAGAGTAAATATAAATCTTGTATAAGTAGTAGAAAAATAGAAATAATTGAAAGATATAAATAATTTAAAAAACACCCAAAATATACAGGGTTATTTAGAAAACATTAATAAGCTCGCAGAACTATATTCCTGTCTTGCTATCAAGAACTATATTCCTGTCTTGCTATTAAGCTATCATCTCTATATCTCCATAGTTATGGAGATATGCGACATCAAAGTTTGCATTTTTTTTTCAATATTTCTGACTTATTTTTTGTGAAACGTTGGACTATAATTACAATAACTTATATTGATTACGAAAAATTCATCATTTCAATACGAGTTAAATAAAATGATAAAAACCCTGAAAATTTTCCCTGAATTAGAAGGTTTTTATTGTTTTATTTGACTTGTATTAAAGAGGATGAATTTTATGTATTCGATATAAGTTACTGTAATGATAGTCCAACGTTTTACAAAAAATAAGTCAGAAATATTGAGAAAAAAATGAATACGATGTCACACATCTCCATAACTTTTGATATTGAGTCATGATGGCCTGAACATTTTCGACTCATAATAAAGGCAGGAATATAGTCCTGCGAGGTTATTAATATTTTCCAAATAGCCCTGTACAATAAAGTAATTTTGAACGTTGAAAATAATGTCATATGGCAGGTACAAAGGAAAATAAGTTGCGGTCAATGCGTAGAAGCCGGAAGTCTACAGTTGGCTCTAAGGACCTTTCATAATCATCATCCGAACCTCCCTCTCATGGTCTACCAATAGAAATCCGCCCATCCGCATATCCGCCCATCTCCTTTTTGGACGTCCCAGGAGCCGAGCTCTCGTTGGTGTTCTCTCATAACATTATGGAACATCCTGGAGTCGTCACGATACGTCCTGCTGTTAATACGCCATGCACAACATGCCCTAATAATACGTCCAACACAACATGACCTATCTGACAACATGTCTTTTCTATTTTAGCTTTCTCAATGATGCTTCCTGCTTTCAATGATACTGATAAATTTGGTTATTGGGAGGTTTCCACCTTTATCCAGACGTGCTATCAGTGGTTATCCTAAAACAATCCAAGTATTCTCAGGAGAATTTGGAATTCGAGTACTTACTTAGATAGCTATTAATTGCTTCTTCGTGAGACTCCAAGATTCAAATATATATCATCGCTTTAATAGGTGCTTTGTAAATGCGCAATTTGGGTTTTATTGACAATAGCTCATTCCGATCAGGCTGTTAAAGCAAACACTAGCAACAAAGCAAATAAAGCAAAACATTTAGAATAGAAAGAAAAAAAAAAATTTCAATAACTCTAAAAGTCTTATTGTATTGTACATTTTACCCTTTGAGTAATTTAAAATTCCAGCATCAACACATTGGTATTTATTAAAGCATTTAATAATTTATAAAGTCAAATTATAATTTCGGTACACTTGCACCCATCCTTTGAAAACAGAAACGAATCGCTTGCTTTCCGTAGAATTCCTAAACATTTTTTACAGATCCGAACTAATAAAAAACCTCTTATTATTATGATCTAGATTAATAAAACGTCACAGAGTTGCAAAAGTTCAATATTTAGTTGAAACTAATGTCTATACGTCCTCCATATTCCCTGGATCCTCGAAGCGTTTCGATTGAAGATAAGGGCACACATTTTATAACAGATATAAGATGATTCTCAAAGTTATCTAATATAAAACTTGCAGTGGTTTAATACCTGAACAACCCACTTAGGGACGGTTGTTTGATCTTTGATGATGGTAATGGTAATAATGGTTACGCAAAAAATATAGATTTTTGCGTTTTCCGCCTATTGAACAAGCCGTTTCGCAAAAATCTAAGCTTTTGCCTAACTATTACTATTGATCAAAGAAGCATTAACATTAACTTATATCATTTATGAAAAATTCATTCGCTTCAATATAACTCAAATAAAATGATAAAAACCTTGTAAAAATTTCTATTTTCAATTTTCGCATTTTTATCATTTTATTCGATTTTATTAAAGCGAATGAATTTTTCATAATCGATATAAGTTACTGTAATGACAGTTTAACTTTTTTCAAAATATAATTGTGAAATATTGAAAAAAATGCAAACTTTGATATTGCATATCTCCATAACGATTGATATTAGGTCATGGTTGCTTAAATATTTGCGACTCATTATCAAGGCAGGAATGTTTTTGATAACTGTTAAGTTTTTGATACTAGCTCTGAGACATCCTATAAATTATAAAAAATAATTGTTGTTTATTCAAAAATAACATTTAACATCGGTAAAATATGAGGTTTTAAATTTGTATTTATTATTTAGATAGCGGTTTAATAACACGGTTAAGAGAGTTTATAACCGTGTTATTAAAAAGTTAATTTCTAGAATTGGTAGAACGTAAACCATTTTATTTGTAATACGTTTCAGGTAGATATTTTTTCGTTTAAATTTTTAATTACATGGTAATTTACATAAAAATTAACTAGAAAATCATTCAAAAATATATATCTACGACAATAATTTCCTTGTACACTGCTACAAAAAATTATAACCAACGTCGGGGCCACAAGACTTAAATTAGATTCGCGAAGAACATGTCATCTCTCTGAAACTTTTTCTTTTGTAATTTAATTAAATATGCAGTGGTTTGTTAATAAATATTTATTTTAAGGTTTTCAGTAACGAACAAATAATATTATCTGAAAATAAATACTCGCAATGGAAAACTCACGCCTTCCGGTGCCACAGAATACCCACCAGTGATATCTGTGTATACAGACTCAAAGTAATAAAGAAACAGTTTCGGAATTGAAGAGAACACCTATATTTTATTAAATCCAGGAAAACAGAATATGATTACAGGAATTAAGTTAACAGTAAGAAACTTCTGAAAATGTAGAAATAAAATAATATGTGGCGAAGAATAATATTTCATTTTTTTGGAAAATTAATTTTCTACAATTTACAAAGAAATTTCTTTTTGCCTGAAATATCGATCGAAGAGTAGGTATAACGTGAAAGTTTAATTTATTATTCTTATAATGTCAAATCCATCATAATTTTAAACGTTTCAACATTTTTCGCGTTATTCTGACAGTTGTATAATGGGCACTATGATAATTGTGTATTTTAATATAATTTTTCACCGCCAGATGTCGGTCGTCTTTTTGCAAGTGAAATTTAAACCCATCTGTCACGAGACCTTTCTAGGCACGAAGTAAAATGGCAGGATACAATTCGAATGATTTATTTAAATGCTATTGTTGGGAGTTGATGCCTTTTACGCGTGTTTGTGGGGGCAGGGGGGTTCCTGCCAACTTGAGACGTGAGGATCGCGAAAGGAATCCGGAGCTGTCTCAGCGCTTTTGACAATACAGAAACAACGTGAAAAAATTTCGCAAAGCGAAAAAAAGACAGGGTGTCCGTCCGACTCCAATCCCACGGCTTACTGTCACAATGTCAGAATAAAATGAGAAATGTAAATTTTAGACGTTTCACAACATTTTTTTCGGAGTTTCACTTTCACAAATGCTTGTTGAATATTTCAAAGAAAATAATACATTTTAAATGTAGATTTAACACTTGATAGTTCTCTAGCGTCATGCATGTGGACAATATATGTAACATTAAGTAGAGATATCACGGAGATAAAGAAGCTTATGCAAATCTGTTTCTTTACAATGTAGTTTTCTTTCGTTTATATTCGATAAGAATAATAAGAAAATGTCAATTTCCAAAACGTTATTTTAAAAGGATTTTTCCATATAGGTATATGGAACGGTTGAAGATAATGGTAAAATAAGACTTGTATGTGTTTATACCTTACCACCAACGTTATAATGATTGGATTTCTTTTCATTTATACTAAATTAAACTTTACAGTATACACACATTGAGTTATTTTGTCACTTCTATAGTTTCGAGAGGAACAGTCATTTTCATTATCAGGTGTAACTAACAATTCAATGTTTTATACATATTATGAAAAATATTAAAAATACACGAAAGAGTTAAAAAAATTAAAAATACACCAAATTAAAAACAATTTATTTAATAGTCTAGCCTTGTGAATAATGTCCTTTAATATTGAACACTGGGAGCTTCAGGTAGCCCGCTTCATCACCAGGACAGAAAATAGCAAATAAAAACATCTGATTTTATCTCTGTTTCCTTAATCATCTCAAGAATTATATTTTAAATCAGTACTGAAAATTAAAGTTCCTGTTACACGTTAGTAAAAATATAGGTGGGTACCTACTTTAATTTTACTAACGCGTGACAGTCAATTTAAGTCAGGGCTGCTGGAGGGCTTACACGGAACGACTCTGTTAGAAACTTCAGCAATCGACGCGGAAAATTACTATGATATCGTATAGTTAGTTTTTGATAAGCATTCCCGGGTTCAGAGCAAGGTTGAAGCCAGACCTATATTGAGAATCTTCTCAGATGGGCTGGTCGTTGTTGAATTGAGTTGGTTTTCTTGTTAATATAAATGATGTTTTTGTGCCAGGATTTTAACAAAGAATTTTACTTTAAGATCCACTTGGTTTATAAAAAGTAAAATATTATCCCGATTTTTTTTCAATTATATGTATGCGGTTGGTGTTACGTGCACAATATCAATTTTATTTAGAGAAATATTTTAGTTTGAACCGAGTATTAGTATAGATAGTGATTTTCTAGATTATCAGTAGTTAATATAATTTTTTAATTTTGTGTATAAAATGTCGAAGATGAACCTCCAGGAATCAAGATGGCTATGTATTGTAGATTTCATTAGGTAATAACACGCCGACACCTTTACACATAGAAACAAAAGGTTTTTGAGTGAATTTACTCGAGCAACTGGAGATAAATAAAGTCAGACATAAAACTTTTATACATAATTAAATGAATTAACTTTGTTTATCACCACTTAATTTTTGGTAAAACCAACCGGTTTCGGAAACAACGTTCCTTCGTCAGGGCATACTTAATATTAATTAAACTTTACAAAATTATGAACAATCATACCTCAGTGTCAATCATACCAAATGGGGGTAAATAGTGGGGGGTGCGAAAGAAACAGGTGATTTTCGCACCCCCCACTATTTACCCCCATTTGGACACTTGACACTGAGGTATGATTGTTCATAATTTTGGTAAAGTTTAATTAGTATTAAGTATACCCTGCCGAAGGAACGTTGTTTCCAAAACCGGTTGGTTTTACAGAAAATTAAACTGATAAACAAAGTGAATTCATTTAATTATATTCATAATGAATAACTACAAAGTTACAGCAAAATAAAAAAGTATGAAACTTTTAAATAGTCAACAAAAAATAATCTTCTCTTCACTTCTCAATATGTTTAAAAAAAACACAAAATCAAGACCATAAATTAAAATAATATTTATAAATTACAACTAAATCATTTACAGAAAACGGGGAATTTTGATAATTAAGAATAACAGAATTTTGTAAACCGAGGCACCTTTAATGATAAGTGCCCGGGAAAAAACGAACACTAATATAGGGCTTTAACAAAAATATCTAATTACTCTAAAGGGGAAGGGGTAACTTAAAATTATATAAATAAGTCGATTATACATGTTTTTTTTTTGTTTGATAATGGCCTTGAAAACCGAAACAGCTATCACACTAAAAATAGTTAACCCGCTGAACTTAATAATAATATTTATTAAAATTTAATTTATTTTAAATTTCGCTAAAAATAAATACGGAGTACAAATTAAAAACAAAAACCATAAATAAAAAAAAGATTTCAATCACATTTTGATGAGTATCTACAACAATTTTGGAATTTTTAATGGCTTTAATGATTTAATTTAGATAAGAAATTAGATAAGGACAAAAATAAACCTATACATCAGATAAAGACACAAAATAAATCTATACACATGTGTTAGTAATATAATTTGTAGATTTCTGGTGTATAATGATAAAAGCAATACCAAATGGTTGTAAAAATATTCATATTTTCTACTCATCAATTTGTTTAACATTTATCTGGATTTTAAAATATAAAATTAAAGTAAAGACAGGCTTACAGATGGCACGCATAATACGGCTTGCGATTTACGATGGCGAGACACTTTTTTAAGAAACTCAATAAGGTTAATATTAAGGACACCCAAAAAAAGACGTTTTTGAAATGAAGAATATAGGTATTAATATACACATATTCTTCGATGATACTACATTTTTGATTCCTCGTTTCTGAAAACTCATAGGTTCTGACATAAAATAGTCTGGTGGGGCCTTTTTTTTACTAACTAACTAAATTTTCATTCATCTAAATAATACTGCATAGATCTAAATAAGTGTTAGTCAGATTATGCTAGATCAGGGCTTTGTGTTGATTGATCCAAAATTTTACCATCCTGGTACGTTAAATTAATCTCGCGAGATTTTTATTCTTAAGATCTTAAGTGTGCCATTTTTTCTCTTAACTTCATCCGTGTGGTAGTCAAAATCAGTTTTATTAGCTAATTCTTATATTGAAATCTCTGGATTGACCTCAATGTCTGCAGTAATTCCATTATCAAAGAAAATTTTTGGTGTTATTGATGGATCAGCGTTAACATTGTAGTGATTATTGATTATTATTAATTATTCATATTGATCATTAGGTAAATAACATTCAGTTTGTTACTTTAATAGAATTTGTATATACGTTTTTGGTAAAAAAGTACTTTTTTGGGTACCCCTTGTATATTATATACCTTGAGTCAGTTTTTGTCGTAGCTGACATAAAAGTATACAGGAAATATTCGAAACCATCATTAGGTCTAATGTAATTAGCCCCATTGAAACGTAGCTCGAAACGTTAGCTACGATAAAAATTAACCAATTGCAGAATAACCCTAAGGATAACATTAAAATGTATATGTGAGATATAAAAGCAAAGGCAGCAATATCCAAAAATTAAAAAACTATTTTGAATGCAGTCACCGAGGATTACTAATTTAAACTGTACTGATTTTACGTATCTTTTACAAATCGCTCTTTAGGGCGGATTGACTAATTTTAAGAAGAAGACGTATCTTTCCCTTCCAAAATCATGTTTCCCATAAATGTGTAGGCTATATATCCTATATAACCTCAAATTCAGTACACTACAAATGAGTAATCCGCGATGATTGCATTAATTTTTATTTGGATATTGTTGCTTTTGCTTTTATGACCCACATATGATCATCCTTTGGGGGTACTAAGTAGGGGTTCCTAACATCTTTGCATCCAAGATGGCAAGAGTGGATAGGGATAGGGACACAATGAAATATATAATTATACTCATAAATTAAAACGCATGATAATACAGAAACTTTTTCGTAGTAAAAAAAAACAAACGAAAATCAATTCTATTTCCACGCAGGTGAAAAAGTTACACCGAAAGAATCCAAACAATGTTATGAAGAATGAAAGCAAATAAATCGCCCCTTACGTGATATTGAATTTTGGGTCGAAAATGGATAAGTGGACATTTCGTAAAAGGGAGGAAAGACGGATATCCGCCCCCTTGCAATCTCTCGATAGTTTCAGGTGGAGTTTTCCACACGAATTACAAAAAGGATTTCCACGGTAATAATAATTCTGAATTACGAGCGTATCTTCCTAATGGCGCAATTCGCGTTTAGAAGGTTTTTTCCGACAACATCATCATTATATATAGAATAAAAATGTACAAGACTTCGACATTATATAGGAAGAACTGTTTTTAGTAAAGTAAAAGCTCCACAATTTATGAAATTCCATTTAATATTATGTTATTATATGAATAATATTTATTTCGATTTCTACTGTGGAGAGCCGATCGGTGCTGTAGATTTGAACTACTAAACTTACTTTGATTAATTAAAAAAGCTATCAATGTATATAAATAAATTTATGAAGGTATATAGAAGAGAACATTCTACTTGTATTTATTATATATTAAAGTAATAAGTAAAATACCAGGATATTGTACCTACAAATAGTATAAAATTCTGGTATCATTAACAATTATTACATTAATTAATATAATCGATAACTTACTTGGAACTACATAGACAGTTATGCGAACATTCATGCGACGTTCTGAACAGGCTTCATTGCGCTAGTGTGTATCTGCATAATATCTTCATATGCCGGGCTCTAGCATAGACTAGGAGCTCATACACAGTCCTGTTTGATGTTTAGCTGATTGCCACAAGGCCAACTATTAGTGGGACGATATTTCATCGGAATACGTATAGCCATGGACCTTTTATATATAATCCATGTCCTATAACTTCGAATACACACACACACATACGATTATTTATGTTAAATATTAATACATTTTCAGCAACAATTATTATATTACTCAACTCATAGGTAAAATATAAAAGCTTCACAATATTTTGACATGATTGAGCGCCCTTGAAGTGAATATTTCCCAACCGTCTGTTTATACAAGTAGCACAGAATAAGTTGTTTGATTTTTTTACTCACAAAATTAGTGTTTCCGGATGAGATATTTTTACATCCAGAAAAAAATTGAATTACTTTACACTTTACACAAAGCAGGTATTGGTTTTTATTTTGCTTTCGTAAGCGATATATTTATTTTGTTTTGACTATCGAGGAACAATATTCTGAAAAATCGCAACTTCACGAATAAAAAATGATTTCATTAAAAAATTTGATCAAAATCCTCCATTTATAATAAGGCTATGATTTTCAAAGTGGACGGGCTTAACTGCGTGAGTCGGGGCATTGGTGAACAGATTTAGAAACATACCATCTGTCGAACATAATCTGGATCAGGGTTGATTGTCACGCAACGGATTCATATAGTTTCCTCCCTTTTTACTTCCTTTCTTTTAACTCGTGGCGTCTGCTTGCTTGCCGGCTTGCCGTCGAAAAAACTTTGGATCGATTTTGAACCCTTTTCCCCTGATCGAGCTGAAACTTGGCAAGTAGACTCGTGGCGACGATCAAGAAGATCTATCAAATTTTCGTTAAAAAAAATTAATAATTGTAATATATTTTCGGATTTTTAGAAATTTTATTGTTTTTTTCAAATTGGAATCATTACAAAAGTTTGATTGCTACCAACGGCGCGGCTGCCTGATAACGTCACGGAATATTTAAAATTTGAATTACTCCGTCGGTAGGCATAATAGGTACTTCACTACGAATTTCGAAAATTTATGACAATTGGTTCACAGACAGCGCACTTCGGTTTTGTAGGAAGAAATTAATTTTTGACACGGATATTTGTCTAGACATGTTTATTTTCAGTCAATCAATTATTTAATTACATGATGGTAAACTTAATTTACAAAGAAAAGGAGTAAAATAAAAACTTGGTTTTTATGGGTTAGTTTTTTACTTCCTTTCTTTTAACTCGTAGCGTCTGCTTGCTTGACGCAAAAATTTTGGATCGATTTTTAACCCTTTTCCCGTGATCCACTCGAGCTGAAACTTTGCAAGCAGACTCGTGGCGATGATGAAGAAGATCTATCAAATTTTAGTTAAAAAAATTAATAATTATAGTATAATTTTGGATTTTTAGAAATTTTAATGGTTTTTTAAAATTGGAAACAATACAAATGTTTGATTACGACCATCAGCGGCCTGACAAAGAAGCCACGGAATATTTAAAATTTTAATTTCTCCGTCGGTATAATAGGTACATAACCACGAATTTCGAAAATTTATAACAATTGGTTCACAGATGACAGCAAAATTGGGTATTTTGGGAAGAAATCAAATAATCATTTATTTCTTTTAGATTTCTGCTTAGTTTTAAAGAATTCTACATTACTCAAATCTGATTCTGACTAAATCATTTGACGCTGGAAATTCATAAGGTACGATATTGATGATAATTGAATCTATCAAAATCTAGACATCTCAAAACATCTGACATTTTAGAAATATATTAAATTCCTGTAAGTTTAGTGTTATATTATAAATATGTTTTAATTCGTCTTTAATTATTGTTATATTAAACAAAGAAAGGGAATATAGTAAAAACTTGGTTTTTAATGGTTAGTTTTTTTGGTAGCTACGTCGCAGAAACTTCTTAATATCTCTATTTTGATAATGTACTATCAAACTCAAGAAAATATATAACGTAACGTATAAAACCTTCAAATTAATTATTTAACTCAATAAAAATAATATTTTAACGATTAATTATTGACCTGTAATTTACATCACTTAGTACTTTGGAAAATATTCCCCGTTTACTCTTGCTAGGAGCAGGGTTGTGAACCGGTTGATAACAAGTCATAAAACATAAACGGTAAATAAATATTGCGTTTCTGTTACGTAAATATTTTAACGTAAACCATGAGACATTTTAGTTTTAATATACCTTTATTGCTACCTGTTGAGTGGCAATATTTCACGTTTGGCAGCTACTTAATCCATGTTGCTTTAATAAACAAGTAGGAGTTTCCCATGGTAAATCATTATTATTTATTACTAAAGAAGGAAGCACTATATCAGCCTACAGAAACCCTCGGGCGTATCCTTAATATAAAAATAATATCTACTGATTAATCTCAACCTCGATCCTAAGTCAATACTAAGTAATAATACCAAAGGTACTATTTTGTAAGAAGATGTAACAAAATCGATATACCTGGGTTTGTCTAAAATAAAAGCGTAATTGAGAAAGGGATGATTTTATAGCGAACATATTGAGAGGGCGATGAAGAAAAGAAACACAGAACGATCTATAGAAATTTTCACACGTTACCCGCTTCTCAATCCATAAAAGGTTTCAAGTTATACAGGTTTTCGCATAAAAGGGTTCTAAAGCGTAAGTTGTTGTTATGTTCTTTGTTGTACATACTTATCTTCTTATTATGGGGGCAAGTGAAGAAGCCACTAGCGAGTGTGGACTGTAGGGGTCGTAAGTTATGCAATAACACTTAAATAACGGGCGAAGAAAAGTACTTGTGTGGTTTGCTGCCTCGTTACTGTAATCCGCCCTTTAAGGAGGTTCTACGTGACTTTATGAGGTTGTGAACAACTATCGGGTTACGCGGGAGCGAAAATGTTCTTGCCGAAGTAATTTGTCCGAAAATTACCCAAAAAAGTATCGTTAGAAAAACCTTCACCGATTTCTCAGGGTGTCGAAGTATATTCAACATTAGTAACATAAAATTCCGCTAATATAATATATCTCTACGTCTAATACATGCCTAGATTCATAGTGAATATAAAAAGTAAATTGTTTTCTTAATTCTCTTATGTATTCTTTAATTGAGGGATAAGCATCCATTATAAATGTAAGGGATTGACATGTTTATACACACTTCCGCGATGATCTATGATCTGCATCTCCAACTTTCAAATAAAATGTGAATTATTTCAAGTCTCTTCAAATGAAACTCCAAACCTATTACTGAGGCAAATTTTGGCCAAGAGGAATGAAAATATTGATTTTACAATTTCTTTCAGTTTTTCGAAGGCTTCAAAAATAAGAGAAGCCCAGAAGGTAGGTACAATGTCACTCGCTCAAATAATAATAATTATTAAGGGAAGCAATTAGTTCGCATGGAAATGATGCCTGACCCACGGCACGGATAATGGACGCTTAATGTGGACTAATTACTGCACTTTGAAGGAATAACAACATGTTGAAGATTATACTAGGTTGGTTCATTTTTGTACCTACAGTAAAGAATTACGTCTATATAAGACATGTGAATTTAATGAAAAATACAAAAATTTAGACACCCACGACTTTGATCTCGTCCATATTTATACATTTTCTTATATACCAATTTAAAATATATTGATACTGAATTATTATTATTGCATACATTTGTTTGGATCATCTTTTACTTTTCCTTTCTTCCTTTCCATTCCTAAATAAATATATATGTATATGTAGACTTAATATTCCATTACCCAAATTAATTCGCAATATTTTCGTAAGTAAAGAAGAGAATATGGATATAGCCTGTTTATCGCGAGATAAACACCGTATTACGAGTAGATATTTTCTCTTAAACTATTTTCACATACGCTTTCTCTATAGGTTCACGATTTATTCGGTTTTAGATATATAGATATATCAACTTATATAAGGAGAATGCTATAGAAAGGTTATGAGATAAAACAAATGTAGGTGTGTCAATAAATGAAAGATAAAAAGTTCAGGTGTGCGGATGCCATAAAAGCAATAACGTAAAACAAGAATAAATTAAGTACACTGAGTAAAATGAACCAAATATTAGAAGAATACCATGACATTGAAAATGAGCAAGAAGGATAAGCTTGAATTTATTACTAACTTGGATATAAAACTAGCCTTTGATACCAAAAATATAAATTTTATCACGAATAAACAGATGAACAAACAAAACAACAATATCTATCTGGAGTATAGGATTATACGGAGGTAAAAACTGGATAATTAACAAGAAAAAATATTCGAAAAGTGTTGAAATAATCAGGTGCTCCGAGAAGAGTACAAAAAGAGGTTCTTAATAAACACCGTCTAAAATTGAAAGGGGCAGTATGTAACTCGCATACCTACAATAAAAATACACAAGCTAAATACCAAACACACATGCTGGTGTCCAGGACAAATATACATCCCAAGCACTGCATCGTCAACACAGTTATTTTAATTGTGAAAGAAGAATAAGTCATAAATGCAATTGATTGTATCTTCAACATTCGCCTTGTATGCCTTTTCGATTTGCCTTTTATATGCTCTAGATTTTATTTTTTCTGATTTAACATATGCATTGGTAAAATACTTAATCAAGGTATGCTCAGCCAATAATAAAAATTAAAAACAGAAAAAGGTTTATCCCTATTCTTTTATTAGACTCCATACCCGCTGGGAGGCTAATAATATACAACTTTTCCTTTCAATTTAATACAATTTAATACGACGGTAAATTTTATAATTATTCACCTTTATAAATTACCGCAATTTCGTTACACACTTTGGATCTTATTAAATAATATGGTATACCTAAAATCATGTAATGATTAAGTTTAATGATTACATGGTTATACAAACTGTAATAAAATACTGGTTAAGTTTTAAATTAAATTTTAAATGAAACATCTTTAATATTGTGCTAATTTTAATTAATTTCAATTTATTATTAACATTGCTGCAACTTAACGTACTAAAATGATTGAAAATGGGTATTAACCCTTAGAGAAGGTTTTTTTTGGTTCATTCAAATATTTTGTGTTCATAATTTTGGTTTAATTTTTACTAAAATAGGCGTTTGCTTTTAGTTTTAGTATTAAAGTAGTAGTATTAAAGTATTAAAACTAACTAACTAACTAACCGTCACGCCGTTTTCCCGCAGGGGTAGGCAGAGAAGATTGAACGCCACACTCTTCTATCCTGGAACACCACTTTTGCTTCGGCCACATTCATACATTTTCTCTTACAAGTTCTACGGTTGTTGCGGCTTTTAACGGGGCCATCCTTAAACACTTGTTGTATCTGATCGTGCCGGGTCTTTCGCGGACGCCCTCTATTCCTGTTGCCTTCAACACTCGCCTCATATATTTTCTTAACCATCCTTTCCTCGTTGACACGTTCCACATGACCAAACCATCTCAGCACCCTTTATTCTATCTACCACACTACAGGTAGCATTGCATTCACGTCTAATTCGTTTATTCCTTACTCTATCGACCAAAGATTTTCCACACAAGCGTCTTAGTGACCGCATTTCTACCGCATTCAGTCTACTTTCATTCCTCTTTTGCCAATTCCAGGCTTCACTTCCATACATTAGGGTTGGCACTAGAACGCCATTATGTACCGTTAGTCTTGCTTCCTTTGACAGATTCTTATTGGCCATAATTGCATTTAGAGCACCTTTAACTTTGTTTCCCGCAGTCACTCTCCTTTCGATATCATTATCAGCCTTGCCGTCTCTACTAAACATACTTCCCAAATAAACAAACTCGTTCACTTCTTCTAAGCATTCATTGTTTACAATTACATCACACTTAGTCACTCTTTCGTCTCTCTCGAATACCATCACTTTCGATTTGCTGACATTCATCATAAGATCACTCTGCATACATACATCGGACATCCTGGATACCAGGCACTGCAGATCAGGTTCATTGTTAGCCATTAATACTGTGTCGTCTGCGTATAGTAGGAAGGATATGGTGAGTCCGTCCATTTTTGCTCCAACTTCTAGTTCCTTCAGTTCTTCCATATACAGGTTGAAAAGCCATGGTAACATTACGCATCCCTGTTTGACACCTTTTGTAATATCATACCATGATGTGAATGCCCCATTAATTCTCACGCAAGCATTACTTCCTTCGCACAGGGATGCAATTGCCTGTATGAGTTTACTTTTCACCCCGTATTCAGACAAAACTTTCCATAGCTTTCGTCTTATCACTCTGTCATACGCTTTTTTGGAGATCCACAAACGCACAAAGAAGTTTTTGGTCCTATGCCAAAAACTTTTCCGTCATCTGGCGCAGTGAGAAAATCTGGTCCATGCATCCTCTTCCACTCATGAAGGCACCTTGTACATCCCACACTTTTTCTTTTGTTGTCAACCTCACTCTTTCTATCGAAATTCTCGCATATAGTTTGCCAACAGAGCTCGATAAGCTTATGGCCCGATAGCTCGCGCAGTCCATTAGCGACAGTTTTCCTTTGTATAGAGGCATGATAACAGCTCTTTTCCAATCCTTAGGAGTGTAGCTGCCCTCTAAACATTGGTTGATGAGTCTATGAAGCCACGTGAGTATTACTGGACCACCACTTTAATGTACTCGGTAGAAACATTGTCATAACCCACAGCCTTGCCATTCTTCATGTGCTTCAATGCCCTTTTGATTTCTTCCACATTTATCTCATTCACACTGTCGTCACCATTCACACATCCATTGGACGCCTCCAAGGAATCATCACTCACATTACCATTCCTCTTATATATTTCTTCAAAAAATTCTTTCCATCTATCTTTTATTTCGTTTTCGTTCCTAAGCATCTTTCCATTCTTTGACATTATAGCATTCACACTACCCTTTTCCGTGTCACTTCGAGACTTTTTAACTTCCTTCCAAGAGACCTTGATATTCTCTTGGAAGTTCTGAGACATTTAAGTCCCTTCACTTCGAGACTTTTTAACTTCCTTCCAAGAGACCTTGATATTCTCTTGGAAGTTCTGAGACATTTAAGTCCCTTCACTTCGAGACTTTTTAACTTCCTTCCAAGAGACCTTGATATTCTCTTGGAAGTTCTGAGACATTTAAGTCCCTTCACTTCGAGACTTTTTAACTTCCTTCCAAGAGACCTTGATATTCTCTTGGAAGTTCTGAGAAATTTAAGTCCCTCGTCCTTCCTCAAATGCTCCTTTCTTTCTTTCACTCCGTACTTTACTTTTCTCTTACATACATCATATAAATCCTTTGCTAGAGTATATCCATTCACATCTCCATTCTTCATTGCCAAGAGGTCACACCACGCTTCTTTCTTCTTATTTACAAGATCTCTAATCTCATTATCCCACCATGCATCTTCTTTCTTCCTTCCTTGGACGGTCACACCGCACACTTCCTTGGCAGATTCATACAGGCTCTCTTTGATGTGTTCCCATGCACTATCAATATCGAGCTCTTCTATACCCTTCTCATTTAACCTTTCGGCGATTTTCCTTCCAAATTTTTCCCTGGTATCTTTCTCTTGCACTCTTTCGATTTTGACCCTAGTCGGGGCTTCCACTGTTTTTCTCTTAGATCGCCACCCGTGAAACAGATTCACTCTTGCTACTACAAGAAAGTGATTCGATTCAATTTCAGCGCCCCGAAATATCCTGGTGTTAACAGTAGCGGACCTCAATATAGAGTCAACTACAACGAAATCAATCATTGATCTATCATTTCCTCTTTTTCACGTATATTGGTGAATTCTTTTGTGTTCAAAAAAAGTATCGGGTTCCATTCCAGACAAACATATGCCTAATATTGTTTAAATAAGTCATTTATAATAATTTACCCGCAGACAAGCGTCTGGAAAAACTATTTGTTGGAGAAGTTTTTTTAAAGATGGTGTAATTTAAAAAAAATACGAATATGTTGAAAATGCCATCATTTCATTGAAATACGTCAAATTAAGGTTACCGGTCTTCAGTACCGAGATTACAATACAAAGATTAGATGTTTATAGGTATGCATTTGAAAAGTAAAAGACATCTCAACAGCATGCATTGTTTGTAAGTTTGGCTGGCAAATATTTTTTGAGTGTCAAATGTTTCAATTTATATTTCGTTTTATTCGTCGAAATTTTTAAAATTATTTAAATATCTATCTCTGCAATGTATGTTGTTTTATTATGTAAAAAAAAAAAATTTATGATAGACCGAAGTCTACCGTAACTCTAAAGGAGACAGGCTCATCTGTTATACAAAACTGTGGAATTTCAAAAGTAAACAATTTTATCTAAAGTTACATACAATTTATGTATAATAAAAAATTATACATAAGTATAATTTTCAAAAGTATGATTGTCATAGTATCTGAAATTTATTTAATAATTTATTACACTCGCACTCAAAATTCTGAATCATATTAGTGACATAATAACATAATAAATACTAATAAAGTGGTGAAAACGAAGTGATTTGTCTTTAATTTTAATAATAATGTCACCACAAAGTTCAAGCCTTCTTTCAGAAGAAAAAATATTCTTCGAACAATTAATAACATCTGTTTCCTAACTTTTATAAATAAATACATACATTTAAAATATGGGTGAATCTATATTACTCATACAACGTATTTCAACCTATCGTATACATAAATTCACCCCAGAGTTGAACGGTTATAACAAAAGTAGGAATCATTACAGTGATTTTCACAAACGCAAACAATAATAAAAGAAACCAGATACAACCCTTCAACACTAAGGTGGGTGGAATGGTAAAACGTGCACAACTCACCCCGCCAAGCGTTTTGATATTGTGTAACGCGTCCTGCGCTCTCAGCGCCGCTTTGCGCGTGAAAAACGTCACAAAACAGCACCCTGCAACAAGTAACAAACAAAACATGTTCCTTTAACGACAACAAACACAGACATAGAGACATGGACGCGGAGGCTGGAAAGTGACGCAAGTTTTCCAGCTTACCGCCAGGGGCGCGGAGCTACCCTACCGACTGTTGGCAAAGGAAATCGTTACATTGTGACATTGTTACATCGTAACGTTGCGTGAACTAAACCATTTCAGTTATTATCTAAAAACAAAAGCGACGAATAAAATATTGCATCACAGTCAAAAATGTAAATTAAAAATAACTTATGCATAGGATGCGACTTGAAAATTTGGTACTCGAAGAAATCACTTAGTTTAATTTTATTACATACAATATTTAGTTGGTTTTGATACTTGGTTGTATTTTTCAACAAATAATTACCCACAGCTCCTGTTCGTGATTCCTCGTGAAGTCATGCTGAAGATTATTTTAATTCAGTATATGAAAAATTACTAATGAAAATTGCAACTCGAGTTATTTACAATCAGCTCAAGTTCAATGATATTCTTTCCTATTTACAAGTCGCATCTTAGAATAAGTTTTTAATTGAAAGACAAACACAAAGTCCACCAAATGAATTTTTGCGTTATATGCGTTATATAATAATTAGGAAATTTCCGATTCTAATAAGATAATGTATCAATAATCGATTAAAAAAACGGTTTTTCCATTATATATAAGGAATGTGTTATGATTCACATTAAAATTATGACAATATAAGAGGATTCCGGTATAAATATGAGATTAAAAAATAAATATATTTTTTTTGATGTGACATATTTTTGTTACATATTTTTACAATGTTATATATTTTTCCTCTGAATCCAGAAATTTATTTTAATAATACATGCATAACACATAAAAAATATTTAAAACATTGTTAGAACACCTTGGTTGTCCACTTACAAATCTTAATGTATTTCAGAGAATATGCCTGTGATGTAGGTACTTGTTAGGAATACTGACTACTTTTGGACATTAATTAAATTAAAAACAATAATCATAAGACAATATTTATAATTTATATTGTTATTTGGTCTAGCGGAGGGGGGTTCAAGCCATTACTTGGAGTCCACCAGGTTAGATGTAGAACAAGCGCTCAGAATGGGATAACTATTTAGCGAATGCATCTGTATTTAAAAAGGTACTACAGTTGTCCACAGAATTGTATTAAGAATTTCAGACTTGTACAATATCTACCACTAACATACTCTCTAAAATAAGCATGGAAACGTAGACAAACCAATGTACACTCAACGATTTTCACCAACATCATAAACGTGACAGAAACGAAATGAAAGTATTAGATAAAACAAACACTATACGGACGAAATCAATCAAGCCGATAACACTTTGAATTGTATTTCATGCAAGCTGTCACATTGTTTCCGATCAGATTCTCCATGTAAATGGCACAAGCGAGGCGTTTGCGTTTGGTGAAATGCTACAAAAATTATTACGAATATGCAAAATGAACACAACTGTGAAATAAATGGAAAATATTTGATCATTAGCACAATGCATTATTATTTCGTAATAATACAAATACCTCAAGTAATTTTAATATCAATATTATAGCAATTGATCTGGCATTCACAATTATGTAAGAAAAATTATAATCTACTTGAATTATTTATAAGTAAGAATTTTAGAACAACCCATTCAAATCCCAATATTTTTTTATTTAAACGGTGGACCTATCACTGAACTTTCTAGAATTGATTGTTAAATTTACTCAATATTATGTTAGCCAACAGCATTCGGCGACATAATAACAAAGCTATAAAAATGATTCCAAGATTAATATCAGGTGTACGCCGATATTATTTGATTGTTATTAGTTCATAGTAATGTAAATATTCAAAAGCTCGAAAACGTTAATACATTTAAACTCCCTTAAATATTTAAAAATCAAATAAATGTTGGTATCTGACCTTTGCTGGCTCCAGTGACCTTATCCCGGAGCACGTTGATCTGGTGAACCCTCCCGAATTCCTCAAACATCTGCCGCAGGTCATTCTCGTCCATCGAGCGCGGCACCTGCCCGACGAACATCTAATGACGAAAATCAAACGTCAGAAACATTATAAAAAATAATCCTAACACAATATTCAAGTACTTAATATTAACTCAATTTTTTTTGTCACGAGATGCGTCAAAATATCGAATTATAAAAATGTGTAGATGCCGTACTTTGTTGAGTAAACCTCGTTTACGCCACACTGCTAGCCGGCTGGTCTGCAAATTATAGCCGAGTTACAAGAATACAGGACGTCCGGGTTGAAATATTGAACCATTGATATACAGATACACATGCGCATAAAATATATCAGGCAAAAGTGAATCTGCAAATATAAAGTTGGAGTAAAAATTTTCCGGGAAAGATAGGAAGATGGAAATGTTAAATCCGAATCATTACAACAGAGAATTGCAAGTTACCCTTATTTATTGCCAATGGTATTATTTTATTTTCGAACATGCATTGATTAATTTACAACTGATTATATTTTAAAATACTAAATAAATCAGCGATCGACAGCAGGTTGGGTTTCACGGGCTTGTTGATCCACATACACCTAGAATCTTTATACGAGTATGAAACAATAGAGTAAATTGTTTCTTGAGGCGATTTTGATTTCGCATGATAGTTGAGACATGGAAAATATTGATATCGGAAGATGAAGGAAGTATAGGACTAAAATAATAAAGAAGATGGACTCGGTAGGGCGCCTTTACAAGCCGGAGGAAAAAACAAGAAAAATTTCTGAAAATTCCGTGAATAAAGTTTATGTTTGAAAGGTATATTTTAACAGTAAATGAGATACTGCGCACAATGAAGAAATATAAAAATGTACAGATCCTAAGAAATTGAGTTAAAAAAAAAATCGATGGTAAATTTTCTATATCAAGACAGCCCCAGCCATTACAAATTTACCATTCGATCCTAGGAATATAACCTGTTCTCATTTTGTTCAACCCTATTTCTTAGGATCTGTGATTTATTTTTATAATGAACTTTCAGAACTGGAGAGAGCTGACTAAGACCGAGATCAGTAGAGGAAAACTCTGTATGAGGCTAAAACACACACCAGAGGTTGTAGAGCCGAAAGTAATGATGATGATAGTTCATTCTCATATTTAAAAATCATGAAAAGGGGATAAACTTATTAAATAAATTTGATCAAAATTGATTTATTGAATATATCCCAAATAATGAAAATATTTCACGTTAAACAAATATTTTGAAAACTTACTAATAATTTTATTGTGAAAAAAACTAAGCTCACGTAAGTAAGGAGCAAATAACTTATAAAATGAAAAATAGTATTATTTCGTACTAATTACATTTCGTGCCGCTTTTTATCGTGGCCGATATTTCAGCTCACATTTCAGTGGTCATAATAAGCTCTATTTCAGTGATTAAATTGATAAATAAAGTTAAGCTTTCGCCCGTTTATTGTTGACACAATCACCATTGAGTTAAATTACGCGTAGTAAATTTTCCGTTGTTTCAAAATCCCTTCCAAATGTAAGACGTATAGGTTTGCGAGATAATATTATCGTCATAAATCGCTGGAACAATATCCGCCTGCGGAATACTAACGAAGCCGCTCTGTATCTACAGCTGATTATCGGGGGACCCTAGGAAAGCTCGGCCGTCCGTCAGAATATAACGGCCCTGACCTTGGCCGGGCTATCAGATTCCTCCGCGGGCCAGATAGGGCCTAAACCCTAACTGGGCAAATCCCTGTCGTACCATAAAACACAGCCGGGCCCGATCCGGCGACCCCCGCTCCGGCCCTGCGTCCGGCGCTTTATCTCAACACCCCGAGCAATTGGTTCGGTCGTATCACGGAGACATCTCAACTTGTGGGGATATTCCACCGTACACAAGAGCGCCATCACTGGACGTTCTGCGTAACAATATTGTACATTACATTTTGCAGGTGTAACGAAGACGAGTATTAAAAGATAATATATAGCTCAAAAATATACCAAAAAATATTATTATTAATATACTGCCGTGTTTCTACGATCTTTCTGGCCGACGTTTCGGATCCAATGGGATAATGGACCCTGCCATTGCACTACTTTATCAGGGTGTGCGCAATGGTTGTTTTAAACATACTATTTATAGGACACGAATAATAAATGATGAAAGAAAATAAAGTGTCAGGTAAGTTGATTGTGAATAGAGGAACAAGACTTTAATAATCTGGCGTGATTATATGGAAAAAAATGTGGCTTAAATATGCGCCTTAACAACGAGTGAAGATGATAATCAGAACAGAATGCGCTTGGCTTATGCTTCTACGTGTCACGTAAAATCCCCCCGCGCCTTCATAGGAATGTACAGAAGTATTTATTTTCTGTCCCTACTTAAAGATAAGGACAGAAAACAAATTCAGAAAACTACACAGGAATATCCTTGCTATGCTCTACTCTCAAATTGTTCACAATGATAATAAAAGAAAACCTCGAAACATATATCATAAACAGAGAGGAACAGCAAGGATTCAGAAAGAACCGCTCTACTACCGATGCTCTACTCACTCTTAGACAAATACAAGAAAAAGCAACAGAATACAGTAAACCAGCCTATCTTTGTTTCATCGATCTCACAAAAGTTTTTGACAGGATTCGATTGAAGGACCTTCTGAATACTTTGTCTACAAAAATGGTACCCCCACAACTTACTAATGCCATAAGAGAGATTAATCTGAATAGCAACACAAAAAGAAGAGCAAATGGGAAATATACCAAAGTCATAAAAACATCAGTTGGCATCAGGTAAGGCGATAGCCTAAGCCCATTTCTCTTTAACTGCAACAATATTATAGAGATTGCATCTTTAAAATTATGGTTTACTCTTGGTAAGGAAGCAGTGGGAATTCTCTGCTAGGCTGACGACGCTACAATCATAGCGGAAAACAAAAATGAGTTACAGAGAATGCTCACAAAGTTTGATGAATCCTGCTCAAAGTATAAAATGATCATCTACGTAGCGAAAACAAAATGTATGACATTCTCCAAAGACCGATTAGAGTGCAGAATCTCAGTACGTAATGAGGCCATTGAAAAAATAACCCAGTTCAGATTCCTTGACAGTGAAATGCTCAGCTCTCATGACCTCTGAAGGCTGCGGTTGTGGCGGGCTGCCTGAGAGATGTTGTATGGAGGAATAAAGATATAAGAATAGATAGCAAGGTACGTATTTATAAGACCTGTATGTGACCTATCCTCGCATATGGTATTGACATGAGGGCGGATATGTCAAGACAAAGAGCATGCTAAGAATAACTGAAATGAGAACTTAGCGTGCTGTTGCTGGGAAGACTCTGCATGATCTCGTGAGGAATCTCGTGAGGAAAAAGTATCCGAAAAGTCTGCGAGGCTCAAGATGTGGTCAGATGGGGGCGACAGCGTCGACGATACTGGTATCAACACGTACAGAGAATGAATACAATAAGACTGCCATACTCTGCATGGCGTACCAGATGGACCGCGCCCGCCAGGGAGACCCCCGAAGCGATGGAGAGATAGTTTGAATTCAACATCACAAGAGAAAACTCCCGCACAAACAGACTCTTGGGTCTAAACAAAGTTGAAGAAGACGAAAAAGAAGTAAAGAAGTAATAAAACACCACGCACTGATGTTCCAACATGCGGATGGATCCTTCCATTTTATCCACGGGATTAAGACTAGAAAATGACTAAACTTCTAAACTAATTTTCCTCGCTGCGCCACATTTATCGCGGTCGCCTCCGACGCCTCGTACCGTCTACGCTCGCCCGGCATAGTTTATATGTCGGACATTAAAATAAGTTTTATTCGGCTGTAGCTGGAAAATAAATGTAAAAGAATAACCCCGTTCACGTGCGGGTGTAGCGAAAGGGTCGGGTTAGACGCATTATTGGATTAGAGGTCGATGGTTTAGAATGAACACACTGGCGAGACGAGACGAGGGTGGTGGGTGGCGGGGAGGGGCGAGGGGGTGGGAGGCTGGAAAAATCTGAAAATGCCCGGAAAATAAACGGAGCCGTTAGGACGCTTTACTAACTTCATAATAGAGCCCTGTAAAGTTATCCGTTCGCGGATAACACTAACTTTGAACGATCCCGAGAATACCACCTAATGCAAAGACAAGAAAGCTGTTCGAAGGGTTACTGCTGGTTATTTCGTTTAAGTCTTCGGGTTATGGTGTGGGGTTCGTTATATTAAATTATTCAGTTTATCTGGAGAACTGCGGATTATTATGAAAAATACGGAAGCGAGTAATGTAAATTTTACAGTACCTTTATGTAATCCGGGTCCGGCTTGGGCGAGTCTACGTTGTTGTTGATGTTCATGTTGAGACCGCTGCAACAAATAAACGGCGCAAGTTGAAAATCTGTTTCGATGTATATGTTTTACCTATTAGTATTTATTATTCGCTATATTATCGGTAATCATATGTCAAAGGTGGTAATATAATACGTTTATTGTTCTTCAATTACACATTTACAATAATTGTGCATTCTAGAGATCTTGCATGATAAGTTTTACATATTTAATATTGAAAAAAAGGATTACTTTCACTACATTTGATGCAAAAAGTATATTTTTCAGCTAAAGACGAAAAAATGATAGATTATCAAATTTTTGCAACATTTCCCGGTGAAGATAAGCGATTTCCAAAACGAAAAAATATTTAGTCGCATGTATTAAAAAGTTGTTGCAATTTTTTACAATTTTACCATAGATTTGGACATTTTTTAGTATAAAGAGTACATACATGTGTAGATTGCGAGCATTTAATTAAAAACAAGAATTAAAAATCTTTAATACAAGTTTATACAGATATCTATTGCACAATGAAAAATCACGGATTATTTTGTCTATAAAGTGGAAACAGCCTGTAATATGAATTACTAGACATTTATTTATTTTGCCAAAGATGAAGAAGCTTCCGACACAGTTTAAGTATCGGAATGTGTTTACGTAGTTTCGGTTTTCATCCACGTAATAATAATATCGGATTATTGGCTTACAGCCGCAAATTATATAGAAACTAAAGCCCTATAAGGGCACCACCCCGACGCACAGTACATACACACACACGCACAGATAACATCTTCACACACAAAGTTCCGGCAGAACGATCGCCTTTAATCTCCTGGGCCTTTGATGGCTTCTAAATACTATCGTTTGGTCCGGAAGCCGTCCAACATTCGCTGCAGCAAACAGAATAAGGTCAAAGTTTACAAATTGAGCGGTAAAATTTTCTTTAAAAGCCGCGTTACTTTTTATGCAAGGGCCCGATATTAATTAGCTCACGCCGGCGCGGCGCCGCCCGGCTCGAGCCCGCCGCAGATAGGTGGAACTATTCCCAATGGGTCTTAAGAACTTGGAAAAGTCTTGTAGTTTCCATTAGGAAGAACTTAATTAGCAATTCTAATCCTATTAATTATAAAAGTTTTAGAGAAAAGTACAAATTATATTCCATTTTCCTTTAAGATTGCGTTTGCAAAAGCATAATCAGAAATGACCCATTCAAATATTTTGCTTATGCATTTGGTAAGAACGGTAAATTAATTTTACAAATACCTCGAAGCTAAAAGACTTTGTTGTTACATTCATTCATTCGCAAGACGTTATTCCAAAATAGTGTGATAAAATGGTGAAATATGCGATTAGATAACCATGAAGATAAACTCTTGCAAATAAAGTAATCTCACATATATGAGTCAAAATAAAAAACAGGTACCAAGTACCTGCTTAGTCCCCTCTATTTTGGAGGTTAGAAATGAACACGTTGCGTTCGCGCGCGACATTACTTAACGAAATTGGAATAAGTGTAGGTACGCTATAATTAAACGCAATGCGCATGACTGTGAATTGTCTCAAGTTAAGTTTATTTTTTACTCTTTTAGATTACTTTTTACGAACATGAAGTGTTTGATGACCAACGTTTTTAAGCATATGTTTGGAAAAAAGAAATGCGACATCAAGCAACGAATTTCCGCGCAGAACGAAATACTATTTTTTTTATTAAATGCTGCGCATGTTTTATTAAATAGTAGGTAATGCGAAGAACGAAACACTAATATTTAAGAGACTTATTCGTATTTTAAATAACGAATAAAATATCAATTAAATAAAAGAAATATAATTTTTCATCAAAAACAAGATTAAAAAAAGGACAGACTTACTAGCACTGCAAACACTGCTCCTCGTAATCATCAACATCTTTGATTTGGCTAAGAAACGGCATATTATATCCTACAGCATGCATTGTTACAGGTCTCGGATAGTCGGTATCGCCGAATTCTTTATCACATACACCTTATCACGTAGTCAAATATCTCTAGCCAAGATTACAGCACACTTAGAGAAGATAAAACGGTTTACTTTATTCAGACGCTAGGCCCCTGAATACACATAAAACTACATAAACGTATACAACACCGAAGTACGTTCAACATGCAAAATGAAACATTAATAAATAAAACACATAAAATTATGATTCTTCATTTATAAAATGAGTAACGAAGAGATATTCGTTAACAGAGCACAGCGCGACCAGCGGTGCAAGTCTACTGAGACGCTTCTGGCGGCAATCACGGAGGTAGTTCATCAATTTCTTGACAACGGACCATTATTGGTGCACACTTTATTCGGCCTTATCGTCCTCCCGTTTTTGGATGTCAGGTGGATTAACAAATTTATCAAGAAACACGATAAAATTGAAATGGCCAATCCGCGATATTCAATATTTTGCCAGTAGATTACAAATCAATAAAGGCAGTATCGTTAAAACATACAAAATTGTGAACACACTAAACAACATTACTTCCGTCAGAGCACGAGTAGGTACTTTACTTATTTATGAAATTAAAATAAGTTTTATTTATTTTAATAACTATACTACAATGAATCATTAAAAATTAAAGTGGTTACCGATAACCGTATCAAGTACATAAATATTATTTGTATTTTATTATAATTTACACATCAAAGTTTATTATTTAGTATTTATAAACGCCCAATAAATAAATAATAAATAAAACTCATCTATGACTATTGGATTTTGTAAGATAACACTTTGTTTTACGCATATAAATATTATAAAAATAATCGTTGTTGTCAACAAACATTTATAAAAGTAAACTGAATTCACTGATAATTTTCTTCAACAGGAAAAGTACGAATACTTTAACGCATGGAAATGCTATGAGTATACGGAATACTCGCAGCATTTCCAAAGTAAGCTAAGCGCTTGCTCTATGGAAATAGGACTGTTGGTCTTCCGGGATACTCGTGTGAGCATCAAGCCCTCAACCATTTAGCAACAAGCACTTAAATATGCCGCGTGCGCTGCACAATAACAATGAAATCACTAAATATTACGCTTGTCTATGACTATATTTGTCTTATGATTCTAGTCACCAGAAAATTATTATATTAATGTGTATTAGTGCATCTCCTAATTGTGGACATCTGAATGTTTTTGGCATCTTACAGTATACATTTTTCAAGACTTAATAAATCATCTAGCAAATAGCTATTCCATTCGATTTATTCAAATAAAATCTATCCTGTGAGTGATGCTTTGAGGTGATGATGAAAATAAAATAAAAAGCGTCCGTAAAATATTGCGAAAACAAAAATAAATTAGACATTGTCTGTAATGAAAGTGCATTCTTATTATAATATATTTTTTTAATTATTTAAAATCATAATCAAGACGCTGTTTTTAACATCAAAAGTAAACAGGGATTTTCAATAATTATTTTTAATACTTGTCTCCTGTCAACAACAATTATATTAATTTTTAATATAAATACAAGTGTATATTGAGAGTAACACATAAATTATCAAAATAGAATTATTTTCTAATGTTGTAATATAATTACAGAATATTGCTTCTACAAATTATTTTTTATATAAGCAATGATTATGAAAATGTATGTAATACTGAAAACGAGTACCTAAAAAAATATATGATTAGAATTAAAAAGTGCAACAGAGATGAATTGAAAACACTATGGAACAACACAGGCCATGCAAATAGGTGAGACTTAGGTCTGCCGTCTTGCGGGATTTTGCAATATCAGTTAGTCAAAGTATTTGGCGTACAAAAGACAATGAACAACGAGTGACCGTTCACTCCGCCCAGAAAACATCGGTAACTTTGACGCGCTACCGCGATGAGTGTCCGAGATAAATATCGAGCCAACACATAGGTATCTAATTATTATTTTATCCGGTAAGCACCCAATATATACTCGTATGTACAATGCAAAAAAAAGAAATTTGACTCAAAAACAATGTTACGTTTTAAAAATTTCCGAAATCTTTACATAACCGAAAAATAAAAGGCGGCAGAAGATTTTGTTTGAATAATAAAAATATATTGAATAATTTCATTGTCTGTCGGTCCGCAACTTCGTAACATGCTGGAACTAAAACATTTTTCAAGACTTAATAAATCGTCTAGCAAATAGCTATTCCATTTGATTTATTCAAATAAAATCTATTCTGTGAGTGATGCTTTGAGGTGATGTTGAAAATAAAAAAAAAGCGTCTGTAAAATATTGCGTAAACAAAAATAAATTAGACATTGTCTGTAATGAAAGTGCATTCATGAATTT
Organism: Agrypnia vestita; assembly: GCA_016648135.1. Lineage (NCBI taxonomy): Eukaryota > Metazoa > Arthropoda > Insecta > Trichoptera > Phryganeidae > Agrypnia > Agrypnia vestita. The sequence goes on along the minus strand of JADDOH010024415.1, from coordinate 312,286 downwards.
TCATCTTTAAAATCCTGCAATTATTATGTCCCGTGATATTTCATGGGTATACGGATAGTCAACTATCCTAATTTTGATTTTCCGTCAGTTAATTGTTGGAATTACAACAATAACACGAAAGCGCGGTCAGCCGAGTGCGACACGTCACATCAGCGCGCGGCTCAGGCTATATGCAAGTATATACACAATCGCCCCACCAAACCACACGGTCTTGACATTTAATAATTATGTCCCGTAATTTTTCACGGCTGGCTTATAGATAAAAAAGGTATATGATAACATTTAGCATAAAATTTCATACTACATATTTTCAAAGTATACCGAAGAGCTTGTTCTGTGAAGAAAATAACGAACATGGATCGTTATAAATAAGACTTAAATCTCCCGCATTTGAGATAGGCGAACCATTGGAGTATCAATATGATTTCTTGCTTGGCTCATATAAACTTACAGATAATCTATTATTAGTTTAGATATAACGAATATATTAAACATGTAAGTAAGTAGGTATACGATTTTTTATTGAGTGTAAATATTTCTAACATGATTACTTACTTAATTAATTAGTTTAAAATTATATTTTATTTTAACGTCCATATTAAATACATATATCTCATGTTTCATCTTATAAACGTTAATCTTATTTTCTTAAAGTTTATAAAATTGTTGTAAAAAAGTTTATAAAAAAAAGAAAATATTTTTGATATTTTTTTATGATTGCGGAACTTCAACACTTGAAAACTATTAGCAATTAGGGCAACGAAGTGTCAAGGTTCCAAAACCTTGTGAAACTTTTTTATTTAAATACAATATGAATATATAGAAAATATATATTTTTTAAATAAATTTTTTTAAAACTTTTTTTTTTGTTAAATTTATACGTATTTTATATTATTTTAGATTGGGCCAAGCCTTGAGCAGCTTGTTGGCACGTTTTTTTATTATGTTATGAGTAACTTAAAAACATGTTACTGTGGGAAAATGATGTGATAGGTACCTATTTTAATGAATTCCAATTAGAAGATTAATTAATTTGGATTGGTTTAGATTAAATGGATTGCGTTAAATAATGATTTTGATACAAAATTAATAAATAAGTAATATGTTAAATAAAAAGTACACAAGTAAATAATAAATCCCAACCTTCAAAAATATTGAAAAGATTGAAGAGTTCAAAAAAAGCTAAAAGCATGGTTAAAACAAGTCGATGCAGATAAATTAGAAAGAGTATTGAAAACTACGCAGTAATTTAAAAATAGAAAAAATATAAATAAGTATAAACTAGTCCCCCTCAGCACAGGAACCCCTAGTGAGGAGGACTAAGAACAATAATATCAACAATATCATTATACATACATACTATTATATTAAACGTGTACAAATTGTATCTAAATAGAACCTAATAAAAAAAAGGTTTTAAAATCTTTTGTTAACCCTTCAATATTTGATATTGAAGGGCATCGGAGAAGAATCTTATTTATAAATAATCAAATTTTAAATAAACTATTTAAAAAAATCTCAATTATTATTCAACTAGCTTTCTATATTAATAATTAATTAAAAAGGTAAATATTAAACAATAAGGATAAAGATGATTTCTTAAAAATATCGGGTGTTTATAAATTGATTTGTAATGATAATAATTATTTTTTATGCGAAAAACGTTTAGAAATTTTGATGTTAAGAGTTAAGAACCATTGGAAGTGCTTAAGTAGCAATAATTATTCTGAATTTTCGAATCATCTTTTGGTTATGGATCATTCTTTTGATATTTTAATAAGGGTTTACAAATATACAGACAAATTAAACAGAATTAAATTTTGATAAATTAGAAATTTTGGAAATAAGAAAAAGTGTTAATAGTAAATTGAATATTATAAATATCTAGGTCTTTTATACAAATAGTGAACTTTTAAATTTGTTTTCATGCTTTACTTTATTTTTATTCATTTCCCACATATTTCTCTTTAATGTTTTTATTGTCTGTACTTCTAAACTACTACTGTGTCTGAACTCTGTACTAGTATACATTTTATCCTGATGAAGGGATCATTGGTACTGAAGCATGTTGATATTTTCAATATATAAGTGGTGAAGACATTATAAGTACATTTTTATTAATTATATTAATAATGTCACCGTAATTATTTTTCTCTTTTTGAAGAAGTAATTTTGAGAATATGCCCAAAGTTGTCTGTAAAGATTTTTATAAAGTACATAGCGCTGTGGAGGTTGGGTAAGAGCATTTAATTGGAATACATGGATACAGCCCAGATCCCTTCGCACAATGGGCTTCAGTGCTCGCTTCTTTCTGTTTACTATAAAAATTTCCGTCAGCAAATCCTTCCATATCATTCCAAGCACACGTTTGCAATATCACGGGAAAAACATTTTTCCGGACATGCAAATATAAGTCCACAAACGTAAATCGGAAAAATGAATACACAAAATGTAATCTTAAGCCACGTCCTCATCAACATGGGCCGCTTTCCGTGCTGCAAATTCTGTCTATCGAAAAATCGACGATTTTCTTTAGAATCCACTGAAATGTGGACGATATCAATAATGTGAATAGTATAGATATTCAAATTGGTGCGGAAAACTGTAAACGTATTGGAATTGCCGAAAGGAAATCTTTTTCAGATATTATACAAAATAAGCTCACCCGAAGGCTACCTCTGGATATGGTGTTGCGATTCAAAATGAATATATTCGGACACATTTACATGCCTTTACCGCGATCTGGACCCTCTGGGCCACGGAGATAGCGGGGCTAATGTCGGCTAGGAAGTGCGGACGAAGGAGACAGCTCAGAGGAAAAAGGTTTATCGGGCGCGATACCGACGGTTCAATGGAATCAGGGGAGTCTACATATTCATTTAAAAAAGCCAATGTTTTCCAAAAATTTAAATAAAACATTTTGTAAAGTATTATCGATATTATGTATATCAACATAAAGAGAAAATAACTAAAGTTAAGTGAAATTTTAATTAGTTTGGACTATTTGGAAATTCTGGATTCATGTTAATTATATGCCACCCTTAAATTATTTCCCGTAATATCTGTACCTACTCCTAAAGATCGCATGATTGAGCAATAAGGTGGGAAAAATTTAATTTCTTTGACTTTAGCACAAGCTACCTTTGTCCATTATAAAGTACGCATTCCTGCATATGTTTTTCTCATATAAATAACATAATGTCAAATTCTTTTTAGGTGGAAACCTAATATATTTTTATTCATTCCAAACGATGTCTAATTGAAAACCACCCAAAAATTGTGTTTGATATTTGATTTACCTAAAATAACAGGTAATTCATTTCTATGCTGGATAGAATACCGAGCGAAGAAATGGCAACAAAATGATTGAAAGCAAGGAATAATAAACTCGTAGGTAGGTATACAAATAAACTTTGTAATACAGAGTAAGTTTTCACAGATATGGTGGTACGAAATTATCATAAATTGTTGATAAACTGTTAAACTAGAAAATAGACTTACGTTATTTTTTCAGTTATTTAAATTAGTCATTTAAAAAGCGGAGTTAAGCCGACGTTCATCAAGTAAATTTACTTTTGAATATTCTGCGCGTAGTTTTCTGGGATATTCTGCCAAGTATATCTGACTTCTCTGGCCAAAGATGCTACACACAGAAGATTTAGAATTGCCGTGAAAACCTGAACATTTTTACTTTAAAATGATTATTGTAAACTTATTGTATATTATTATATTATTTTAAGAAAGAAATAATAAAAAAATAAGTAGGGAGAGAATGTCACCGCAGTGCAAAGTGAAATGTAGAATAGTAGGACTCTTAACTTTTATTGTTAAAAATTGTAAACAGGAGCAGTGATATATTTTGATATTGTAATTATAATTGTAGGCAATTATGCTATCTTTCAACATAAATTGATGAAAAATATTAAAGGAGGTAACAAATGGGACATTTGCAAATAAAAATCTTAATTGATATTTCAAATTATTATTGTTTCGCTACTTATTTCGGGAAGAACAGATCCCCCATCAAAAGATGTAATGAGAACAGGATTTCCCGAAACTAGTAGTGAAAGATGACTCTAAATTATTGTGTGCGTGTTGTACAAGGTAAGTTAAAGAATATAATTTTTTAAGTAAAATATTACAGAACTGACAAATCAATATATTATAATAATGAACTTATAATCGAACGTTACAGAGTGATTTAAAATTTTTCTACGAAGAGGCTAACGAAGCTCCAGTCTTGAATATGAAATGAGATATTAGTTTTTTGTTTTTTCTGATTGCGGAAAGTAATTCAATCAACTATCTAAATCGAGTACCTCTATTTTTTGATTTTGAAGTCCTCGTAACTTGAAACTTTGGTAAATAATTATAAATATTCAACTCTTCCAATACTTCACAACAAATACACATTTCCATGAATATTATGCTTTTCTAAACTAAAATAAATTTTTATTTTATATAATTTATTTTTTATTAAATATATGAACTTAATTATTTTTATGAATGTGCACGTACAAAATAATATTGACTAAATAAATTGTGAAATCTTATACCAATAGTTAAGGATTAGTGCAAGTTCGGACGCATGAACCATTGGACAACCCTACGAGTGCTTATATGACTAAATGATGTTTTGCCAATCCTTTGTCGAATTCGATTTGGTCACATTTCGACCTGCGCAAACAAGGCTTATTTATATATGTGAATATTTATGTGATGCACTCACTTTCATCATATCCTGTTCCGTACAATAATACAGAAAATTCTGCAAAAACAAATACAACTTAGGTACCCAGCACGCATCCTTCTCTAAATTTTTATTTGGAGGGTTGAATTTACGGATAACTTTTTGTACTATAATCAACAACTTTCAATATTATATCTTTTGTTATTATCTAACAATATATGACACATTGGAATCCATCACTGTGTTGTATAAGTGCGTCATTTGAGAACAATACATAATTTGTATATCTGTTTATTTGTTTCATATATACTCCTATACCGTTTAATCAATCTAAACCTAATTTTGCAAAACTATTCTTAAGGACCTTGCGCAAAACATTGGCATCTTCTTCCGTCTCTTGGCTTTACTACTCATTTACCACAATATAAATGTGTGTATTGATTGCAATCCATTACAAAATTGGCATATAACGTAACTTTTTAAGGCCTGTAAATGCAACATCCCCCACTCACCCCCTTATCCCCTCGACTTTGATGTAAACCCGTATTCCGGATATCGCCGGAGTATTAGATAATATACAGTAATATTATGGCTGTAATTAATAATGTAAAGTAAAGAAAAATTATTATATTGAACTATATAATAAGCAATCAAATACTATTTGTTATATGCTAAATAATTTAACAGGAAATAAGCATCACAATAATATTTTTTACGTTCAAAAATAACTGAAAAATATTATAGTTTTACGTATTTTATTCATTAATGATCTTATCATTATCACAGCACAATATCTACTACATATTATATAGGTTGAGACTACTCAAATCAAAACAAACATAAATAATTAAGGAATTATAATAAATAGTTCTCCTAATTAAAACTAACATGCCGACTTATTTTATAATATTATTAAAAAAACATGCTTCGTAAAATTACTAGTATTTTATAAATGAGGATCTTTGAGAAAAATACTAGCAGGAATGTAAATGGTTGTAGACATTTCTGTAAGGTTAAGCTATATACACCTAATTATTTACTATTTAATTATTTATATTAAAAATAAGGATATAATCGAAATTTATTTTACATAGGTAACAATGAAGACATATAAAATGCTCGCAGATGTACAGCGGACGAAGGTTGAAGCTGCTACAAGAACAAGGCACAAGAAGGGCCGAGCGGCAATACTCACTCTGCGGGGCTGGGGGGCAGGCGGTTGGCGTTGGTGTCCAGGGGACCCGCCCCCGGGGAGATCTTGCCGGCCAGCGCGTCCAGCGAGTGCAGCATGGCGGGCGGCGCGGCGCGCGCGGCCCGCGGGGCCCGGGGTCTGCACGGCCCGAGGGCGGAGCGGAGCAGCAGGCCCAGCGCCGCCGCCGCTCCCAGAGGCGCCCCCGCCTTCAGCGACACGGCCGAGCTGTACCTCCTCAGCGGATCCTCCACCGTTACGGCTGTGTCTCTCAGCTTGGCCGTCTCGGCAGCTTTAGTGTCGGCGCGCGGGAACCTTCCCGGAAGTCACTGGCTGGTCTCGCGCTGGGCGCTGGGGTCCGGGGTCGAGCGAGCACTGAGCGCGGCGAGGCGCGTCCCTCGGAGCCCGCGGGGGCCCCCCGCGCCTCCGACCATCTGCCGCCCTGGTATCTTATCTCCGGTGGCTTTATCTTCCCCGTGTACACTGCGCGCAGATAGCGATGCCCGGGCTGGTGTACTATGCGCTCGCCGGCAGTCCCATCATGTCGCACTTCAAATCACTCGCGACCTTCCGACTATACTATCCTTTAATATAACTTCTTCTTTATCGCGCTAAAATATCCTGAAAAAATATTTTACGATGTAATTTTAAACGTAGCGCTTACCTATTCCACAATTGTTACACCACCCTGGGAAGATAAAATTTAGGTGTAAATTGGGAAATTTTTTACGAAGCGATGATTCGTATTTTTAATTTTTTTAATTGGCAGGCATTAAAGTATCATTTAATTGTAAAATTTGAAAAAAGAAATGACTACGTTATATCTATTTCCGTAACTGTTCCGAGCTCCTTCTTCGTGACTAACGTGCAATTTACCTCGGTAATTTCCACCTAAGATTTGTTCTCCCAGAGTGGTGTACCTCCTTAAACAAATAAATTGCGAAATGACGAATGTGAACTTGTGAATATTCTTCGTATAACTGTAAACACCTGCCACTCCTAGTCGGTGAAGCACCTTTATCAGTTACTTTAGGTAATTCAAGGAGAAGATAAGAGTACATGCGTTCGGAACAATACTATAGAATACAAAAATCGGTGATCCAGTCAAATAATATGAAAAAAATGTCAAGCCGAGAAAAAATTTCCGGAAAGCTGAATTTTGGCACGGACCTTGTATAATTTATTCTAAATAAAATATCAAAAAACTCAATCGATCTGAGGTGTGCTAAACTTTTTACGGGGCTCAAAGCTAACATAATATTTAAGTGCAGATGGAGGATATTTAATATTGCAAACGGGAATATTTAATATTTACACAACTACGAATATAAATATTGCGATGATTCATATGCAGTGCCGTAAAGAAATTCAAAGTCCAAAGACGTGTCTACCTACACCGTATTCAGTAGAGCACACTAGTCATCATATTATACATATTGGGAGCAGTTAAGTCATCGATTGCTCGCTGCTAGGCCTTGCGGGCGGCTGTACTGGCCGCAATGCGGCCGATAGTGGCCGCTGCGCAGATATTAGTGTCTGCAATTGGCTATTGGCTATACTAGCCGTTGCGCAGTTATTAGTGTCTGCAATTGGCTATGGGCTATACTAGCTGCTGCGCGGCCATTGGTGTCTGAAATTGGCTATCGCGTAATATCTGCTGTTGCGCCCCGCGGCGGGGAAGGTCGGATGTCTAATTTGACTGGACTATAGGTTTAATATAAACAGCCTATGATAATAAGTTTAACTAAATCTTAATTATAATATGATTAAATATGATGTATCTAAATTTTAAAATAGTGAAAGACTAAAATTATTATAAAATAATGTGACGTTGTAAAACTTTCAAATGGAAATGAACATTAGTTTCTCTTATGTCGGCCTCGCTGTATAATGTACTTTTTTCACAGTACGTATTGCACCGATTTTTTAAATAATTGTTTTGAATTTTTATAAATGTTTATTAGATATTATTAGTACATTATACGTAATATAATATATTAGGTACAGTATTATGTGAGTTGAAAAAATGTGCGGGAATTTTCTTATCAACAAATAATAAAAGTCAATTGAAAGACATCATTTTGTATTTATTGTCTTGCCATAAGCGTACCCACGAGTGCCCTCAAGTATTAGTCAGATCACAATAAAATAACCTAGAGCCTAGAGATGTACTTATGGTTGAAGGAAGTGTAACGACGAAGAAAGCTGGCAGGAGTACACAGCGGTTGCATAATCACCGCAATTACCTATGTTGACACGTTAAAAAGAAGTTGTTATCTCTCCTTAGTTAATGAAGTTTAAACCGCGTCGGCCACTCATCGACTCTCCTTTCGGAAGCTCCGAGCTGTGAGCCGTTTTGCGGGACTTTGCGAATAATTAATGGCGGGGAAAATATCATCACACCCCCGCAGCGGCAATTACGGCGGGGATGATTTAAGAAAAGCGGCGCTGCCTCCAGCCTCCAGCCTCTACCCTCTACCCTGGGATATTTACTTCGCAGCTGGATATGAATTCAAATTGAGAACGGCGATTAACGACACTTTTGTATGCCGTTACCAAATTCTTCGGTACAATAGTTTGTACCTATTATAATACATTTTTCATTTCATGTTTGAAAAATATGATAATGAGGATGGAAAAATTACGGGGTTGGCATTCATATTCTTAATTCTTGTAGAAAATACTGTAGACTTGATATAAAAGCACAGAAAACCACACTTAATGTTTTTATTTTAAGTATTCAAATGAAAACTCGGTTGAAGACTCAAGGTTTCTCATATCAAGGGTTTTGTATTCGATTTCCGGAAAGATCACAATATATATTCACGGCCGTTTAGTCTTCTGGTTAGTGTTTATGGGCTATTCTACTTTGTGTATAAGATATTTCTAGCCAACGTTTCGGATCCCATTGCAAGGCCCGTCATCAGGATTGATATATCCTGCTCTAACACCAGCTCTGAAGACAGATCGTGCAATGGAATCCGAAACGTCGACCATAAAATACGTCTTCCTACCTACACACGGCGGAGTATCAAAGAAAACTCTAATATTCGTTTTTCACTACAATAATTCGTGGTTATAACATTACAAATTTAAAAACAATTTTCGTATTTGGAAAATGTTTTTTTTAGTATCTTATAGTCCGCAGATGAATTTACATATTAAAATTTTATAAATTTGATTATAAGATTTTTTATAAAACAAAAATCTTTTGGAAACAAAACCCGTAAATACAAACAATGGTTCAATACGTCATTATTTAAAAACGTAGACGATCGTCCTATGTACAAAGTGTGTATTATACATACCTCATCACCATTTTGTTTATCTATTTTTATCTAGTATGAAGCTCTTATTAAAACAGTTTTTGAGTGTTCTGCAAACAAAGTGAATTGTTAACCTTATCAGAGCATCGCTTTTATCTTTCCATAGAGTAACTAAACATCTATATTAATAAACGGGTTTTCATGCAGGGTCGGGGTGCGTCAATTACGATGTTGCAGCGGCGCACTGCCAGGGCTATTAGATTAATTACTTTTTGGCTTCACTAAAAATATCCTACAAAATATTTTCGATGTTACTATGGTTGCTTTTGTGTTTTTTTGTCAGGTTTAAATAAGTAAAGTTGCCTGGTTACAGAAATATTTCACAAGCGTTTGATCTTTACACATTCGATCTTTACACCCATGTACTATCTTTTGCGATAGCATAAATATTTGTCACGTTCATATCATAAAATAGAATTTTACCTCTTTATTTCCTTGTTGTAAATTTTTATAACAATATAAAAAAATCGGTAGAAAAAGTTATAATGTTTGCATTTATTTTTCCGTTTCTTATTGTATGTATGATTAATCTGATGACAATGTAATAATACATAGTAGATAAAATTCAAAATCTTTGTCAGTATGTGGACTCGGCAGCCCATTTTAATTTTTTTTCCTAAATCTTGAAAGAAACTATTATTGACAATGAATATATTATATTTAATTTTTATTTAACTCCTTATTTTATTATATATGTGGAGTATAAAAGCAAAAGCAGCAACAGTACGACGACCAAAATTTGAGACCCAGAAAGAAACCTAGAAAACTAAGATTATGAAATCTTTTTGCCCTTAAATTACACCTAATTAATATAATTTCTTAACTTTTTTCTTGTCATTCATTCTTATTCTAGATGGGAAAATATTAGTATAGATATACAACAAAGTTTGTATTAGGTAAGTATAATTATATATAAAGGATTTGTTCATAAATTGTGTGCAACTTTTTTTATCTTATTAAGACGTAAATTATCAATACTATGTAGAAAAAAGAATTAAATTTGCTATTTATAAAATAAACGACTTGCATTAAAAGGAGATCGTAACAAAACTTTCTTCTTCTTTATGTTGTCTCCCATTACAATATCTCCGGTTTTTGAACAATGACCCAGAATAAATAACAAAAATCGTTGGTGTCGTTTCGAAGACCTGACAAATAAAAATTAAAGCAAAAGTTAGGGTTTCGAATATTGAATGAATCGAATGCGATATAAAACAATATTTTTGTTACACATTTAATGAAACGATAAAATACCCAATTAATCTTTATTAATATGAAATTATACCAAAACAAGATCTTACCCTTTGTAATCGAAATATACTCCACACATGACGACAAAGCATTTATATGATGAAATTGTCTAAAGATAAGCTCAAATTAATGGCAATATACCGAAACCCCTTTGAGGGATAATCTCATCACTTGGTAAGAGGGTTTGGATGTTTTGTATGATCGTACTACCGATTGGTTCGTATGAATTATGGACAATTTTATAATCGGGATATAAAACTTTATAGTCCCATTAAAGGACATGTGCCACGAAAGTAGCTTTTGTCAAATCATTTTCAATTATCAGAAACGAGACTCACATTGATTTTTTTTTCAAAAATATGTATTTCTTAGATTCAGTGATTTTTTCTAATAAGTTTTTGAACGAGGGTTAGTTTTCAATACACTGTTTTAAAACTCACTACATTTTACTTAATACCTGACCCAAATTTCAACACAACATAAGATTATGAAAAATTCATTTGCTATACAACTTAAATAAAATGATAAAAACCTTGTAAAAAAATCTTTTTTCAATTTTTGTAAGGTTTTTATCATTTTATTTAAGTTGTATTGAAAAAAATGAATTTGTCATAATCGATATACGTTACTGAAAAGATAGTTCAATTTTTAGCAAAAAATAAGTCAAAAATATTGAAAAAAAAATGCTAACTTTGGTATTGCATATCTCCATAACTATTTTTGCGTTAATTACGTGACATGTTGTGTGACATCACATATATATGTTTTTTTTTTTAATACTTTCTGATCGAGATTTTCGTAATCACAACGAGGGGGTTCAATAAAAATTCACGGGAGTGCGTGCCAACTCCGGCGTCACAGGAAACAATTTGATGGGCGACCGTTTAGGTCGGCGCTCGCGGACGCTAACCGCGCTTACGGCCCGATCGCGTGACGACGCCGCCGCCGCCCGCCGCTGCGCGACGCCCCGTTTTATTTTACAAGTTTTAATTTCAAACAGCTAGGCGCGAAACGTAATGAGGAGAGAAAGCTGGCTCTCTATGATAAATTTCACCAGGTGCGTGAAAGGCAGTGCGTCAACACTGTCGACAATAAATTAATATTTTTAAAATCGGGTCCTTTAAATATTATGAAGAACGAAAAAAATTCGTAAACGTTGGTTTTCAGATGGCAGAATATAAATGGGCTTGAGAGGTTGTAATCTGCTAGAAAGAAAATCAGTTTTACCACATGTTATCGGCTATAAATAATATACCTGCTTTGCAATATCAATAATTATATTTTTATTATTATTTATATTACAAAGCAGGTCATATCTTTTGATAATATCGTAAATAAGGCATACAACAAGATTTACTCACGACGTTAAAAATCCTCAAAGTCTAAAATTTTTATATATATCACTAGCACGAAGTATCTTGGAATATTCGTAATAATGGAAAAGACTATTCATGCTGTAAGAAGTAGAGTTACAAAAGATACAAATGTATCGATTTCTCGTCGTTCGCGAGAACTGGGCCGTTCAACAACGACAACTTGGCATATTTTGCGAAAAGACTTGTGTTTACATAGATTATACGACGCCTCGACACAATAATTGAAAACACTAGATTATAGTAACCGTCGTGACATTTCTGATTGGGCTCTAGATCAAGATAAAATTTATCGTAATTTTACAAAAAAAAAATAATTTCGGATGAATACATTTTTGGTTAAATGTCTTTGTCAATAAGCAAAACTTTCATGTAAAAGTAATCCGTAGTAGATAAAAGATAAGTTTTAACATGCACAAAGTTCGCTGTGTGCTGTAGTTAAACAACATTAGGCATAATTCATTGAAAATTGTAATCAACGAATTCACTCCTCTAAACGAAGCCGAGGTAACCATTCAAAAAACGTTTTATTTAAATCACAATATAATGGTTGGATACGTGATATATACATTTAGAATAAAAAGATTTGTATAACAAAATACATGTTTTTTTGTAGAAAAATACATCGTTGAAATAACATGTACAATGTACATGCGCCTATTAGCAAAGTTGACAAGGGCTATAACGAGGTACAAGATGGAGATAAAACCTTTCAGATAACTCTATTACTTTGCAACTGTTGAACAGAATTAAATAATGATCCCTCATTAAGCTATGTTTTAGCTGACACACCCTCCATGGGTAGGTGTAGCACAGGCGGTGTTGAGGGGGGAGGATCTTATCAAGCCACAAGACTACCACGACTCATTATTTGAAAAATTCATTTCAAGTGTTAAAAAAAGTTAATTATTAAGTTGCTGATATCCTATTTTCGCATGCTATTTACTTATTTTATAAAAAAATTTCGTATTCTAAATCAAACGCCCTCTCTGTGTACCCTACCTTAATGGCCAAAAGTGGGTTCGTTGCAGGTAAACTTTATTTTGTCTTAATTGGCGAGTCAAATTCTAATTAGTAATAAAGATGGAAAAATATACACATACAGCAGAACGATATGACATGTGAAGCCATGTGTATATTTAGGAATATTTTACTGGAATTCGAATGAGTTGAATATATAGAATGTCAACCAATTCTTTATTTATAAACTTTAGAAATACCCAGATATTTCTTCATATAATGTTATTATTATTGTCCTGGCTCTTCTTCTTTTTAGTTTCGACTAAATTTGAAATATTCAGGAGATACCTAGCCGATAATTGTGTAAAATTTGTAGGTAGATACTGTGATAAATTTAGTAGATTAGTAATTTATTATTATTACGGTGGTGATATGAAATGTACAATATATTGCTAATAAAGTAAATAATTCATTGTATTCATAAAAAATTTAATACATTATTTATAATACATAATGTATTCAATTTTTGCATAAAAATAATGAACATGGAAAAATAAATTATTCGTAGCTAATAAAATTATTCATGTTTATATTACACGTTTCTAGTAAACTTAACATATTAGTTAGAGAATGAATTTGCTGAAAAAAAATTTTTTTAGTGCAAAAAATAAGAAAAATTTTATATTGAAAATAAAACAGTTATTGTGATAGGTAGATCCTTTTCAAGAATATTTCTTCTCAAAGAAGAATGATGATAATAATCTTATTCACTGAATTACAATAATGGGAGTAGATCCACATTTTTATAATAATCTTGATTTCAGAAAAAAAAAACAAAAATTCTTCAGAAGATGTAAAAGCTTGGTATTACTGAAAGCGTAGACTCGAACCGGTAAGCGGTAGGACTGCGAAGTGCGCACCTAGCGGCGAGCACTCGAAGCTGTCGATCTAATCGGAGGACGCTTCCAGTTAATCTGTTTGGCGGAGCGGTAAAAAGGTTAAACTGATAGAGAAGGAAGGCTAACAATGCTCTCTCATTCCCGCTTATTCGTCTTCCTTTTGTGACATGGAGCCTGAACGAGCATCTTTGTTGTCTTCCACGATACGATACTATGAATTATATATATTATATCCTCCTTTCACCCGGATCTGATTTGTTAAAATATGGCTCATTTGTAAACCATGGTAGGTACACGTGGAAGAGTGAAAATTAAACAATACAGTTTAATAAAAAAATATTTTTTAAAGTAATGTAAGTTATTTATATACCAACAAAGCCTAAAGTAAAAACGAAAATTTTATATCGCGTGATGGCCACAATGGACATAAACGCGCTTTAAATTATTTGTTAGAATTAATACTAGAGAGTTAGGTAGGCAAGTAGGTACCTACTTTATTAATATTTTTCATTTGAAATATAACAATAAATTCAAATAGGTAGGTATGTACAACATGCTTTTTTGTGCGTTGCAAATTTATTATTTGTTTGACCATGCTGTGATTTCTACGTGACTATCATTATATCGTGTATTTATTTTATTTTCTTAGTTTCAGAAGTTACAACATTATCAGACAGAATCGTAAATAATGACAGCTGCACAAATGGTGGGTATTTCGGACACATTCTCTAGTTAATGACTTGAGCAGTAAAATAAGACATCTTATTCAGAACACATCGAGCACTGAGCAAAACGACAGAGAGTGGAGTATAGAGATGTTTACAGATCAATTACTAGATCTTTCCGAGTAATTTTTCACCGCCTCGGCACTCGTTTGAAGCGCTCAGGAAAGCTTAGTGTCGAATGTTTATTTTTAGTTGACAGCTCGTGATAAAGTAATGCTTAATGCCACCGCTAGATGGTACGCAACGTAGAATAATTTCGCTTTAGTTTGTGTACAATGATCACGGAAACAATATTTTATCAAGTAGGTATATTTTGAGATGTTAAGTGCCTGCATGTTTGTGTTCATTATTGAAATGTTCATCGTTTATCATTATTATAATATAATTTAAGATACAGTATTTTTGGCATTAATCGAAAATTTTACCAGGCCGCTAATGCAACTCGGTTGTTTCATTTGTGGTTACACAATTTAAGTAATTTCATGCGACGGTCCAGCGTGTGACGTCACTTGACCTACACGACGCAGCTCGTATTCGCTGCGACTCCTGACGATCTCGACTAGGTCAAATGACACATCATGTCACACATGACACAGTCTTCGCGCGCTAAAATACTGTTTTCAGTCATTTATTGACAGATTTAATTTTTTTTATTGGTTTATTAGTTTTGATCCATATTTTAATTCCATTAATATAGTAATATAATAGTATTGTCAACATTATCAAACTTCTCCATTGTGTTTGATTTGTTGTATTTGAATTAATCAACATCATCAATTAAAATATCTTCAATTTGATTATTGTTGAAAAAGAAAACATTTTAATTTTAAACGTATACCTACTTTTATTACAGATTTGAATATAATATAATATGTATTTAAATCCTGTTTCCTGATAAAAAAATATTTCGCTTTAATTATTTTAAGAGCATAACAGTATTAAAGCGAGAACATAGCTTTATTTTAGGAGCATCTTTATTTTTTTTGTGTAAACCCATACTATATTAACCAATTACAGATGAAATACATATTGTTACTAAACATAAAGTTACTAATAAAATACAGTTGAAATATATTAAAGTTTTCATTAATTAACTAAAGCCACTGAACACTAACTTAACGAAGTAGTATTATGTGATTTGAACTAATTTCACGCTACTCAGTCATTTGTGGAATAATTTATACTCGTCTTAGAATACTTGCATGCCTGGGATCGCACTTATTCACTATTGTACGCACGGTAACGCACGTTCATCTTCGGTTTCGCTTCTGTCAAAACACCATCTGTTGCGTGTAGCGTTTATTTCGCCCTTTAAATAGGGAATGTCATTTCGCGAAATTTCGGGTATTATCGACTGACTTCCAAAACTTTCTAGCAATTTAGAATTTAGTGTAAAACGTCCAGAGTGCCGTAATATCCTTGATTACGTGTAATTCTTTCCATTTCTACTTTTCCTTTCTACTCGTGAAAATATTTACATTTATTTTTATTTTTAACGTTGTATAACACTTAGTTTACATTAATTATTAAGAGATAAGTTTATTTAAGTACCTATAATAAATAAATTATATATATATATCAAGTTACGATATGAAAATTAATTGAATTAATTTGTTTCATAAATTTGCAATCACGAACGCAAATGCATATCTGATAATGTTGAACAATTTTAATGATGTTAAAAAATAGCATTCACATAAAAAAATATACGTACAATCAAAAGAGGACAACAGCAAGAGAAGGGAGTAAATCTGGTACCGTAATGAAAAGTTCACATTTGCAAAGAGAGGTCCACAGATGGGTCATTAAAAAGCCAGTTTGTAAAGCTTACCATGGACAGATTCAATGCTCTACATCCGAGGGAAAGTTACTAGATTCGCACTTGTATTTGTGAAGTAGATACTAAAAGTCGTTTCTAAAATGTTTTTGAAACCGTATCGTCGCGCAAGTATTCTGACATTCACAACTGTGCCGAGCGAATTGCTTACGAATTAAAGTAATTCATTTATTTCTTTAAGTATATCCCCCTAAAAATTAAAAAAAAAACATTAGAAAAAACGGTAACTTTTATAATGTAGCGATTTTTGCAATTGTGGTTTGTATTAAGTTAAGCCAAGTCGGTAGATTACTGTATTTAAAAAAACCTTACAGCATTATTTGAAGTTTCGCGTTTTTATTTTTTACGAAAATATGAAAATTTATATAAAAATGTATAATATATGACAATTTTTTAAGACGATAACTTAGAAAAACTTATTTTAATATAAAAGTAAGCAACTGAACATTATTTACAATAATTAAGAAAATATAAGTGTTAATTGACAGGCCGCGGCCATAATATTCGTTTTCAGTGTCTTAGAAATCACTCTTAGATTTGAAAACACTTTTTATTCTTATAAATATACGATTTTTAAATATGTCAAATAATGTCTGTCTTTTGATTTTATTTGCCATGCCGCGCGCCTGCGGGGAGAGGTGGACGTGGTTCTACAGCGTATAGTATTTTGTTATGAAAAATCACTACTAAATGTATTACTATGCAAAATTTATCTATAAGTTGAATTAATATTATATATTTATTATCAAATCAGTTGATTTTTTTCAGATATAAAATTTTTAGGTAATTTCATATGAATGAATCTGTCTATTATTTCATTATTATCAATCTCATTCGCGCGTTTTTTTTAAATTATAATTCTTTCGTCGCATACAGGGTAAATGTAGCATGTATTTTGCGATAAATAATTGCAGCATGTAGCGGAACATGTGGCGGAAATGCGATACCAGAACTAACGACGACATATTGAACTCTTGTCAGCAGTTCCGTTTACATGATAGTTCACGAATGCTTCGATCGTTTTTTATGAAATTCACTAGGCCAAAAACGATTAAAAGTGGTATTTGTGAACTTATTTTTCGCAAAAATTACGTAATTTTCAAATATTCGTCTTCAAAACAAAAACACATTTATTCATTCGACATTGAATGCCACTGTCAAAGTTGTACCACTTCAAAACTTTTGAATACGGAACCGTTTTAGGCCGAAAATTAATAAAATGAAAAAAAAAGTACTACGGCATTTTGAAAATGCCAAAAAGTTATTTTCAATAGTATGTAGTAATTGATTCCAAATGCACAAATATGTAGAAATGAAGAACGTCGATATATTTAGTTTTTTATTATCAAACAGCGATCTCGGAAGCTCGACACGCGCTTAAGAAGGAGGGAGCGACTCGGGAGAAGCGAATGAAAAATTCCAAATCTCAAATTCGAATCTTGATCAAACACTCGTTCATCCACTCGAAATCAGTTAGCTACCGCGGAAGGCTTTTCAAAATAAAGAATGGCGTAATCCAATTTGCGTTGCGTGCCACCGGGCGGCGAGCGAGCAGCGCCCCCCCCAGGCCCGTCATATCTGGCGGAGGATCCTTTGAATTCATGTCATCGGCTCTTAGAATTTTTCAATTCCGAATTCGCCGGGGAGATTTGTACGTTTACGTCCCCCCGCCGACACGTATGCGAATCGGAGCGAGCCCGGGAATAAATAAGCCGCCAAAGCGGGGATTATATTTACGACATATGCAAAACCACGACCGGCGGCGCTGCCGGCCCGGGGCGGCTTAGCTCTTCAATTCTGCTCGGCGCGAGCGAACCAATCGATTGCATCTGACCGGATCAAGGACCGTTCTCTAAAACCATCGCGCTAATTGGATCTGCTAATATAACTAGGACTCAGGGCCGGTCGCATCAACTTGGTTTATTGTAATCTTTTTTTATACCGTGCACTTTTGTGTTTTCCATTAACTATCACTATAAACCAAGTTGATACAATCGTCCCCAAGTGTTGCTGACAGCGGAAATGTTTTTTGATCTGTACGTAAGTCGTAAGTTAATTATGTTACCATAGAGAAATACCATACAACATACATAATGTTTCTCAAGACCGCTGGTCAAATTGAGGATTTAGACAAAAAATGTTTTCAATGCAGTCACCGAGAAATACTAATTTGGAATATACTGAATTATAGATTTTATAGGAAATATACCTCTATCCCTTCCAAAACCATGTTTCCAAATCAATATTAAAAGCAAAAAAATCAATATCCTTTAGTTTAAGTAGCAAAGGCTGCAATTTCCACTTCAACCAATCAAAGAATGTGTCACGTGACAAAATGGCCGTGTCATATTAATATAAGAGTTGATGATTTTATTTACATCTTTTTTCAATTCTCATTTTTTTTTCAATTTTTTTCTTCCGTCAAATTTTCTTCCGAAGGTTTTGTTCTCGGTGGCAACTGGTTATTTAATATATTTTTATACTAAATTCTTGTTAAAAATGTTGGTTTATAATTAATTTAAACAAACATAAAAAACACCTTTATATGATAATAAATGTCTGTCCTCACAGGTAGGTTTTGAACGATAAAAATATTAAGCAATACGAGTGTAAATGATAGTCGGCGTATAAAGAATATATTAAAAGTAATATCAGGAAAACATACGCGAAAAAAGTATTGCTAATAATAAAATTATAAAAAAAATCTTAACACAAAATACCAGGTACTAGGTAATAGGTAAAATGTAGGTACGAGTAGGTACATACAATTTTTTCTCATTGATTTTCCATGATTTTTTTGGTTATAGAAAACACTATTTGAGGATGCCAACTCTTTAGTGAAAATGTGAGTTAATTTTTTTTTATAAAATTATGATTAAACATACCTATGCAGCGACAGTTATCAAGATATCCATCTAGGTGTTTAATCTAATGTTCCTCCCGTACGAATTGTGCAAACAGCAAATTTTAAAAGTTGCTGTATAGGGGCTGTAACAAAGGAGTCGCAGGAAATATTTTGAAAAACCGCCCCTAAAGTGTGCCGACGCGTGCACACCGTACAGGAATATAAAGTACGCCGGTACATTACGTGCCCGTCGGGTTGCGCCGACGTCAGTCTCCTTTGTCATCGGGATTATGTTCCCCGGGGTACAGCGGATAAGAAATCCGATTAACCATCGTCGAAGAATGCGAGAATGCCAAAATTTCATCATTTGAATTCGGATAAACATAAATCTTGACAGTATGCCATGCTACGCTCATTTACCCCATTTGTTACAGAATTTGAGTACAAAATTAAAGTTTGCGAGTATAAAACACCGTAGAGAGATTTTATGTCTTATGTTTTAAGTAAAGTTTCACGAATAAATTCCAGAAAATCCCGAACAGGATCAATCAGAATGTAAGTAGTGAGTTTTGTTCCAATAGTGAGAACTATTTCCAAGCATTGCGGAAAAATATTTTTCCGGATTTGTTTCTCTCCGTAAAAAGGAATACCGTGTAAACGAAAATAATTTCACATCACCTGTAGTTTCTCCGGCACTAGTGAAATAAAGCTTAATATCATCAACACACAAATCTCTGCATTTGTCGATTGACAGATACGCAGTAGGTTTCGTTACTGGAAAAAGAACACCGCTGGAAGAACACAAAAAAGGAAGCAAACAAATAAATATATCTTAAATGTTCAACAACCAACTGGTAAAAGAGTAGGGAATTAATTCGTATGTCACCTGTGACTTAAAGGTAACACCAAGGCTTTCGATTGTACTTGATGGACGTTCGATATGTTGGTAGAAAAAAAATACCTCGTCTTCTTACTAATCGGATTGTCGAGAAATGGGGTAGAAAAAATTATCCGATTCATTCAAGATAGTGAATAAGCATTTTTAAATGCTTGTGTTCTTTCTCTAAAATTATTTAATCTTTACAAAAAAAATATATCTCGAGTAATATTTTGGAAAATAGAAATGACGAAAAACGTGCAAACTCAGTAAACTGAGGCGTACAGTTGGTAGCAAGCAGTGTTTAGAAGAGAAGATCTATTATTTGATTGAAGAAAAAAGTAAAAACAAAAGATACAGCACATAAATGAACGATCACTCGGGTGATAATAGAAAAGTAGGAAGACTTCGACTTAATTTCGACAGATTTCGATTTGGAAGACTGTCGTTGAGAACCTGAGCATGTGAGGGCGAAGAATTCAGGGCTTAATGTGAGCTGAAGAAGAAGAAGAAACTCGGCATAGTAAAAAATATTTTTTTAAATAAATAAATGTAAAAGTGATATAATCTTATAAAAACAATGAAAATACAGTAAATGTCATTTAATCGTATCGATTCTAAACGCACATTTAATCGAATAAAATACTGCACTTTTTCAATACGTGCGAATATTAAGATATTTCTTATATGATTGATTTCGTGAATTTGCGCGATATTTGTAATCATCATAAAGCGCTGGCATTTAATAGTTAGTCACGATGGTAAAATTGGACGTATCAGACGAGTTCTCCAGACGAGCACAAGCACGCGCGGTGTGGGGCGTAAAGTAATACGCGTGGAATGGCGGAATAATTATGTTCTCGTAAGTGAAATTTTAGATGAACACTCGAGAACCTCTCGAGTGTTCCGCGATCTTCTTCTAAGTCGTGCTTTTAAAACTTTCTCCTTCAGTTTGGAGGAGTTTTTGATCTTTTGTTACGGGAGGGGAGGAATATTAAACCCCGCTCCCCGGGGCTCTAACACGCTTATGAGCATGTGATGATCGTAAAGGTAGAGAGCTTCTGACATTTTCATCAATATCTCTGTGCATTAAAATTTTTGCTGTCGGCAGAGCTTGTAAATAATGCGTGAACATGTGCTTGATTTGCATTGCGTACACAATGTAAGTCATTCGTTTTTCAAGAAGCGGTTATCAAAAGAAGATGAATAAAAGGCTCAGATGAAAATTGGAAAGAGAATCGGATGATGTGGATGTGTAGTAAAGGAGAGAAACAAAGATAACGAAGCCAGGCATGTTAGGAGGAAAAGAAGGCGACTGAGAAGGTTAACATTTCTGTTTGGTCTCTTTTATGTTTGGTCTGATGACCGAATGCTCGGGATTGGTCGCAAGATACAACTGAATCTTTTTTTAAAGAATGAGCGCTTAGACAACTTTTAAAAATATTATCACACGGATATAAACACATAATCGAGGATTTACCAATACGAATTGGAAATTATTAGAAGGGGTATAAACGATGAAATTGCCGACTAAAACTTCTAGAGATTTAATTTAGAGAAACTAGAAACTTCTGGAGACCCGAAACTGTACATAAGCGGGACGACGCTATTGTGTATCACAGTCTAATTTGACAGTTCTGCGATTCCATACAGACAAAAACCAGAGAAAGTGGGCGACTAATGCGAATTATAATAGCCAGTTAAATAGGTTACGAGAGCACCTATCGAACATTCGATAGTTTTCGATGGGGTGAATATTTTGGAAAACTTAAAAAAGTGTCCCACAGACACGTGTAAGTGTCTATCGATAGTCACAAATAGTGCAAATTTCATCATATTGATGACAATTAATTTGTGTCCAGTGAATTTTCGTGATTACATAAATCAATGATTTATTATGAGTGTTTCATTACGCCGGCCGCACACTGGATGCGTTTTCGTACAAAATTGAGTAGTACATATATGTACAAATACGCAAGTACATTCCTAACCTTCGAAGTAAAATTGAATATCGCACACTATACACGATTTAGTAGTGCGTGTACGTACGTATAGATGCGACGTCCGACACGATCCGGATTTGTTCGCAAATTTTTGCGATTCGTACGATGGATATTGAAAATTTTGTCAATTTGACACATGACCACAAATGTTTGTGGGACCAAAGTGATTCAATTACGTGACTATCAGCGCAGATCATGGCGGAGAATCTCTAAAGAACTAAAAAAATATCTGTAAGTTAAATAATTTGATTTAATGAAGGTGAGGTATAATTACGTACTTTGAACAAAAAAACTTATAAATATTTCTCCGATGTTATGAGCTCTCGTTGCACTTCGATTCTCTCCAGCATTTGTGAATCTATCAGATAGACAGTCATTATGTCATTATTTAAGTCTGCCATAATAGAGTTTTCCATAAGATACAGATTATTCATTTGGCACAAACGTCATTGGAGAAATGCGCAAAGTAACTGATCGTGACAACGCAAGACGCAATCAATGTGCGCGCTCCAATACGTACGAAAGTAGTCGTACGAATTCGTACGTAATAATTCGTATCCAAAGTGTGGCCGGCCTTGGTCCCTACCGCCGCGATGCAGTGACATTGAATTTATATTTCTAGTGAGTCTATATTTTCACTAGTAGAAATGTATTTTACCCAGTGAAAACATGTCAATCAATGAATTTACAGATTCACTGCGCAGTATCTGTGAAAATATATATTTTCCACGAATGTAACCATTTCTCAAAGATTAGGTAAGGTAAGGTTAGGTTAGGTTACGTTAATAATATCTAGTATATAATATTGATATGCACAGAAGAAATGAATATTGCAGTAAGAAAATTTTTCACCCAATAACTTAAATCTTAAATTGTTATTCTAAGAGGACAATCTCAACCCGGAAATAGATATCTGTCATGATCCGTCAAATTTAATTTTGACGACTGTTCGGAAACCAATATAATTTTACTAGTAAGATATCAGTTAAAATATTTTTCACTAATTTGTGAAAATCTGCATGGATTGATGGATGGATAAGAATAATCTTGAATATAGTTTCATTAAAATGCCAGTGAAAATATAGACTCACTAGAAATACAATTTCACTCTAATTTAAATATTGATAATAATATATTATGAATTCTGTATTATATGAATGCTATAGTATTTATTGTGCATTTGCATCTCTAACTTAAAAAATTAACCGGCGCATCGCAAAGATAAGTGAAAAGCTAGAACAACGTGTGCATTATATTGAAAAAAAATGTGTGAAAATCTACCCTTGCATAAAAGAACTACCAAAAATCAATACTTTCTGTATGTATAATATATCTGGCATAAGGTGGAGTTTCTAAATGGTATAGTTAAAATGTCTTACATATTATTATAAAAAGTGAGGTTAACGCCTACACATTTCCCAATTTCTCAACTTAACTTCACTCACAAGATGAAAATGATTTCATACTTATTTATTTTACAAGATCAATTACCTCTTTCAAGAAATGTAAGCCTTTTTCAAATACAACGGAACATCGCAACACCGAGACAGAATTATTTCATCGGATTAAAAAATACTTATCCAGGATTAACTAAATGCTTTCTCGTTACACTAAAGACCTTGATTTAAAGATATATAAAATACTAGCCTCCCACGCGAAAATAACATGCCAAAAATTAGTACATATGTAATAGTATAATTAATAAAAATTAACTTTGTTTTCACCACTTTTGCATTAAAAAATATCAGCATGTTTCAAAGCCCATGGCTCCTTCGATAGGATACAATAATTGTATACTAGCAAATAAATTCAAAAATCGAAGTATAGAGAATCAAAATATAAAAATTATATACGGAAAATGAATAATAATGAAATACTAACATAAAAACAAATTTAAAAGAAAGCTATTTGTAAAAAGTACCTGGTTATTTATTATATTCAATTTACTATTAATACTTTTTCTTATTCCCAAAATTTGTAATTTATGAAACTGTGATTCTGTATAATTTGTATGTAAAATTTGTAAACCCAATGAATCAAAAGAATGATCCGTAGCCAAAAGATGGTTGCAAAATTCGGAATAATTATTGCTACATAAACATTTAAACTTATTTCATTCATGTCTAGAAATAAATAATTTCTGAAATACTTTTAAACACAAATTTGCAGGCAAAGAGGAATATATCTATATAAAAAATGATGTGTTGTGTTAGCAGTCGGTATTAAACTGACTGGTTGAGAATCACGATGACCCACGATTAAGGCTTTGTGCTCCATTAGAGGCAGTGTTTGTTGCTCGCCGCAGGGCTGAGAGATGGCCCCGTACATCAGGCTGATGACGTCGGGATGTCCATAATGCCGGCCAATTTAGCCGCGCATCATTCAAATTTCTTCCCGCCCAGTGAGCCCGACGGCCATTAGGGGCGGAGCGGGCGGGGTGGACGTCCGCCCTTCTCCACTGCCCGCCTTCTGTTCTCAACTTTGATGTTATCGCAACACCAAAAAGATTATTTAAAAGTGATTCATTTATAAAACTGTATGCAAGGCAATTTTGAAACTATGAAATATAATCAGAAAAATACTTATTTTTGCTATCACAGAGAATCTACGAATACCTTTTAAACATTTTAGACAAGAATATTAATTAGATAGTGTTAGTTTTTATAGTAATGAAGTACATTTTCTTAAACAATATCTTCAAGGAATTAAAAAGGTGACAATTTTGTTTACGTTTCAAGGAGGCGTGTACTTCAAATCTAGAGGAAAACGAATGGCTACATCTCGGTGTTATTTAAACACATAAAATTTAAAAATTAGATATCATTTCTGGATTTCACAAACTTCAATATTATTACAATATTTCCCAAACTTGATGTTTATTATCTTGACTTCTTTAAAAGTCTGGCTTCCTTTAATAGTATCCGAATTCATAGGTTCAGATATTCATGATTCTCATTCAAAGTTGTCATTGATATTATTGTATTATTACTAATCCTTCAACGTGTATAATAATTAATTTGATCCCGAACATTTTGTGTTTTAAAAATGCTATTTTGATGCTTGAGAACTCCATTAACCTCCTTTTTACTTCATGTGCTGGTTTTACTATTTTTCCAAAACAATATTAATCTTTTATGAAACAATATAATATGGTATTTACTATTTTGGAATAATAAATACGGTCATTAATTTACCGAAGCACCCTATAAATTCCATGGCCTTTGGGAGAAGAAAGGATGATAGAATTTTTCAAACATATGGTAAGTTCACATATATCGGACTTCCCTTTTCTTTATTCATGAAAATAAATATGTATGAGTAAAAAAATATGTACGGAAATCTATAAGAAGAATATAATTTAAATACAAATTTGGTTTTATTATTATTATAATTTTAAAAATAAAAAATAAAATGATTCTTTTGAAAAATGACAATTAATATGACACCGTAATTGCCATGAAATTTTCGACACCACTTACTTAAGTTACTCACAATAAGATCCCGTCACAATACTGAAAATAAAAATTAAACACAAAAATGAGGCAAAATCAGTATAGAAAAACGTTCCACATTCCTTTAATTACCTTGAAGGGCTAAACTAGTAGAACATCAAAAAGTTCTAAAGATAAGTAATCTCGTTAGACATACAAGTTGCCGTGCAAAAACTGCGAAATTCTGTGGATTTACTGTGCAATATTTAAAGCTACAATGTTATTGTGTGACTCAAAGCAGTAAAAAGTTTACGTCCTTGGCACACTCTTTTTGAATTTTCACAAATTTACAGAATCAACAGACGAAAAATCTATCTTTGAAACGTTGGGTGGTCTGAAATAAAGATTTTAACATCATTTGGTGAACGATGAAGTTCTCGAATAAACAAAAAATAAATAAAAAACTAGTTATTATCTTGCAATGAAGTTATTATTAACGCTAAATTTTAGAGAGAATTCGAGATTCACTTTTGATTACATCTTAGTAACATAATGATATTATTAATTAGTACACGAGATAGATTTTGTAAATGTTTTCTAATATTTTTTCCTCACTTTAAGAATATAATTTATTATAATATTTATTTGTGCCCCCGAAATGAACAAACTAATTTCCACCAATAAAATTGTATGCATTTTACGATAGAATATGAGTTCAAACACAACAATCGATAAACAAAGTCACTTTGGTCGTGTACTATTTCACACAACCATAGTGTCAACACAATCTTTATATATATTCGTCAGTGATTTCGGAAAGTAATTAACTATTTTTAAGGATTTTTTTTATTTTTTAATTAATTTATTCTACATGTATGTTACACATTTTTGGTAATAATTTAAAATATACGGCGATAGATTTATTTACTTAATAAAAATAATTAAAACCAGCAAACCCGTAGATACCATATTTTATTAAAGTTAATTGTGTTTGAAATATTTGTAGAACGTACGTTAACAATTAAAAAAAAATCATCAACAAAGTTCGTAGAACATCTGAACTGTTAAAAAATTATTGTGCTTAGCTTTGAAGTTTTGATTGTTTAAGCGAGCAAAGTCAATAAAAAGAGATATAATATTTTATTTTCGAATCCATTAATAAATGATCTTAAATGTGGTGAACAAAAGTTGGCATATAGCATCGTTTGGCCTGCTCTGTGAATTCGACATTTTTAACATAAGTGATATTTTAGTGCCATTCGATTAAGAATCTCAGGATACTTCTCTGGATATTCCTTAGGATATCCTTCTTGTAACTCTTCGGAAGAAAACTTTAGGTAATGCGTATACTGAATTTAAAAGAATTGAAAAGAAAATTATTGTACTAGACTCACCAAAAGTAGATGGGCGCAACATTTCAACATACTTCACAGAACGCTGCCCAAAACTGGATATTTTTTCGAGAATTTTTTCAAATACTTCAAAAAAATTAATTGGGATGAAAGGAAAACGTACTTTAGTTGTATGGTTGTTTGTAATCCATCAAAAATACGAAGAGGGAAATTGGAGTATTTAAAGGAAACATTAAACGAAATTTTTTTATCTAATATTACGTATTATTCTAGTTTGTATGTTGTACTAAGTATAAAGAAACTACATATTCCATATTGCACAACTCATATACAATAATAGCAACAGCACCACATCCACCAAAGAATTAGAAAATATTAGGGAAGCTAGCAACAGCAAAATAGTTTAAAAAAATCTATCTAAAAGTCAATAAAACATTGAACCGATAGTGAGAAATCTGTATTGTTTATAAGTTATACTAGAAAAAATTATTATTAATATTCCGATAAATTAAAAAAAATATTTTTGTAATATTTTTAACAACGTACATTTTTTCGATGTTTTTTTTTTAATTGAATAAATAGAATATTGAAACTTTATATTTTTCATTAAATTTACTAATAAAGTGAATTCGTAATCAGAACATTGAAGATTGTTAATTAAATCCGGATGTGCACAGATACTTGACTTAAAACATAAAATGAAATCGCGATTGTGCGTGAAACATTGAAAATAGTATCATATAAATAATTTATTTAATATAATATCAATCTCAAAGAAAAACAATAGAAGAAGAGTTACTACATAAAGGTTATTATGTTGATAGGCAAAATGAAAAAATACAATGTTTTTTTACTCTCCTGAACAATTTTGATAATAACGCGTACGCGGTGTCACATGCCGATTGATGATATCGTGACGGTGGCATAAATGACGTGTCACGTCGGTAGGAGCATCCGCGGAGCGCAGGCCGTCAGGGGTTGGCCGTCAGGGGTTGGCCGTCAGGGGTTGGCCGTCACGCGGGCCTATCGATGCCGCGCGGCGCGCCAATCACTCTTCTGCCGAACCCGAGCCGGACAGTGTATTATCCGCCAACCTCGTGCTTTGCTTTTCGTCTCGCAATTATTGTACATCGTATAAATTCAGTGTAATTCAAGAAAGTACAGTACATTTCGCTATCTCGCCTCATCGCTACAAACAATATTTGCTTTGACTGAATAACCAAGGTGTTACGACATTACGTAGGTGGTTTGTCATTCTTCACAACAAAGTATCAAATCAATATATCAACATTATATATATATATATATATATATATATATATATATATATATATAATATATATATATATAAGAAGCCCGTGTTTCCTTATCCGCCAAGTTTTCTTCATAACCAGATACTACCACTGGTGGATAGCCCTTGGTGTCCTGTTGAAAATTTGCGAGTTTGGTGGGGGTGGCTGAGCGTGGGTGGGAGTGGGTGACGGGAAGGAGGAAGTTCTAGAAAATTCCCAAAAGTTTTATAAGGTTCCAAACTAAGTGGCGAAGTGTGCCGGTGACTCAAGAATGTTTCAGAATGTCCAGTAAAGTTCTAGAAAGTTCTAGACGATTCTCTAAAAATTTATAGAAAGAGGACGTTCTAGAAGATTCCTATAAGTTCTATAAGGTTCGAAACTGAGTGGCGGAGTATGTCGGTAAGTCTAGGAGGTTCCAGAACGTTCATTAAGGTTCTCGAATGCTTTAGAAGGTTCTGGAAGGAGAACGTTTAAAAAGGTTTTATAATATTCCAAACCAAGTGGCTGAGTTCATCGGTGAGTCTAGAAGTTTCCAGAAGATTAAGAGAAGGTTCCAGAATTCTCTAGAAAGTTCTGGATGGAGAAAGTTTCAGAAAGTTCTATAAGGTTCCAAACTGAGTTGCAGATGTGTCAGCGAATTTTAAAGGTTCCAGAAAGTTCTAGAGGATTGGAGAATGCTCTAAGAAGTTCTGGAAGGAGAAAGTTCTACAAGCTATCAGAAAGATCTGTAAGGTTTTCCAAACTGAGTGGGTAAGTGCATCGGTGGGTCTAGAAGTTCCAGAAAGAATTTTAATGCTTTAGAAGGTTCTGGAATGGGAAAGTTAAAGAAGATTCCAGGAAGTTCTAAAAGATTTCAGAATGCTCTAGGGAAAGTTCTCTCTAGAGTGTGATGATATTTTGGCAAAGCGAAGGCGGTCCAGCAGGGAAATCCAATCACAGGTGCCGAAACCAGCAATAAAGAGACGTCAACACAGTGCTATTCTTACCGAATTATGGTCCCGAGCGAAGCCGGGCCAACCAACTAGTATGTATAGAATACCAGTATGAATTTACTATAAATTGTATTATATTAAGTTTAAATAGCCTACTCGTAATTGAAATTTGTTAAATACTTTCTATTCTCTAATTTATAGAACAGTGGAGGATTGACTTTTACGAATATTCGTTAGTTAAGTAAGAAGGTGTTGAAATGCGTTATTAAGTAGATAATCGTTCTGAAATTGGCAACGTAAAAATTGTAATCGATAATTTGCAGGAATTTATTAGTTTACTACTGAGCGATATACTGCTGCCATAAGCATAAAGGTAACTGTTTAACAAAATTACATTTTGAGTGTTTGTTTATGTACGAACTTTGCATGCTTATAAAACCATCAATTTTAATTATTCTTTCAATGTTTCTATGAATGATAATGCATTTTTAAACAATTTTTTTCTTAATCAATTTACAAATCGAATCAATTTACATCACGAATTAATTAAAATATATTGCAATTAATTAAAGTATACTGTCTTATTACTTAGAATTGATATAGATTTAATGAAAATTTTAAAAACAGTTTGACATTTTTTGCAGTAAAATAAATTTTATATTGCTTTTTGGTTTATGTCAAATGGTTCACAATTTCTTATAGAACATAACCTCACATTTAACTCACTTTGTGATTTTTTGCAAATAGCTGCCGTTATGCTCACGAGGGCAGAATCACTTTAAAGGAATCAAATTAAATCGCAAGCCGCGTAAATTAAGTTGATAAATATTAATATTGAGCTATTTCCTAACACAATATTTTCTTCTATTTGTGCCTTGTCAGGTTCCCCTGATGTGGCCTTCACTTGTGCGGAAACCTCTCTGAATTACACAGAATACATATATAATAATAATAAATGAACGTTTGCATTGTGGTAATCCTTTAAAATAATTATTTTTTCCACTAGTTTTATTTTACAGCATCACTACTACATTACGGAAACTTTCGTTCCTAATTCAGGTGAACGTAGACAGGAGTGTGGGAGTAAATGTCTGGTGTAGGGGTTGTGGGTTCAGTGGAAGTTGAGGGAATACCTAGATGGTGGGAGAAAGGGAACATCATGAGAAAGGATCAAGTGAAATTTTGATGATGATATTGATTATGATGATGATATTTTGTGTATTTAGATTTTTAAGAATTTCAAGTGTTTCTACATTATTATAGGATATGTACATATATTTGTATTGATGAATATCTGGTTATTTTCTACAATATGGTTAGAATATTCTGATGAGTTATTATTAGTGAGGCACTTTTTATATTCTTGGAATCTATTTTCTGAATTAATCTGCCTGTTTGACCTATATGGATATTTCCAAAACATGTTGCAGTGATACTCTAAAATAAAACTAGTGGAAAAACCCCAAAAAGTTGAGTTTTCCTTCATAATTGCATTTCTTAATAGGCTGTTGCGAAGGGCTGTAATGGTACACAATTAGGTGCCATGATCACGAGAAATAGCGGAGGGTATATCCGGGTAGCGAATTCCGTAGTGTCGATATGGCCTACATGTCAATTGCCGCCAAACGTACGCCAACCGTACAGTTGCCACATGCCACGAGGCGAAATTATAAGCCTACTTTGATTTTGGAACATAACGCGATGGCACGATGTATTGCGTTAATTAACGCAACAATTGAACGCACATGAGGAATACCACGTGGACTAAACAGTTTTATAAAAAGCTTTTCAGAAATATTGTTGCAAGAATAATTTTTTAAGATGTCAAAGACTAAAAAAACACGAAGACTCAAAATGAATGGAAGCATTCTGATAAATGTAAATATATATTACGTAATGTGTGATATTTCTGTGGGATCATAAAATAAAACGTGATATTCTTGGAAATACTGCAGTGTTGCTGCTGTTTGTAGGTCATGAATTGAATGATTCATTACATCGAGTATATCGTAAAAGTAAAAAAGAAGTAGGTAAATCAAATATCATTTTGAATAATTTAAAAACACAAATAATTTTGACTTGATCTATAATGTGAGATTTAAGAACATCCCGATGGAGGGCGAAGGGAAAGAAGGAGAAATGCGATGCAATGAATATAGCAATCAAGAGGCACTTTGATACGAAATTTGGTCTAGCGATACAGCACTCGCCTACGGACCAAGTGGTCGGAAGAATGAATCTCGTCCTGAGTTCACTGAATGATTTATATTTTCAACTATACAAGTGGTCAGCGGTGTTTATATATCAGTAATAAATATTAATGCGATATATCTATACGATGTGCTGGGTTTGCCTATCTCTTTATTATAATTGATTTAGTCATTTTATAATGCATCGTAATGTATGTATTTTATTATGCATCGCAATATGTCTAGGCGTATACTATAACACTTCATTTTTATGCATATAATTCATATCTCACTACCATTGCGCTACTAATACTCGTATTATTTGGAGAATTGATGGTGGGTAGCCAGATTGTACAAAATACATAAGATGACCATATTTTTGTTGAAAATTTTTTGTATGCCTATGTCTCATCTTCAAATTATCAAATCTCAGTAAAATATAAAATAAAAACGGAAAAAAAATTGTTTTGTGATTAAGGGTAATGATTAGAAATTAAGAAAATCCAAAAGGTACTGGATTTTTGATGCCGATCAGGCAAATATATAATCTCTAGATTAATTATTGAAATACATTATTTATTTATGAAATTTCCTCAAATTAATCTCTGTAACAGTGTAACAAAGTAACTCGGCAGATTTCGGAAACCGTGAGGGTCTGTAAATGTGAACCCTTCTGGGAATGCCCCCGACCGACACACGCACGTAGCGCACGATACCTGGCCGCACGATAGCGCCGCGGCGATAACATATGTCAGACGAAATATTGGCCCACATAGCCGTCGATGCATGTTAATGCAAATAACCCGCGCGCCCTTTGTGATGCTAAAGCAGCCGAACGTGTTTTATGACCTTCCCCGGTAGCGCGCGCCCTGGGACGACCAACTTTTCCAACAACCACCCACCGAAAGAAAGTTCACGCGCCCCAATCTCGCGCCGAATAAATGCCCTTTTCGAATTGCTGAATTTATTTATTTATTTATTAAGGAATCCTGACAGTTTTGGTAATTATATTGTTAGAGCGTAATAAAAAATGCATAAACCAATTACAAAGATTCACAGATGTTTTAGGCGTGGGCTACTAAGCGTAATGTTGGATAAGAGACCGTTTTAAAATTAATTTGTAATAAGTAACAGACGAATATTATATTCAAGAAACATTCTTATTGTGAAGTTGCAATTTTTCAAAACTAAATTCTGTGAAATTGAAAACCAAATTTATTAATCAATTAAAAAGACATAAAAATGACAAATGCAGAAAAAATCAAATCAACGAATAATATTTTGGCTGCTACCGGGATTCGAACCCAGATCACCTAGCTTTCAGGGCAGATACGCAGATAGGCAGCACAACTTTCTGGAAAACTAGGTGATCTGGGTTCGAATCCCAGTAGCGGCCAAAATATTTTTCATTGATTTGATTTTTTCTGCATGTCTTTCTAATTGATTAATAAATTTTTAGCAACTCACAATATTAAGGTGAACTAAAGTGCATACGAAAAGTAATAAAAGTAATGAGTTAATAAGGGTGTTTCGAAAGTCACTTTAGAACAGGGATTTGGAAAAAAGGATGAAGAGGTTGGAGATTGGAGATATGGTAGTGGTAAAGTAGGAAAAGAAAATGAGATGCAGTAAGCGCTTGACCAAAGATGATTTAGTGATGATGATTTAATTCTGTTACTTGTGTAGTGTTAAGATGAAGTAGTTTAGAGGTGCTAGAATGAAGTATACATAATCTATAACATTAATTTTAGCACGGTGAGGCCAATATTGAAGAAGTAAATATCAATACAATTATCAATCAACGCCTTCCATGTGTGGATTATAAAAATATTTTGAGTATAGGATGATTTCTCGGAATATGTTAACACGTTCTGTCGGGATCATCTAAAAGTAGCGTGAAAGGAGATTTGGTCCACTGGACTGGGATAATTGAAATATACTTTAAATAAGATCAGCGCGCCCTCTTCGATGTTCCAGAGTTTTTGTGTTGTGGATTTTAATTACCAGCGTCGTATTCTCACGAATGGTGGTCAAGCGAAAAATTTTGAAACAATTATGAAAAAGTCAAACAATACCTTAAAAGAGTAGATATAGTTAGTGTCTTAGTAAACGAGTCGCGCTTTATTACAAAAAGACGTTATTATTATTATTTTTTTTTTTAAATAAATAGAGATGCGAACACGGAATACGTGTCACATCAATATTCTTACTATTTTCAAACTAAGCTAAACGCTTGTGCTATGAAAATAGGACTAACTTGCTATTCTGGGCTGAGATTCGAACCCGCGACCTTTGGATCAGGAGGCGAGTGTCCTAACCACAAGACCAACAAGCTACTCGAATATTTGGAACGAAATTTAAAAAAAATAACGTCTATTGTAAAAAACACATTTTGTTTACTAGGCGATATAATTAAACAAGAATAAATACTTTAACTGCATTATAAATGTATTAAAATATACCAGAGGAAAAAATACTTCCGCTGTGACCCAATGCCTTGCCAAAATAAGGGGTTTAGTTCATGTCTGTACAATTTAATACTCAATTTAATAATTTAACTACAATTTAATATTTAGTGAACATACAAAACTCGAATTATTTGTCGGGATTATATTAAGTTTATAGACAATAGGCATGGTGACAGTATTAAGTGATTTTAGAGAAGAAAATATATTGAAAGGATTTGAAAAAAATGGTCCAGTTTTAATATACACAATCAATAATAAGACTTTCAATAAAATAAAAGTATAAATTTCTACATCGGCTGTTTTAACTGAAACTGACCAGAGCAAATGACGTCACGCCTAAGTACTGTCATCGTGCCTCTTAAACTGTTGTCATAGACACAATGCAATAATTACTTAAACTTGACGTCACATAGACGCCATGACACCTTTGGGCGTTTTTGCGCGAAATTAAAAATAGGTAGATGGAAATGCAATTATTTGCATAAAAACATAGTTTATTACTGAATTAATGTTTTTTTCGATAATAGTAGATTTATACCTACATTATAGAAGGTTATCTGTCATCATGCCTATTTAATGCGATGTTGAAGAACGGGATAAATTACGCGTGAAAAGAAAGTCCTGCGGCCAAGAGTAATGGGCGGGAGCTCGTCATCTGGCTCCAGGATGCAGGGACGGGCGCCCACCCGCATCTCCGCAGCCACCGAGTCCTGTCAGATGCGCGGGTTATTGGCAAAGTCATTTGCCCCATTGTTGGGGGACGCCGATAAAAAACACAATACGAAAGGCATCCATTTTGACAGTATATATTTGTTTATGTATTCACACAAAACATACGATGTGTACATTT
The DNA here is from genome assembly GCA_016648135.1 of Agrypnia vestita. NCBI lineage: Eukaryota > Metazoa > Arthropoda > Insecta > Trichoptera > Phryganeidae > Agrypnia > Agrypnia vestita. The sequence goes on along the minus strand of JADDOH010024415.1, from coordinate 277,797 downwards.
TTTCATTAGTTTTATATTTAGTTCTTGTTTTTTTATGAATCGCGTACTCACAAGCCCACCATTAAACGAAAATATAATTGTACAATAAAATTCTTAAAACGAAAATTCATAATTACATATTTAACTATACAACTCGAATATAAAAATGTTTTTCAAGAGGTATAAAGCTTTAGAATGAAATAATGGCCTTGGCGTAGGCTTTATTGGAAAAATAATTTTTTGCCATTTATATTTAAATGCGAAAACGAAACCACAATTTTAAAAATAAATTTGCATGCGTTCTTCCAGTGTAAGTGAACTGAGCACTAGTCAGATATCAGCTGACATGTTGGCTCCCAATAGAAAAGATGTTATCGATTAGAAAAACCCCAATAAAAAATTTATCGATTAGAAAAACCTCTTTAAAATCAATTTACATATATATAAAATATAAGAGGTATATATATAATTTTCTCGGTTATCCCGCGCCAGTTGGTCCTGAGAAGAGCCGTTGTACTCCCGACGTTTCAAACAGATCACACTTTTCATCTTCAGAAGGGGGAGGGGTGACTTGTCAGTCAAGTGTCGCTCTTACACGTTCGTGAAAACACGTTTTTTAAGGCCGACAGCTCAGAGCCAAGTTGGTGACTGTAGAAGGTTCCAGAATGTTCTATAAAGTTCTAAAATATTCTGGAAGGAGAATGTCCTAGAAGATTCTCTATTCTTCTAAAGAAAGTTCTCTAACGTTCTAAACAGTGTGGCGAAGATTGACTGTGAGTCTAGAAGGTTCCAGAACGTTCATGAAGGTTCTTGAATGGTTTAGAAGGTTCTGGAAAGACATAGTTCAAGAAGGTTCTAAAATATTCCAAATTGAGCGGCTGAGTTTATTTGTGAGTCTATAAGGTTCCTGAAGATTAAGAGAAGGTTCCAAAATGCTCTAGAAAGTTCTGGATGGAGAAAGTTTCAGAAAGTTCTATAAGGTTCCAAACTGAATTGCGCAGTGTGTCGGCGAGATTAAAAGATTCAGGAAAGTTCTAGAGGGTTCGAGAATTGTCTAGAAAGTTCTGGAAGAAGAAAGTTCTACAAGCTGTCATAAAGATCTATAAGGTTTCAAACTGATTGGGGGATAACACTCTAGAAGGTTCTGGAAAGGGAAACTTCCAGAAGATTCCAAAAAGTTCTATAAGATTTCGGAATACTCTATAAAGTCTTGGAAGGTTCTCTCTGGAGTGTTATGATTGTACGCTAAAATATCTGTTGATACTTTAGCAAACCAAAGACGGTCCAGCAAGGTAATCCAATCACAGGTGGCGAAACCAGCAAAAAAAAGACGTCGACACAACGCCGCACCGGGCCAATCAGCTATAGTACACGCGGTATAAAAGTACGTCTCCAACAATGGCCATTACCGCGACTTTGATGTGTTTTATTTCATTTTAAAGTTCTATAGGTACCTCTTAAAAAACACCCTGTGTAGTGTTTTAAAATAAATTTTTTATCATTAAATTTTTCAAAAATATTCAGATAGCTACAAGTATAGGGGAACATTAATAAGCTTTTGATTTCTGAATTGAATTGTGTGGTTAGACATTTTAACTTCTTAGCTCGAAGAATCTCTGTACCTATTTAAAGATTGGTGGTTATACTGGTTGTAGAGTTCATTATAGTTTAATAGTAGAAAAGTAAGGAATTTAGTAAAACTAATATTATGGGTAATCTCTAAACCTAAGATTGTTTTATTAAAAAAAAAGTATTTTGACTACATCAGTGACTATATCTATTTTTTTTTTGCATAAATAAAACGTTGAACGGTGCTCATATCGGTTAATGCTATCGACAGGCTACTTATCTGCTATCGGATGTAGCCATCTTCCCTTTGCATACGAACTCCGAGTACCTTCCGTGATACACCCCACATCGCTGAACAAGAGAATGCCACGTAGTAGGTATGTATACATTACATACCGGCGTACTTTTTCAGCGCGCTCCGCAAACGAGTTTCTCAGCGAAGTATCAAAGAAGAGCTTCCATCTCTTACGTAGTCTATGTAGACTGCACAAAAAATATTGAAGAAAACCGAGGGTCCTTCAATAAATTACCATGCCTCCCCCGGCCCCTTGTACGATATTAATATTAATATATTAAAACCTAGCTTAAATAGGTCACACTCTCAGAGTAAAATATCTTCAGGGCAGTGGTCGGTCTCAGCATGGTAGCATGATAAATCACGCATTGGCACGTGATTTATACATATTTATGGGACACGACCGCATGAAAGACGAAAAGATAGATGGATTTTTAGGGAAAAAGAATATAAAGTTGAAAGCTTTTCGTTCAATATCTGTATCCAAATATAAGAGTCTTCCGTTAGTTTTTACTTCGTCAAAATTTACGACTTATTTGAGAAAAGTCTCCGTATCGTAGACACAAGATTCTGCGTGTGAAAATACTTTGCCTCAAGAAATTTTATTATTTTCTTCACATTTTTCTGCCAAAGATTTTTCACGCATATTTTAAAAATTGTATATTCATTTCTCATATCATAATATTATAACACATATTTTGTTCGAGCTAATCTTGACACAAATTTTTGGAATTTTCTTCGAAAAGTAATGTTCGAATAAATTTAATTAAATTGAATGACTACACATGTCACCGGGTGACTCAATTTATTCTGATTCGACTCTAATTCTTTTTAAAGAATCACTCGATGAATAAATGCCGAGATTTGGATCGAATCCAAAGTGACGTAATGATAAGTATCAGATCACAAAGCGCACGTCTTCACAAAGTTAATCCTCGTAGAACATTAAAAAACTTTGAAGTATTTCTGTCTAAGAAGAGTAAATAACGAAACGAAGCATCTATTTTACGTTACAAAACGGTTATTTTTTGCAGTAAACAAAAGAGTTTTACTATTTCTTAATTTCTCCACTTAATTGAAATTGATACATTTTTAATTGTATAAATGCGCTTAACAAGCCTTGGCTCGTAAATAAAAATAATTTACATTCCAAGTATAGACCGAATTAAAACCATATTTTGTTGTTGATAAAGGTGAATTTTTTATGCACCTCTTAATCAGGATCCCAAAAAATGGTTCAATATAATTTTATGCAAAGAAAAAATACTGAATAATGAATTCTTAAGTTGGTAGTCATATAATAACTTAGAAAATACTTACCTAATGTATGCACTGATTGTTGAACATGAGCAATATTAAAAAAAAAATAGGTAATAGTGTCGAAAAATTAAAAAATAATACAGCAATAAAAATATGCACCTGTATTTAAGAAAAATAAATTAGTAAAAAATTATCATGTACATGGTGACAATGCAAAAGTCGAACAAGTGAGATTGTTAAAATTGTTTATAAAATATAAAACGAATAAAATAGATGAATTAATCAATGAACGATAAATATAAATATAACATAGATGAATTAATCAATGAACGATATATAAATATATATAATATATATTATATATATATATATATATATAGATATATATATATATATACTATATATATATATCTGTCGAAATGATATTTGGTCACCTCCGGGACATGACCCTAGAAACGGAACAACGATGACAATTTTTTTTCTGAACATTTTTCCAAATGATTAATCTTTTTTACTTGAATATCACAGAACGTTCGTACGAGTAGGTACGTTCGACAATTGCAACACGCAAATAAAATCAAAATAATTTATAAATAAATAAATGAAAATGAACAGTCGCATTTCTAAAGCACCAGCGCGTGTTGTCGCGGTAGTGATCCGTTTCACAGAGATTTCCGTTCCAAATTTAATATTAACTTGCGGCGTAATATTTAGTCGAAATCTGCGGGCATCCAATTTTAGACACTGAAACGGGAGCAGCTTTGTTTTAATTTATAACGCTTGCTAATATCCTTTATATCCCATAAAAAATTCCCATCTCGTCCGTTATCCGCAATATTGCAGACGCGGCGCCCGCTCTGTAGGTGCGTGATAAGAAGCAACGACGTTCTTCGGTGTAATGACCCAACTTTCGGCGTTCAGGCCGGCACCGAATCGGCTGCCGACAGCGCGAGACATAAGAAACATGTGTAAACACTTATCGCGCGAAACGGCGCGGCCCACGGCTCTAGAGACAAAAGTTTGCGCAAACACACGGAGCACATAACGCCTGAAGAGACACTTGTGGCATGCCGCGTTAATCAACCCGATTAGTAGCGAGCGAAGCGGACGCGGCTGTCAGACGAGACGCATTCTATTTTATTTGGGGAATCAAACAACAATACGAGAAAAACAAAAAAAGTTAGGCTACTTAAACGGTTCCTCTGAATTGCCATTCAATAATGAGACTGTTTATTTATTTATTTCATAAGGAGCCTAAACGGATTCAATTATTATAATGTTACAGCACAGCGTAGGTACATTGCAATTACAAAGCAATCACATAGATTCGCAGATGTTTGAGGCCTCGTGAATGATGTACAAAGTTGAATAAGATAATATTTTTGAGTTAACTTATAGTAAGCAACAGAATATATAAAAATTAACTAATTAAGCGACTGAATATAAGTATAAGACGTAATGATTAATTAAAGAGTTTTGAAAGTAATATGGGAACAGGGATGGGAAAATGGTGAGTAGTTTGGGGTTTTGAGAATGGTCGAGGAAAAGAAAATGAGATACAGTACGTGATTAGCCAAGTCTATTCAGTGGTGATGAGTAACGCTAAGATGAAATAGTTGAGGTGCCAGAATGAAGTACGAACAATCTACAGGATTCTTTTCAGCGCGATGTTGAAGAGGTCAATACCGTTACTATTATCATTGAAATCCTTGCATATGCGAAATGTATTTCTATTGTTATTATATTATAGTAATGGCCAAGTATGTTACTATACCGAAATGTCAGCATAGATTCTTCAACTCTAGCTACAAAAAAAGAGATCTAATCCTAAAGAAAGAAACACCTGTTCCATACACTAGGGAAAATTGATATATTCCTTTGAAACACTGACGATATTCTCGTTCCCGTTCTATACAAGTTCCTGGGATTGGAAGAATTCCAGGTTCGTACCCCGGTGGTAACTAAATATTTTTCCAACAGATTTTTCTGTACATATTTCTAATTTGTTTTAGAAGTTATTACATATGACAGCATGAAAAAAATACCTATCCAATACTATATATAAATATTGTAAATGATTTATCGAGTAGTCTTTGTATAGCTCTCAACTTGCACTCACTGTCGCGGAGGTTTGTTACAGTTTCTATATGCTAAAAATAGTATTTCAACCAATATTAAAAATAATTGCTCGCTGTAAGAACCTTTGCGCTCATACTTAACGTCAAAATAATTAAATAAAACGCCTCACTTATAAAAATGTTACATAACCGTTACTTTTTCGACGGCCACTCAGTATACGACAATTTTCTACGTGGAATCTTTATTCTGAAAAGTCTAGATGAAGCCTTTGCTTCGAAGAATCCGAAAACCCTTTCAATTAAACTTCCACCGAGTAAAACGGCATATTTGTAAACAAGCGTATCCAAAAAGAGTTAGAAGTTGACGGAGATTCTTTTTATAAGGTAGCATGATATTGTATACGTCTTGGAATCTGGACCATACTTTGCTGTTTAGTCACGTGACCCTCGGGGCATGCTCGCGGCTATTAAATCAGGGTGGACGTGCTCTGTGACTGGGGGCGGCGCGGGTGGGCGGGCGGGGGTGGGTGTAACACTCACCCCTTCCGAGCCCGGCCGGCTGGCTGAGGACAATACATGCAACTGTATACATACACGAGTACATGCATACATATACAGCCGGATTGGAAAATATTTAAGTTGTATCGAAAATATCGCACAATTTGCGTATTAAGAAAAATAAGAATTAGGACAAAAAGCAGTTAAGGGTAAAATTCTAAGTTTACTTACATTAGATTGTTTTAAAAGTATTTTCTCACGGACCTATTGACGCATTGCATGAGAATAATATATTAGTATTATAAAGTTTCCCAATAAAATGCACCAGTGTTGGAACTGTGCAAATCTTCTACCTGTCTGTGAGTTTACTGGGTGGTTTGTAAAGTAATTAATTAATTGATCTGTAATAAGGCCAGGGAGGGTTTTTCTTAAACAAAATTGAATAATCGATGTACCAATTACCAATTACCTCCCGCATTTATTGCTCAATTTGGGTGTATGCCTACTAGTACACTAGATTATTAATTTCCACTCAATTCCAATTTCAAACATGGTAGGTCTTCCACATTATTTTACAGATATTGAGGTGATAACTAATAACCATCCTGTATCCAAACCGTCATACGGAACGTGATATGATTTAGGTCAGTGTGTCCCAGCTCGTAGGTGCCATCCTAACCGTGAAAAAGTACTCATTTGATAACTCAAAAAGAATTGCTGAGTGAAAAAATGTTAACAATTTATAATTAAAGTAGTAGAATTCTCATCAGCGTTTAATCGTAAGGTAAGTAATAATGGTAAATGATGGAATTATGCAGGGGCGTGCGGTGGGAACAAGAAGTATGACTTTTTCCTAAGCATTTATTTTAAAAAGAAACCGAAACAAAAGATATATCTCGTAATATTCAAATCACAATAATTAAAATTTTTATTCAGATTTTAATATTTCATTATATTCTGCTAGATAAATATTTAATTTCGATATATTTTTCCCAAACATACGGTTAAATAAAAGTCATGCTGCTCGTTCCCACTGCACGCGCCTGGAATTTTGTTACCAACATTGATATATGGAACTGAAGCCTGGTGTTGGCAGAAGAGGAAAGAAAGTAGACTGTATGCAGTGAATATGAGATTTCATCGACGTATATGTGGCAAATCCATTTATGATAGAGCAAAGAATGAAGATATTATTGTTGACGGCGTCAGAAAGAGAGCGACCGCGAAAGACATGGCACGACCAGATTAACCAGATAATGGAAGATGGTATCGTTACAAGCCTCAACAACCGTCGAGTTTGCATGCGAAGATGTATAAATATGGATGAGGCGAGAGTTGTATGTCAGATCAGAAGAGTATGGTGCTTTCTGATTACCCCCACTGGGAAACGAAGCGATGGTAAGTAAGTATTATATATTTAGAGAAACAAGTTTTTATTAGGTATTGTTTTCAAATAAATCTTTGAGTATAATATAATTCTCAGGATAGTGTAAAGGAAACCAAGGATTATTTCAGGTAGAAACATGAACAAAAAATCGATTGTTGAAACAAGGAAGACGGAAATAACTCGCAACATCGATACCGAGATATCGAGGCAATTTCTCTTATTTGACGATTCTTGGCTGCTGAATTTCCTGTTAATATCGGAAAAATATTTTTATCAGAATGTATGCAGCCGTTTTATGTAATAATACACGAATTTATAGATATCTACGTTTATTAAAAATTTACGTTTAACATCGGTGGTATTTTATTACGACACAGTTAAAATAATGTCATCATTTTGAAACCTTAAATTTATTCTATTTTATCACCCTTTAAGATAATAATTGCCTTATCTTAATGTCTCTCGACGAGATCATTAATCGGGAAATAAATTCGGATCAACAGTTTAATTATGAAAGTTTTGTATTTGATTGAGAAATTTGCGTCGATGCACGCGATTAGAACGCTTAAAGTTTTATCATTAAAAATGTAAAATTTCTCGGTAACAAATATGAATCATTTTAAATAAATTATAGATGCGTACAAGGAATATGTGTCAAGTCAATACTATTATAATAATAATAATTTTCTCAATTCATGAACTTGAACCCCAGACCACGGCATCGTTAATTAACATATCAACCGCAAGACCAACAAGCAAGGCGACAATTGTGTTTTATTTTATTACAATCCACAGGTCGTTATTGACCCTTAAAGATGGTTCTAGAGTGACGTTAGAGTAAAAAGTAGGTATTCATATTTTAAAAACATTTTAATGATGAAATGATTACAGAAAATACTTTTTTTATGATACTTTTATTTTTTATGATACACGGATCATTAATAATGTTACATATTATTAATACATATAAAATAAAAATGAAATAATAAATAATAATTTTAATTTATTTGTGATGTAATAATAATACTGATTTTCAAGTAGGTACTTGTCGTCAAACTACTCAACATAATATTTACAATTATAAAACATTTAAACATGAATTCTGATAGACATATATCAGAACAACTGATTCAATATTTAAATCAGTGGTAGCGCTCTGGCTTTTGAGTTAAAAAGGGAAGATTCAGAGGAGTATGTGCATTTTGTATTGTAATAAAATATTATATATATATGCATTCCCAGCTTGAGAATGGTTATCCCAGTGTAATCGAAATATAGCACAAAAATAAAATATTTTTTTACAAATCCGCGAAGTTCCCGAAAAATAACCTTTTTATAATGCATATACCTTTTCAAAACTTCTATTTATATATATATATATATATATATGTTAAATATGGATTTCATAAATAAATAAACTAAATAAAAAATTAAGTAAAAAAAGATTATGTCTCAAATAATAGGTGATTTTTTTGTATGCACTGGATCGGCTCCTGCTTCGTGCACTTAGAAGGGTTCGGTCGGTCCAAGAGGGAGACGGAAATGTAACAAAGGTGGTATATTTGGGACGGTTTGATGAAAGCATAACGTAGTACTGTTTATCGGGTACCTGCGACAGGTTGATCGATTGATCGACTGCACTACCCGGCGGCGCTCCCTCCGGCGGGCGGCGAGACCGGCTTCTCCCCCGCGGACGGCGCTTTGTTCTCTCCGGCGGCGACGCTTATAAATAGACTCAGGTAATACGACGCCGGATGCCATGAAAAACTCGGGCGATTTTTCGCGTATTTCGCCGAATGTAAACAATGCGCTCGGTCGCAAGGCGGCGAATATTGCGCTCGTGGGCGGTGCAGGCCGCGTGCTGTTGCCGCGCGGCTCGGGGAGCGCGGGGGTGGGGGCGGGCGACACAACTCCGTGTAAGAATCCATTTAGCAGACGAGAAAATGTTCAGCGATTCGGGAGTTTTCAGAAAGGAAATTTGTGTACAAATAAAATATTTTTTTAAATAATTGTGTTTTATTTTTTATGAATTCTTATACGCAGAGTGTCTCGCAGCCAATAGCAAAAACCTCGCGCGAGTCTTATTCATTTAATTTTGAATATAAAATATTCCTTTCACTTTGAGTGAAATGACGACAGTTGCGGAAAAAAACGACATCAAATTTTCCATTTTTTAAATATTTCTGAATTGTTTGCTGTGAAACGTAGGAGTGTCACAAAAGTAACTTATATGGAATACTAAATATTCGTTTGATTTAATACGAGCCAAATAAAAAGACAAAAACCCTACAAAAAATATTTTAAATTTCTGCAAAGTTTTAATTATTTTCTTTGACTTGCATATCGAAGCGAATGAATTTTTATTATTACATATAAGTGACTGTTATGATAATTCAATGTTTTACAGAAAATAAGTCAGAAATATTGACAAAAAATGCACACATTGGTTTAGCCTATCTCCGCAATTGTCCACATATCACCCAAAGAGTATAAAAGTATTAGGGTAAGATGGGGGCAAATGGACATGGGGGCAAACGGACATCCCCTTAACGTTTTGTTCCAGTCAAAGATACTAATACATGTTTGCCGCCATTATGAGAATTTTTCTCAACGGCAATTGTGTTATGCTCTGCCTGCTAACGTTAATTCTTTAATATCTAAACAGTCGTTTGAGATATTTATATTTTTATTGATCTGTCTACCACTGTCTACCTACTAGCAAGTAAAATTACCAAACAACTATATTTTCCTTATAATGATATGAATATTTCTGTTTAAACACAAGCTGTTTTTTTGAATTTATGTTTCCATCGTACTTAGCTAATGTTAGTGCAGTGTATTAGGAAAGTTGGAGTCATACTAAATACTATTGCCATCTGTTGAATATTTTTACTGACAATTTCTATGATCTATCGGAGCAAACGGACATAGCTTATCTCATTTTAATTATTCACTGTTTGTAGTAGTTCATCGTGCGTAATCGTAAAAAAATATCTAAAAGATGTAACTGGAGTGAAAAGTCTATATCTTTAGCGGTAAAAGCCTATATCTTCAGCGGTAAAAATGCCGCTTCAAACATCCGCTAAGACGTTCAATGTTCCAAGAAATACATAGCGGAGAAGAGTTGAAAAGTATGAAAACAAGCCTAAAACGATCACACGTGGATTAGACAAAAAAATGGATAATCCTTCAACTCTAATGAATACCATCGTAACCAATACACTATAAGTAAATACAAATGATTCTTCTTCTGAAAACAAAACATTACAAAGTGATGAAATCATGGACACTACAAATACAACCGACACAACGGTTATGGCAACATTATCTGGAACACCTGGAGTCACAAAAACTTCAAGAAAAGAACGTAAAGGAACTGAGTCCAGGATCTTAACCACAAAAAAACATATTTCTGAGTTAAAAGCTAAGAAGATACTCCAAAATGTGAAGAAAATCAAAAAAGAAAAAAGAAGCAATACAAAATGTGAGAACAAAACGGAGAATTGTGGTTCTTGCAATGGTGTATATAAAGAAGGGGAAAATTGGGTTTAGCGTCTTGAGTGTAACGTCTGGTACCATGTTGCACGTGATTTAAATGGAGAAGAACCTTTTTTCAGATGTGTAAAATGTTATATTGAAGATAGTGAATACTCCTTGGATTTTCACTTTTTTGTTTATATCATGTATACGTACATAAATATATATTTATTAAATACACCCATTTCGTTAATTTTGTGTTTTTAAATCATCCTGCATAATTATATGTTTTTTTTATTTGTTTTTCTGTACATTATTACGCTTTATGTTAAGCGTGTCCGATTGCTCCAGTCTTATTCTATCTATTCAAAATTGAATGAAGAAAAAAAGCTTTCCATTACTGAAACATGAAATACCTATTACGATAATATAACATATTATAACATTGAATATTAAAATAATATTAAACACCATGTAAATCATATTATATTCAATATTTTAATTTTGAAATAAACTTGGTTGCGACGATGTCATAAAATGTTTTCCATCCCATTTAGGCGAAATGTTAAGGCACACAATATCGCGCGTGCGAAATATAAATTGTTTTCTACACACCGAGGATTATTGAATACAAAGCGAAATTCGGCTTTCATAGACTGGATATTTTTCGCCGAAATTTTTATATTTCGTATTGTTAAACATTTTCCTTATTATCACAAGTGCTTGAGGGCGTAGCGGATCGTATTCGTTACTACTTTCTTTAGAGTCTCCCTGAAAGGTTTTGAAATACAACACAAAGTTTTTACAACGGGCTCATTAACGTCAATAAGCAGTGTTTTGTAATGGATTGTGAAGACAAAACATTTTATTATTACAATATCGACGTCGATTAAATTCTGATATTTTATATAAATGACGTTGATGGTAATGGACAATAATATTACATAATATAGGCAGGTTATTTATCTTTTTTATATTATTAGAAGTAGGTATATCAAGTAAAACGATATCTATTTAATCCAAAAGAAATTGGGTGAAGTATTTTTGAAGTTATACTTCTTTTGACGCATTCAGGGCAATGTGTATATTGTAACGGAAGTTACGTAACTACCGTTACGGAGCATGTAGTGGTGATGCGAAACCACAAAATGCGCGCGAACCATTGAACAGTCAAAAATGTATTCCCTTGAAATGAGTGTTCTAGAAATATAATGTATTGTCGACCATCTTGAATCGAGTACCAATAATGAAGATGCTCGATTCCGAAGCTGATGAATGAATGATTGGTTATTGAATTGAAAATTAGAACTGTTTATTAAATTTCGATTTAAGGCATTGACGTATTATAATATAGACACGTTATTCCCATACTAGCCGGCTTTCATATGTAGCAAATATCGCATTGAAAGAGACAACAAATCACGGCACATTTATTTCACAAACGCTCTGCGTGTAGACAGAAAAATCAGGTAATTTGAAGTCACGGTGACTAAAATAACATACTCATTCTTACAATAGTGTACGATACTCTGTTCCTTTTTTCCCGGGACTTATTTTCGACGTACCTTCGCGCCCAATCACAAAAAGGTCCGTTCGATAACGAATGCAAGTAAGGCAATTACCTTACTTTTGAGTTGCCAAGATTTCACGCTTGTAACGTACCTACATTACAAGCGATACATAGATTATTATTCATTGATTTAAGGTGTGTAATTGAAATGCCGAAAAGGAGGTTCTCGTACAGATTTATGTATTTCATGTTATTATCAATGTTTTTAAGTTTTTGCAGAAAATGATTAAAAATGATCTTCGAGAAATTATTAATTGCAAAAACGACGTACTTATCAGATATTTGTTTTCAAAACAAAAAACACATTCATTCTTTCAATGCGGCTGTCAAAGTGTGAATAATTTTGAAACTTTTGCATACGGAACATGAAAGTGGGTAGGCACTCGGACATTTTTTAAAAATGCACCCAATTTTTTGATTCGTCGCATCACACGTCTGTGATGCTGCGGCGATAAATGCCTTCGAAAAGAAAAAAGTTCAAAGAAAAGTAAGTCAAGAAATGTTTATGGATTCGTCAATTTTATATACTTACGATATAAGTTTTTTCCGCCTAACACATTAAGTTGCAGTATAATAAATATAAATATGATTTGAAACAAAACAAGCTGTTGGATGTTGGTTACTATAAGAATACGTCTTTTAAAATTTTCTTGAACTGTAATTTATAATTTTCTTTGTGTGAAAAATATAAACACCAGTCATTTTATTCGGCCTCTTACGAAAATTATATCTCTTTCGATAGTGGAAATGAATTTCTCATTCAATTGTACTCGTACATATATCAATATTATATACAGAGCACTATGAATGACCATGAAATGTATATCTCCGATACACAATATATTTATAAATATAATTGTGTAATGCCTACTACCTAAGAGTTCTTCGCCAGTCTTTCGAGGCGAGAATGACATGTGTCATAGTTTATCGGTATTGAGGAATCCTTTCCTCGAACCGTTTACCCTTCCGTGTGATATGTAAGTAGATTCGTCGGGCAGGGGGATGTCGAGGCGCGGAAAGCTTCGCGAACAAAAAAATATAGTTGTTCGCATAGTCATTTTAATGTATCAAGTGCCTTAGAAGCGTGTAGATATTTCAAACAAAAATGATTAATTATAACGCGTGAGATAAAATTTGTATTTTCGCTTCGAACAATACTGTTGTGTAGGTATATAAAGGCGCGCAAAATAAATGAACAAAGCCAGGAAAATGAATTGGCTCCTTATTTTCAACAACAACAAGCGGCGATACCGTTAATGCTTCTGTTGCATTAGCCGTTCGGCGCACGCGGCGTAAACTTTGATTCGAAATTGTAAAAATGCCAGAATGGAAAATGGAATGGGCGAACGGCCGAAACGGCACAATATCAATTAACGTTATTATCGCGGGCCCGCATTACGACGCCGACGGCTCGCGACCTAACGGCTTTGTCGATGGTGCTAAATTTTTACGCGGCGTTTTCCGAGAGCCGGCCGGGCCCGAAGAGTCGCGCCGGTAACGACCTCGAGTATCCCAAATTGCGCATGATTTACGATCAGTTTTATTATGCACATCCGCCAACATTAGGGGATTTAATGTTTCTTCATTATGACGACTGTTTGCGCCCGGGGTAGGCGCTCCGGGCGCGGGGCAATTAATTTCAGTTCTGTTCGGGCAGTAAAAATGATTTATTTATTTGCGGCCCTCGAAAGGGAGGAAATCACGACATTTGGATATTTACTCGCGAACAAATTATCATAATGAATATTTTGAAAGCTCAAAATTATTGATCGGCAGTTTTGCCGCCCGGCTGACTGAATTAGAGCGATTACCGCAATTTACTGCCACCGAATGACACGCAAATGATAATTAATGTAGGTCCGTAGGTTCTTCTCCGACGTGATTGAAAAAGCAAACTGAGTTTTTTAATGAAAATATCACGGTTAGTTTATTATCTCTCGCTCCAAATTAAGTTAAAATTTGTTTTCTTAAATGGAAAATGAACACTCTTGATGAATGGTGCTGTGGGAGCGGGGCGGGGGAGACTTACGACCTGGCTTTATATACTAACAAGAGAAGACGCCGTAAAGATGAATGAATAATTATGTTTGACATTTACAAAAATTATTTATTATTTAAAAAAAATTGTTATTTTTATAATAATATTTTATTTAATATTTTTTACTACAGCTTAATTTTATTTGTGAAACGGCATATTTTACAACATAGTATTATTAAATTAAAATAAAAAATTTAATATCTGCAGACAATAATCCTTAAAGTAAATCTGTATTCTGCGAATTAGTACTTGGTGAAAAATTCTAATCAGCGGTATATTTTCTACAATTATGCAGTAAGATGCCTAATTTTGTTAATAGTGGTGTCGATAACTTTTCGGTGGAGCATTTAATTAATGATTTGGTTTAACATTGAGTTCAAAAGAATTTTTTGCTTGCTTTGCAAAAGAATTGCGTTAGAAAATCATCATCATCGTTTTTGGCTCTACTACCCCTGGTGGGTTTTGGCCTCCTAAAGAGTCTTTTTCCACTCATCTCAGTCTTGTGCCACATCTCCAGTTCTGAATCTCTAAGGCAGATAGGTCTTTGAGAACATTTTTGCTCTATCTTAATTTTGGCCTTCCCATACTGCTTCGGCCTTTTGGTCTTGAATTCAGCAGAGAGTTCGGTAATTTTTGTCCGCATGATGCAGCCACCGACGTCTTCCCAATTTTATAAATTTTATGATGCTTAGCTCCTCAAATAAAGGATAGTTGTAACATCTACGCCAAAATCCTTTGTCTAGAACAGGTCCAAAGATTTGCCTCAAAATTTTCCACTCTAAAACGCCCAGTGGTCGCTCATTCCTCTTAGTCGGTACCCATGTCTCAGCTGCATATACGAACAATGAGTAAGTATTTTGTACAATAATATTTTAGTGCTTCGGGACAGCAGTCTGGATTTTATTGAATTTTGGAGGTGGAAATAACGGAGATTTGCGCTCACTATGCGCTTCTGGATCTCTTCTGTAAATTATTCATGTGTGTATCAGGGAGCCAAGGTATGCAAATTTTAGTACTGGAGTTTGTTGGATGCATTCAACGGCCATGTATTTGATCTTCTGTTGATTTAATATAAAACCAATATTTTTGGCCCATGTTGATAAATGAATATCATCCCATAATACATCGTGGAACTGTTTGTATTTTCGCTTTTTCATGCACTTTATTATCTGCGTACTATATTATTTATCTCATGACTATCTATTGATATTCTATATAATTCATAGTATCTAAAAATTACTCCAATGTATGTTAATTAAAATTTTGTTCCCTAGATACACTTACTGAAAAAAAACGCGTTGTAAAATCAATGATTTTATAGTGAGAGTTTATCGAGAAAATATTTATCATCCAAAAAAAAATAATGATGCATGATTTCCACCCTAATAATAAGACGTGCGTGGCACAGGTTGGGGCGTGACGCGTGCCAGCGACAGCCGTGTCAATTATATTAAATCCGTTGCATGAAGGGTCGTGCAGTTTGAATGCTCATAATATAAAGAATGAAAAATATCAATTATTATAGCCTTGTTTGGTAGTTTAATAATGAAAATTGATAACAATAGATAAATTGATGTTATTTTTTATTTGCAAGTGAACAAATTAATTTGATTAATTAATCAATTAGAAAGACATACAGAAAAATCTAATTCACGAAAAAATATTAGGTTACTACTGGGATTCGAACCCAGATCACCTCCTTTCCGGGGCCAGTGCTCTGACCATTAAGCTATAGCAACCCTCTATGTTTCCGTGAATGTATCGACCTTATATGTAGTTCTTATTTTTATTAATTGATTAATTTTAGGTTAGGTTAGGTTAGGTTAGGTTAGGTTATTAATAATTAGGTTATTAATAAAGGTCAATTAATAAAAATAAAAATAATAACTACATATAAGGTCGATATATTCACGGAAACATAGAGGGTTGCTATAGCTTAGTGGTCAGAGCACCGGCCCCGGAAAGGAGGTGATCTGGGTTCGAATCCCAGTAATAACCTAATATTTTTTCGTGAATTAGATTTTTCTGTATGTCTTTCTAATTGATTAATTAATTTGATTTAAAAATTAATTGATTTTATCATTTAATCCTTATTTATTTTGTTCTATTTCTTCTTTCTACAATCGCAAAAATCGTTTCCGACACCAAATAAACGAAATAAAATGAACCGGTAGAGAGAGTCACGCAAAAAATATTTGGGTACTGGTTGAACGAGAAATGGGATCCATCTCAGGAAAAGCTCGAATACAGATGACAACAAGTGCGTTTCTCAGAACGAGACCGGTAATTTCTAACGTCACTTAAGTCTACAACTAAGAATGCGTATGGTCCAATGTTGTATTTTCAACATTCTTTTGTATTAGGCGAAGTCGTGAAAACTAAACCAATAATCAATCCAAAAAGACGAGAACTTTGAAATGTGGCTCTAAAGACGTATACTGAAAGATTCCTGGGTGGATAAAGTTACGAATGTTGAAATCCTCGTATGAAAAAAGGCCGAGAAATGCTGCGGACCATCGATATGAGAAAGCTTGAGTATCTCGGTTTTATTATGAGAGGACCAACGTAAAACCTTAACCAGCTCGTCATCCGGGGGAAAATAAGAGGAAAAAGAAGCATAGGAAGACGACGCATCTCATGGTTTTGTCATGGCTTCGTAACATGATGAACTGGTACCATCGTAACTCGACTGAATTATTCCGTGCTGCGGTAAATACATCATCATCGCCAATATGATCGCCAGCTTCCGATCTGAGATGGCACAATAAGAAGAAGAAGTAGTACAATAATTTATTCAGATAAATGAAGAATGTCATGTAGCTAGAATATTCTTCTTTAAAAGGCACTTGGGGCACTTCTCTAAAAACATTAAGACTTTACATTAAGCTTTAACATAATTAAGAAGACATTAGCCATCAGATAAACAAAAAAAAAACAATAAATTGAGTAAGATAAAAACATTTATTAGAATTAAAAAAAGATAATTAATTAGAACAATATTACGAGAAAAAAATTTATTCATGATTTTGAAGAAAATTTTTTAATTTTATTTTTTAATTTAATTTTTACTCTTTTTCTTTTAACTCGTAGCGTCTGCTTGTCTGACAAAAAAAAATTTGGATCGATTTTTAACCCTTTTCCCGTGACCCAATCGAGCTGAAACTTTGCAGGTAGACTTGCGGCGACGATAAAAATGATCTAACAAATTTTCGTTTAAACATTTTAAATTATTATAGTAAAATTGTGGATTTTTCGAAATTTACATACAAATGAAAAAGGAGCCCGATGAGTAGAGAAAGTGCGAACCCTGCTTCACCTAGTCTGACTCGAGCCATGGGTCTGATCAGTCGGCTATGTGTTGATAGAATATCAAATTGGAAATAATACAAAAGAGAAAGGGAGTATAAAAAAAACTTGGTTTTTATGGGTAAGTTTTTTTAGGTATATAGGTTTTATGAGGCATTTTAGGTGTACATTGCTGTAGATCGTTGATGGCTCATTAAAGGTATTTATATCTAAAAAGGAACTTTAGGCTAACTTAAACATTTTCTCTCTTTTACGAATATAAAATTCTTAATCAACAATAATACTACAGAGGAGATCCAGAAGCGCATAGTAAGCGCAAATCGCTGTTTTTTCCGCTTACAAAAGCAGATAAAATCCAGACTGCTTTCCTGAAACACCAAGATATTAATGTACAAAACGCTTAATAGGCCAGTGCTTACGTACGCAGCTGAGACGTGGGTACTAACTAAGAGGAATGAGCGAGCACTGGACGTTTTTGAAAGGAAAATTTTGAGGCGTATCTTCGGACCGGTTCTAGAAAATGGATAATGAGCTCTATACTCTATTTAAAGAGCCAAACGTCACAAAATTTATAAAACTGGGAAGACTTCGGCGGCTGGGTCATGTGGAGAGAATGTCCGAGCATCAAGCACCAAAGTCCCTGCTGAACTCAAGGCCAATAGGGCGAAGGAGCTTAGGAAGGCCAAAATTAAGATGGAGTGACAACGTCCTCAAAGACATCTCTACCTTAGAGCTTTGGAACTGGAGAGAGTTGGCACTGGACCGAGATGAGTGGAGGAAAATTATTGAGGAGGCCAAGACCCAAGTGTTGTAGTGCCAAGAATGATGATGATGATAAAATTCTTAATTTACAATATATTTATTTCTTAAATGCATTGAAGAAAAGTTGATTTATTTTTAACATCAACTATACAATTTATTTCAAGTACAAAACAGTCATTTACTGGATGGGTGCCACAAAGGCGGCAAAGTATAATATATTTTTTTCTAAACTCTTAAATTATTCTTCAAAGAATTTTGTTCAATTCTTACGGCCACGTGTGAGCACGCTGGTGTTACCCACGTGTGAGCACGCATAAGTCCTAAAAAATAGGAAATTTCGATGTTTTACATTACCACAGTATTTAATATATTATGAATATAAAGAAAACGTAATTTTATGTTTACACGTTAACTTTGGGCTGAACATAATTATTAATTTCCAAAAACTAACAATCTTTGTATAAAACACATTGAATGCTGATTATTAAATTGGGTAAAAAACATCTGTGTTATCTGTATGAGAGTATAGTAGGTAATAATTTTATATTTTATTGCTTTCGAGAGTAACAGAATCTCTCATTGATAGGTGAAGTATTAAACTTTAATGTTTAATGCTTAATAGATTAGCTTTTGTATAACTTGTGCAAAGTTTTAAATAAATAATGGGTGTCAAACCTCCAGAGCCATTCAAAAGTCAGTATATATAGCTTATATCTGGATTTGAGTGCTTATATGACAACACATTGAATCTGTGTATTCATAAAAGTAAAGGAGATTTTTTGTGAACAAAGATTAAAAACCACCTGAAGATGAGTAGTGCGATCTGCTGCAAACGTCGGGGGTATAACGGTCCTTCTCAGGAACAACTGACGGGGTAACCGAGGAAATTTACTTCCTACACACTTAACCCATGAGAAATATCTATTTAACACACACACACACACATACACACACACATATATATATATATATATATACATATGTGGATACATATTATTATTTTTTTAATATTCGCTGAAAACGCTGTACTTGTCTATATAATAAATAGCTCTTGCCTACTGATGCAGGACAATAATATCCCTCGAGGCTCCTTTACATACATATATACCCCCTTTCCTCGCTTGATTTGTTCCTCTCATTAGTGTAATAGGAGCCTCGTTTATACGTTAGACTGTTGTGCTCGGCCCGTGATATTCCCAAGTTGCGTGCAAGAAATCGGAGACATTCCGCCCCGAGTATAAATTGTTTGATATTATCAAACGTTGTTAATGTTCATCCACAATGATTGTGTGCATAAGTTAAATCGAGAAAGAATCAGATAAAATGTTTAAAGAAAATTTGTGGCTTTGTGGTGAAATATTTGCGTGACATTATTGGTCGGGCAGACTTGAGATAGGTATTTTTTGAAATGCCGCGATGTGATTTCAGCTGCATTATGTTTAGGAATGTATTTAAAATAATTTAAATATAAAGACATCTTCGATTGGTTTAAATTCACTTTAAATCCAAAAATGTATTTGAGTGTAAGTTTTTCTGTTTAAGACATACGAGCTTAGAGCGAAATGTAAAAATAATGAATAGATAATCATTTGATTTGATTTGATAAATATTAATGATTTGATAAATATGAAATGTTTAAATAATGATGTACAAAAAGTGATCTTTTGATGGTGTTTTTAATGGTGATTTGGAAACATGATTTTGGAAAAGGCAGAGCTATATTTCCTATAAAATCTTTAATTCAGTACATTCTAAATAAGTAATCCTCGGTGACTGCATTCAATTTTTTTTTTAAATTTAATTAATTAATTTTGGATATTGCTGCGTCTGTTTTAAAATCCCACAATAAATTATTTATTTGAGAGTTGATTGTAAAATAAAAACTTAAAGCAATAGTAACAGACATATTGATTACAATAAATTTTGGTTATAAAAAACACAAAATTATATAACACCTTAAGAACTTTAAACAAAACAAAAAAACGGAAAGTCTCTTAGGACCTACAAACCTTCCAATACCGATACTAAAACGTCTCAACGATGATGGTGTTTTTAATGGTGATTTGGAAACAAACACACAGCGGCCGCTTCATACTATAATGAGAGTTGATGGCAATTTTTCACTGAAAAATTATAGCAAAGACAACAATATCGAATTATGTAAATAGTAATAGTAGCAGTATTCACTATTTGGTAGCAAACGCAGCAATATCCATATTTAAACGTTAAATATTTATTTTTACAAGTATATGAAGGAAAAACTGTGGTGAAAATTATTTTTAAAAACTTATTTTCAAAAAAATATAGCTTTCATAGATTCCAGAGAAATTTCCTCGAATGGTGACTAGTAGATTTTGTGTATTTGTCTCAGAAACCCCTTAGTGGAACATTGGTGCCTTTGCTTTTTTAGCCCTCTTCTGTAGTAAATTACTCTTTAAGAAGGTATTTAATTATATAAAATAAAAAATGAATTATAAACTAAAAATATAATATATCGTTGAGTCTCGACGCACGACCACAAAAAAAATTATTCCGTACCTTCGAGATACAAAGTAAGAGAAGTGCCCATAAAATACTCGCTCATTTCTCCGGAAGACGTTCGATGAACTTAAGCAATTTATAAGTTTAAACAAATTAAAGCGTCGCTTTATTAAATTGAGGTCGACCTAAATTGAGCGAACAAAGCTCCGCCTGGCATGAGTGAGTCAATTTTATTCGATTACAGGTGGAATATAGGCGGCGCCACGACTCCTTACAAGAAGTGAACTTTCGCAACTTTTGTTCATTCCAAAAACGTACTGTTTCAAAAGAAAACTTCTTAACCTGCGGGACTATTTAAGGTATCCCTACTTCAAAAAGTGGGGATTTTTCAGGATATAGCAGAATTCATTAATCGTTTTTAAAATTTGATTTCCTAATGTCTTAATATCTAAAATACGCTTGAATCAAACATTTGTGTCCAAGAATTTCAATATTACACCTTTCCAATATTCTCAGATACATGAACATGCTTTTATAATTTGTAATAATAGCTTTTGAGCTGTATGTATACCTTGTAAAAGCTCAATCAAATATTATTTATATTCAATATTCAAAAGTGAATTAAGAGAAATGATAAGTGAACCTATGACGGAGATAGATATATATCTTAGCAATATTAAATCTGAGAATATGCATCACAAAATCGTTATTATTAATTTAATAAGAATAATGTTCGAAGAAGCATGTAAGTGCTAATCATTGTAAAACTATTCTGTTTAAGCTTTTTACCGATTTACCGATACGAGCACCTACTAAACTCGTAAATATAAAACAGGAATTACTATATTACCTATATTGATAAAACGATATTTTATACGTGCATCGGTGAGAATTTAAAAAATAACAACTAGAAAAGGAACATCATCGCAGCTTTCAAGATATGATGTTGGTGTCTTATATTTATTGTACATGGAATGGGCCGCGAGATGAATGAATATCTCTTTTCTTCAAGAACTCCGTTCGGAAGAAAGACTCTGCAAATGTTGCAGGAAAACAATTCTTGCGTGCTTTGAGTACGTTTCTAGAAGTGATGGAGATAGTTTGGGAAGCTGTTGATCGCTGGGAATGTACGTGTGAAATAAGAAATTGGAGGTTGATCTCCAAAATGATGGAAAGATCGATTCCGAGAAATGAGAAGAAACTCGCCACTGAACAAGTCACTAAAATTAAGAGTGAAGATAAGCTGTCCGCCTTGTGAAAGCAGAATTAAGGATTTCGATGTTCTGGCTTCGTGGAAATCTAGTAACCATAATATATAAATAATATTGATTGATTTAACAATAACGAAATATTTACTCAAGAGTAAGTACATACTAATATCAAACATAATAATTTCATTGTTTGTCCGTCCGTCCGTCTGTCTGTCCCCGTAACTTCATATAAAGTTCATAATTTTGTTCAAATTCATGGCTAAAAAAACGGCCGAAGATGGGGCTTCAGTAATGTAACTACAGTCATTTCGCAGTTATTGAAGAAGTAAACAATATTCATTTTTTTTAAAAATAGAGACGCGAACACGGAATACAAACATCACATCAATATTCTAATATTTTTAAATTAAGCTAAACGCTTGTGCTATGAAAATAGGACTAACTTGTTGGTCTGGAGTGAGATACGAATCCGCGACCTTTGGATCACGAGGCGAGAGTCCTAACCACAAGACCAACAAGTTATTCAAATTTTTGATTAATTTTGTGTGGTTTAGCCCTGGCTGAGTGAACATTTTATAACATGTTGTTATTTAACAATGTAAATTTAAAGTTTTAATTCCACGCAATGAAAACTATTTTCATTTCTGCGGAGATTTTGGTTAAATTGAATGTGTTTTAGAAAGCTGTAGTAATAGTGTGAAACTATTGATATTCAAATCAAGTTTACCGGCATCCGCCGGATTATTATTTTGATTAATATTGACAAGAATACACTACACCTAATATGACAAATGAGCCGTGAATTAAACTTAAACATGCTAATTAAGACATTCCCGGAAATAATTGGTAGGCAAAGCACAATATCAACAATCAATTAAGCAAATCAGGCGGCACTCGGTTTCACTTCAAACCTCCGCGAGCTCCGGGCCGGAGACGCGTGCACTCGAGCTTTTGCCGGCCAAAAACGCTCAAACGCCAATATTTTTAATAAATTATTGTAACAACAAATATTTTTTGTTTTATTAAAATTATTTTTTTATTAAAAACCACATTTATCAAACTAACTTTAAATATAGTCATTCAATCAAAGTTTATTATTTTAAATACATACAACGAATAACGAAAAATTGACTTAAGGCAAAGGATCAACACCTGAATATTTTGAACATGACATTAAATACATTTATGTATCTAATTTTTGTTGATTTTTTTAATACTGCGCCGTCATTGACAAATTATTTAAGAATGTAAATAATGTGGAAATTTTTTCACGAATAATTGAGGATATCTTAAGGATATTGTATTTTTAATTAACACATAAAATATACAACTTTTATAATACATTTGTCTTGCTATATCTTATTTCGCATGGCGCTTTTCATATATTTGTAAATTTATATTAAATTTTCACCCAGTTACACCTCATTATTGTATGCGTAAAATTTTTGCGCATAGCTATAAATAAAATTACAGTTTTGTGCGTAACGATTTCTTTTCGTAGGCAAATTTGAAAGAAAATTGAGGCAATACATTGGAGTGAAGTTTAAATTTCTTTTGAAAGACGAACCAGGTGGATATGGGAGCTTTTCGTTTCCAAGATATATTTTAAACAGAAAAATGAAAACCGTTATTTCTAAAATACAAATGTTCATGTGTAATTAAAATTCGTCTAAAACAATTTATATATTTTTTTAATTTTCTTCCGTCGATCTGCATCCAGTCTCGAATACAGGTCTCCGTTTTTTTACAGCGGTCTTCCAGATTTTTATTTTTACTCCCTGTTTTCTGCGCTTTTTTTCTTTCTATTTTGATTAATAAGAAGTTTAATTTTATTAGACCATTGCGTCTTAGGAACGGTAAAAGTCTAGTTATATTAAAATGTTACTATCAAAGTTTACCAAGGTCATTAAGTAGTTCTTTATTTCCTGTATAACTTACTTATTTATACAAACGTACACATGTTGCGACTTATTTTAAATTTTATGGACATAATTAAATAATTAATTTTGAATTATTAACGCACTATTTTCTAGGCTATGGTGCGTTGTATTAAAGGGGAGTAACGAGCATTTTTAAAAGACTCGACGATCACTTTTGATCTTGCTGATTGTTATATATTTTCGCTTATACTATTGTTATGTCTTCCAATTGTTTATGTTTAGTAAATTACAAAATAAAATAGAATCAATACGGAAGGAGCCCAGATGTTAGAGGTGGGGTCTTTTCCTACATTTTTATACTTCGTGTGTTTCACGTTAACCACCTAACAAACCCTCTATAAGCATGAGAAAAAGCGCCAAAATAAATTTTAACCGAAGGCAAAACAGCGTTATTCGAGTTTAAATTGGCATTTGACTGGGCTGGGCGCCCCCGCTCCCGCAAGGCTGCTGCCGCTGCAGTGACGCGCCGATTTTATTGTGAGCGTCGCAATTAGCCCGCGTCGAATAACGGCTCATTCAATTAAACAAATTAAAGCCAAATGCGTTCCGTGACTGCGCGCCCCACTTTGCCCACCCCT
The DNA here is from genome assembly GCA_016648135.1 of Agrypnia vestita. NCBI lineage: Eukaryota > Metazoa > Arthropoda > Insecta > Trichoptera > Phryganeidae > Agrypnia > Agrypnia vestita. Next base: position 253,368 of record JADDOH010024415.1, on the reverse strand, counting down.
TCTGCGGACGTATAACATTTATTTGCCGAACGCGGCGGGGGAACACCCTCCGGGGGTTGCTTACTTAGGTACCTTACACGGCGGAAACCTCGAGATGAAATATAGGAGATTTAAGGTTTCAGGAATAAACTTCGGTCGCAGGTTACATGAAACATTTCAATATAGTTTCGCCGGAGCGGTACAGTCAGGTTTAAATGTTTCGAACAAATGATTTATTAAATATTATTTATTTGCGTTTAGCTCAACTTTATGTTCTTTAAAAAGATAATAATAGGTCAGATGTTGCCCAGTAAGCCAAGATTCAAATATAATTAAAAAACATCAAATGCCATACCTACACTCACGGTGAGAATAGTAGATACGGACGAATCTAATTAGTATTATTACTTAATAAGAGTAGTGCATCAGAATAATATATTCAATTTATATAAATGTAGGTACTCTAATTTTGTGACCAACTCATGTTTGCAAAGATTGCATAGAGTTTCTAAAGAATTTAATTCTGTGGAGTTGTTGAGCATGGTATCTCTGACCATAATTTTTTTATTACATTATCTTATTTTTTAAAAACATTAATTTCATTTATCACTATCTATAACCCCTCAACAATCATGAAATTTTTGTTCTTGAATTTAATCTGAACATTAAGTAATTAATTAACAGTTTTAATAATAATTTAGTCAAGAAAAAATGTACCTCTTGGAAAATGAATGTAAAATATAAATATTTGTGTGTACCTATTATTTAAAATTATATTAATTTTGAAACCAGAATAATATTTTCATTTTATTTAACAATGAGATCAGCTATCATACTAATTTTGAAAATTAAATTGTGTATACATTTTATTAATAATAATGACCCTTAAAGAGATCAGCTTTTATTGAAAATATTTGAAAACGGAATTAAATTGTTATAAATTCTAGGAACGACGGACGAACGAATGGACAGACAGACGACCAAATTACTATTATTGAAATTTGAAGTAACAATGTTTTTCTAATTTTTGTAAATTAATAAATCTTCTCTGTAAAAGCTCTAAGGGCGTATATATTAAAATATAAAAACTTCAATTTGTTTCGCTCTAAAATACAAAAATAATTTGTCAGTCATTATTGCCTTAGGTATGAAGTGGGAAAAAAATATCAATACATATTTTTAATAAGTTACACAGTTTGTTTCTATTCGCAATTTGAAATACACAAATAATGCTAAGGATTTATATTAAAAGTGGTAAGTTTTTCGTTGTGTTCTTATCTATGATGTATATTACACTAAATTTCTGTTTGTTTTCTATAAAATTCAACTCACTTTGATCGAACTAAACCAAATTTTTCATAGTTATTTTTTAGAACTCTGCGTAAAACGTAGACATATCCCCACTTGGTTGATTGGTATATATTGTATTGAAAGCCAAATTGTTCCTTTTCAATCTTTAATGCTGTATTTGATTGATTTGACAGAAAACATGATTAAAACTCTTGTCTGGAGTGTGCTGATGTATGGCAGCGAAACATGGACCATCGGCTTGAGCATGTCCGGGACGCTACCGGCCTTTGAGATGTGGTGCTTCAGGTGCATGTCGTGGATCCATTAGTCAGAACATATCCGAAATGACGAGGTGTTGAGTAGGGTGGGCGAAAAGAGGCGGCTCCTTAACAGAATCGCCCAACAGCGAGCAATTTGGATAGGCCATAGTATAAGGCATCCGGGCATGCTTTTTACCATCGTCGAGGGAAATGTTGAAGGCAACAATCGTAGATGCCGCCCGAGATTAAGCTACGTAGACCAGATTATCGGAGATGTGCGCTGTAGCACCTACCAAGAAATGAAAAGGCTGGCAGGTGATAGAGAGGAGTGGAGAAAGCGAGTGCTTGTTGCAGACCAATCCTAGGATTGCGACCCAAAAAAAATGCAGTATTGGTATACGATTTTATCTCAAATCGGAGACCAAATTTTGAATACCATTAGGGCCTGCGCAGAACATTGCACCCCATTATTAAAAATGACTGAATGCAACGGAAATGTGATAATTAGGTATATACTTAAAAAAATTACTAGTAAGATTCGTGTCCTTTTTGCTAACGCAGAACAATCCATTTCAGTATGATGAAGCTGAATGACTTGAAGATTAGGCGGATATTATTAAAAAACAAAATTTGAATTGCTTTGAATTGAATTGAAATTGCTGTCTATATTTCCCACAGTAACACACGTTTGTTTAGAAATTCTAGAGTTGGCAAGTGATTATTTTTTTTTATTCGGTATTCGGTACAAAATGTTTACTTAAATAATTTCAGTAACGCCTCGATGGGTTGGCAACATCCAATAATCTTCTACCTTTTGCCTATTTATCTATATTCTTCTTTCTCTTATATATATAAAATACAATATTCTTTGGCGTATCCGCTGAAGACTAAAAAAAATACTGCACCGATTTAAGCGCGGTTTTTTGAAAAATGATCCTGATCAAGATGAATGATGAATGAAAAAATCCTCTATCTGACCAGTAAAATAAATGTAAGGGGCCTAACATTATTTATTTATTTACATAAATATTATTTACATAATTATTTATTTACATAAATACTCAAATCTAGAAACAGCAAAGGATTGCCAGGTTGAGCTAGTAAAAAACGAAATAAAGTATGTATTTAAAAAATATAATATTAGGTCCTTACATATGAAATTGGCGTTTTGCCGTACTGGAAAATTTGATCTCAAATATCTTCTCTTTGGTTAGGAATTCCAAATCCAAATTTATACAGCTATTTACTCATGTATTTGTGTTTTGAAAATTATAATTCATTTGTTTTTTCCTCAATTGTTTTTTTCTTTGCGTCACTCAGTTTACAAAATGAAAAACTTGAAATATCGAGTTATTTACGAGTACGAGTTCCACCGTGGCACCAGTGCTGCAGAAATGGCTCGAAGGATTATTGATGTGTATGGCGACGGTGCCGCAAAAGAAAACACAGTGCGTTTTTGGTTCCAACGTTTTCGTTCTGGAAATTTCGACCTGCAGAAAAAGCCCCGTGGACGGCCGGGGACCAAAGTTGATAATGAAGAATTGAAGGCTATTGTGGAAGCGGATCCATCGCAAACCACATCCGAGTTAGCTGCATGCTGCGGTGTTAGTGATAAAACTGTTTTAATCCACTTGAAGCAAATTGGTAAGGTGAAAAAGCTTGAAAGGTGGGTACCTCACGAATTGAGTGAAGCAAATTAACAAACGCGCGTTGACTGCTGCGTTGCATTACTCAACCGGCACAATAATGAAGGTATTTTAAATCGAATCATTACCTGGGATGAAAAGTGGATCCTGTACGATAATCGGAAGCACTCATCGCAATGGCTGAACCCTGCCGAACTAGCCAAACCATGCCCCAAGCGAAAATTGACTCCAAAAAAGTTACTTGTGAGCGTTTGGTGGACTAGTGCTGGTGTCGTTCACTACAGCTTTCTTAAATCTGACCAGACGATTACGGCAGATGTCTATTGTCAGCAACTGCAAACCATGATGGAAAAACTAGCTGTTAAACAACCGAGGCTGGTTAATCGCTCTAGGCCACTGCTGCTTCATGATAACGCTAGACCACACACTGCACAACAGACGGCTACCAAATTAGAGGAGCTTCAATTGGAATGTCTAAGACATCCACCGTACTCTCCGGACCTTGCGCCAACAGATTACCATTTTTTTTCGAAATAACTTCTTGCAAAGGAAAAAATTCAACTCCGATGGGGCAGTCCAAACCGCCTTCAAAGATTTTATTGATTCCCGTCCGAATGGTTTTTTTTAGTAAAGGGATCGATGAACTACCTATGAGATGGCAAAATAGCATAGATAGCAATGGTACATACTTTGATTAAATAAATATATGATAATAAAAAAAAATCGGCTTTATGTTCCTCCCATACTAAACGCCAATTTCATATGTAAGGACCTAATACATTGGTTTAATTGTGATATAATAAAGTAATACTATGATAATGTTAAATATGATCTGATAATGATAAATAAATATAATGAAACCAATGTAAATACGGATCTTTAAAGAAAAAAAGGACTATCTGCTTCCTTTAAAACATTTGTTGTGTAAAGCTTCCTCATACGGGTAGCTTAAACTTCACCCACGGAACGTAATATGATAGAAAGAAATAAGGGATACAAAAATTACACGGCCAGTAGAATATTGTAAACATACCAGAAAAATACTAACGTTTCCTGCACAGATTTGGTATTTTTATTACAGTTTGCGAGCAAACAATGCTTCCATGTTGGTATTTAATCATCATATCGTGGACCCGTTTCATCGGAAAACATGTTTTAACAACCGCAACAAAAGGAATGGATGAATAAAAAGCTCAATGCACTCTGCAGCTGTAAAGTACTACGGGCGGGTGGGAGTGCGCGGGAAGCTCTGTACTTTCGGTGATTCGATATTGCCTCCTTTTTGTGTGCAGAACGGCTTAGTTTCCCTATTCACCGAATGCAGCGCGGCTGGCTGCGGGAGGGGCGCGGGGCGCGGATCTGCGAAGGCTGTGAGGCCGTAAATTATCCCTTTATAGCCCTCATCCCGTATGCTCGTAAAAATAATAAATTTATGACAGCGGGAATTCGATGAAACAACTGCCATTCGGCAATGGTAACTGGGCTAAGCACTCAAAGATGAGAACAACTTTTACCAAATATTATTATTTCAGGTCTTATCGAGAAGGTCTGCTGATTTTTAGTTATCACATTTAATAAATTTTTCTATCCTGTATATTTACTGGGTTTATGAAAACTTATATAAATTTTTTAAAATTCAAACCAATATTTGTATTCGTTTCACGATAATAATTATTCTGATAGCTTTCAGGCTGACCTCTGCGGTTTTCAGAGTATTCATGTACATATATGATATGAATAAAGTATTATGAAAATGTGCGAAAATTTTCATCAAATTTTATTTTTATTTTCAATTTTAGTTTTATCATCCCATTTTCAATTGAGTTATAACGATATAATGTAACTAAAATAATAAAATCTCCAACGCTAGTTCAATGTTCAATGTGCTATTTGTAAAGCAATTATGACTATAGATGTATATCAAAATGCAATACTTTACAAACAATGGAAATATGGAGATCGCTCGAAGAGAATATAAGGCTCCCAATTCTCAGATACTTTGTCATAGTTCCAGGCCCAAGGATACCATGAAAAATTGGTGATCCGATTGGTGACCTTGCGTAGGAATTGGAAACGCCTGTCAGTAAGGTCGTAGAAACATGGTAAAATATCCCAGAAAACCCACAATCCTACAACCCCAAATCAGAAGATAATTTTTTTCAGCCATGTATTTTTATTATTTTTCATTATTTAATATTACATAATATTTTATTAGATTTTTTTCTAGTGTATTGAAACTATGAGAATACATAAATTTTTGTCATTGGAACTCTTCGAAAAGAGAATATCTCTTGTGCTTAGAGAGGGAATTAGACTTTTATATAATTTATATAATTATATAAAACATATTCTTGTAGAGTTCATATAATTTAATTTTAAGTGGTTTACTTTCAGTTATCTTCTTAGGATCGGTTGTTTGATCAGTAGAAAAAGGAAAAATTTTTTTTTTACAAAAACGGTGTTTCGATTGGTAGAAAATTCAAAAATCTATGCATGAATTTATGAAAACAATTATTCTTACTCCTGATAAAATAACTAAGCCTTAATTTCTGTAGGGTTTTTTGAATTTCTTTTTCCAAATATATATAATTTTGTTGAAATTATTTGTTATTTCGAAATGTTGAGGATGTGTTTACTTAAAATTTACATAAATTAAAGATAATAGAGATTTTTCGCAATAATCTTCTAATTTAGGAATTGGGTACAGTGGTGCGGAACTAATGTTATTAGATATTTTATAACTTAAACTCAGTCGAAGTCCGCGCAGTGAATAAATTTGAAAACACCGCATTAAAAATGCATTTGATACCCCGTAATATAATACAGTGGCGAGCGTTGCGGCGCCAACTTTGGGAACTGCAGATCATCCCCCGCGCTGCGCACTTTCCGCGGCGCCTCACTCAGCTAAATAAACATCCGCCACCGGGCGGCCCGTGTCGTAGCGGAAGACTCGCAGAACCGACGCCATTTCACGCCCGGCTCCTCTATCGACAATTTTAAACACTATTTACGTGACACTTATTCGGGGAGGGTTGAGCAGCTGTAAAATGTTTAAAGGTTCTTCGTTCGAATTATTTACCCAATTCGTGGATTAATTAATAATAAATAATAAAAGTCCCTTATGTATCAATTAAATACACATATCATACAGATTTAGTTTAAGGTAAGCACCGATTTGAATCATATATGTGGGATATAAAACCAAAGACAGCAAAATCCAAATTTTTTTTAAGCAGTCATCGAGGATTTCTAATTTACAATGTACTGAATTCGAGATTTTACGAGAAACATAGCCCATATATTTATATGGAACATGATTTTGGAAGGGATAGATATATAAAATCTAGAATTCAGTACATTTGCCGTTGCTTTTATACCCCACATATAATGTATTGTACCTATTTGAATCACATATCATTTTAAACCACAAAGTATAAAATTGTACTTTGTAGTGTGAGTTGAAATAAACTCCTTCTTTTGGCGAGGGAAGAATGTCCCTCTTCGGATATATTATGTAAGATACATTTAATAAATCCCTTGGTAAAGAAAACATATTTTAAACAACACATGTTGCTTTTTTAAAAATATCGTTCCAAACCGAGTCTTTTCGATTGAAATCGTCATTTTATATAAATAAAGCGCAATTCATTTACCAAAAATATGTAACATGTTTGTCTTGTTTAAAAAAATTACTACGAGCTTGTCATTTTTGAAACAATCACGAAAAGGCCAAAACTAAATACTCTTTAAAAGTATAACGTTTTAGTAAATAAGTCGTGCTTTATTAGAAAAATACGTTTTTTTGAAGATTCGGTTTAGAAATTAAAAAAAAAACTACGTTTCTTATAAGAAATACTACGCAACAATTTTGTTTAATAGGAAATATCATTTTGCAAGAATATTCCCTAATAAAGGAAAAGTTTAATAGAGAATTTAATTTTGCACGTTCTTATTGCAACTTGCATTATAAATGTATCTTAAATATACAGGAGGAGGTACATACTTCAGCTGTGCCCCAATTTCCTCGCCAAAATAAGGGGTTCTGTATAATTTTGTACTCTGTGAATGATACTAAATTAATTTTATTTGAAAAAAGTTTTGAATGTTCGATGTTTACAATTATTTTATGCATATTTAATCAGTACAATATACAAAAATATACATTTTTATATGAAACTGAAAGAGAATAATTTTTTTTAATTACAAACTTTATGTAGTATTTTTTTATTCTAGTCAACTGATGTATTACGTAGCAAGCTTTTAAAATTAAATCAGAGAAAATTAATGAGTAAATTAAGCGCACAATTAATTGAATACGTTACAGTTTCTATTATTAAACAGAACTAAGCGGTTTGACTAGATATGTATCAGAAAGTGGAAGGAATAAATTACGTTTATTAAACTACGCGCGTATACTGGTTGAAGCTCAGAAAAATCGGACAGTGTACAGATGAAAAATATTTAGATTAATCTGTAAGAGATTTTAGGCATTTTGCTATAAATACTAATAAAACGATAAAGTTTTATCAAGGTATTCCATTTAATATAGAAGTTGAATAATTCACAAAAGAACTGGTTAGTGGACATCTATCGAATTAATCAATATATCAGTTTTGTCGGTTTTGCGATTTTGAAGGTTCAATAAATATATTGTTTGTTTGTTAATCAAGAAGAGTAAAGGGTTATAAAATCAATAAGGATTGTGAAATGGATAAGGCAACAAAATATATCGCACGTCAATACTCGCAAACAATCAGCATTAAGTGTTCCCCAGTAATTAGTTTGTAATATCCGTTAGTGAAACTGACCGGTGAAATAAAATTGTAAATATAATGAATGCGTGCTTTCGGAGTCTTTGACATAATAATGCGAGGGTAATATTTTTATACAGGATTGACTTATTAACAATGATTATTGCGTAGGTCGCTCGGTTATTTCTACAATCACTGATAAATCAATTTTACAAATAATCAGAATTCACATAATTACCCTGAAACCGACCACGCTGGCTTTTTATAATTTGATAGCCACAATAACTATGTAATTTTATTTCTTTTAAATATTCGTTGTAAACGTATTTTAAACGTGTTATCAGGTAAAAACATAATTTGTATTAATATGTATGTAGGAAATGATTGCATGTGAAATTTGTACAGACATCTTATAATCTAGTTTTGCTATGCGGCTTTGCCCGAAATTTAGATTCTTTTATACATATTCATTTTATATCCCTTTTTATATTATATTATATACAATCACTGAAAAAACTGAAAAAATCATGGAAAATTATTTATTTAAGCGGACTATTTATTGTCTTGATTATTATTATCCTTTATATAATTAATTTAAATATTGTTAGAATTATTAATCAATACTATAAAAATCAAACACGATTTGACTGAACCAAGTTCGGGCATCAAAAATATATTTCTTCTATCGTTGAATTTTCTTGAAACGTTTACAAGTAAAATCATTATATAATTATTCTCAAGATTTTACGTACTGCAACAGGCTGACAAATACCGAATATTCAGCTATACAAATATTATTCCTTAGATATTTAGTATATAATATGACAGTCCCAATAGTACTAGTAAGTAGGTGCGAACGAGCCTTTATTATTCTTAAATCGGAACAGTAAGTCTCACGTGTAATGGGTGCTTTACTTCTCTTTTAATGGAATAGACCTATCACAAACGTTGCCTTTTGGCGGGTTGAGCCAATCACGGACATCTTAAATGACAGAATCGGGCCAATGGGAGACGCCGGGCGAAGACTTACTACACAGCGTGGATTGCGGAGTGATGTCGCAATCTCGAGTGTAAAAGGAGCGGATGCACTATACTCAGCCCTTCAGTTTGAGATCAGCATTTGCGGGCGAAGGTGCTGCGCAAGATACTACCAGAGACTTCATTTGGAGAAATCATTTGTGGACGGAGTTGCTGTCCGAACGTGTGGAGGAATCGACCATTCATCATTACCAAAGAGGATCATACCGCCACTGTGGAACAGCTAAGGATCACATTTATATTATCTATTATGGTTAACTATTTTCACTATCGAAATGCATTTGTTTTGGGAAGATTTGAGATCGTAATGAGATATGTGTAAATAAGATCACGATTGCTTGTGTGATATTGGTTCAATTTGTACGGGAATATCTTCCGAACGAATATATTTTGATGCATGGGAATTTTCATACTATTTGTATTAACAATTGATTATACGGAGTTATATAGGTAGTGATTAATAGCATTATAATAATTTCCATCGCGTTATGTATTACGCAACCAGATATCAGGCCAAGTAGTACGAAAATTTCTTCCGAACGGATGTATTTTTATGCATGGGGATTTTCATAATATTTATTCTAACAATTGAATACACGGAATTCTCTAGTAGCATTATAAGTTTATTATAATAATTGCTGACGCATTAAGTATTGCGCAATTCAATTATATCTGACTTTCAGCTAACCCTTTCTGATTTGAATACCTCGGTATATCCGGCTTAACAAGTAGCTTCGGAATGACGAGTAAAGGACAGAATGAGAAGATCTAACTAAAGATTGGAGATTCCTGGTTTGTGAATGTTGGGCTAGGTGAGGTTGTGGCGGTGATCGGTCGATAAGCCTGGAACCCGCGCAAGCCCCTGTGGGGTACTCTTAAAAGCGGGACCTCCCTTGTTGATTGGGGTGGCCACTAAACCATAACCCCAGCACTTCATCCTGCCCGATAACAGCATAAACCAACGTCGTGATTTCTCTGACTTTGGAAGGATTTCCGTGCATGAATGCTATAAAACCTCGATATGAAACTTTGACTTCTATTTCATCTTCTGTGAGAAAGACAGGGCCAGATTCAGTATCATAATCACTCATATTGAAAAGTTGGGATATTATAAATATGTTACTAACACGCTAAAATTTTACCATAGTAAATGTTACTAGATGCAGAATCGTGGGACGCCGTTCTGAAAAGGCATAATGAGATTGCATAATAGTTTGAAACATCGCTGATTATGCCCGAAAAGGAGGCGAAAGTTATCATCAAGTCGTACTAAAAGAGTACATGATACCTCAAACATAGCCTAAAAGAAAAGCGCTTTAAGATACTACTTGTCACCAGGAACTCGTACCAAAAGAGTACACACATCTCAATTATAAGCCTAAAAGAAAGTGGTCACGGGATCACATCTCGTAAAGAAGAGATTAGTTCTCGGGATGCAGTCAGTTCCGGAAACAAGGGGGTTTATTAAGTCATCAGGAAGTTGACCACCGGGACTAGGCGGGCGGGAGCCTCCCGGCATGATGCCGGGGGTATATGTCAAAATTTTGCATTCAAAGAAAGCTATTATTTCATATAAACTCACGGGCTGTTATAGAATTCCTACGAACAGACTATTCTGAGACCTTGTCTATTTATTCATAAAGAATTTTCACTTCAAAAATGTTGTATTTCTTAAATAGCAAATATATGTATTATTATCTCTCGGAATTAATATGAACGGGTTCACACACGTCAAAGACAAAACAATTCAAGGTAGGAACATGTTAATATAAAGTGTTTTTAATTATTAATTTCAGTGTTATTTAATATGGGAATTTTTCTTTTTGCGCCGTTCGAACGATTTTACTGGATTGTCTTCAACCGGAGATGTTTTATTTCTTATAGACGAATTTTATTTGGTGAACGTATTTAATCGTGACATAAATGTAAAGATTTTTAGGCTTGTTAGATGTTTATATTACTTATTATTATGCAATCATTTCCAACATGGCTCCTATAAGAATTTGTAGTTGCTACAAACACGACGGGGTCCTTCACTCACTAGACGATTCATGTGCCAAATCAACGACGTATTACGAGTAGTATAGATAATTAATAGATTATTTTTATAGAGATTTAGTTGCATTTATTAGTTCCAGTAAGGGTTTGAGTATCGGTGCCAGGTTTCATTATGAGGAAGAAGTAGTTCATAATTATAGCCCGATAGTAAAAGGTAGGTATTTTTGTCGCGAAGAGATAGCATTCTTAGAAGTTTGGTATAGCTGTTGTTATTTAGGTTATACACTTAGTAAATGCAAAGGGCATTAGGTATTATCAAATTTCTTATGCGAACCCAAGATGTTAGAAATATTTAAGTTGATATAATTTTATTGAATATTCATTGCAGAATAATATTTTATTAGAGGCCTAGTTAATATTGCATTCAGGATCAAAAATACCACTGAAGAAATATTTATATTTAATGTTATATTTTAGTCAATAAATATTTTTATATATTAATAAATAAACAATTAATATAATGTATAGGGTTATAAAGTATAAAAGCATAAATTTATATTATTTAATATTATTTCGCCACCACCCCCATAGGTGATGAGATGAGTGGGACCACCCCACTCATCTCATCACCTATGTTACCCGCCGGGTCCTAAAGCATAAGTATGCAAAATTTGAGCCGAATCAGAAAAACGGTGTAGATTTTAATAGAGAACAGACAGACATTGTGTTTTGTAGGTATAGATAGATTTGGTGACTAACAATAAAACTTTTGAACTTTTTTTTCAAATTTTTTCTTTACAAAAATTAACAATGGTCAACTTAAATTGACAATGTTGGAAAATTAAATTAAAATGAAAAGATTATTTAGGGCAGACAGTAACATGAAGTAATTTTTGTAGCACGTGTACATTTTTTTGTATTTTGTATATAAGCTCACTACAGGTGTTTTTATCTGTTATAGTAGTCTAGATAGCCGAAAGGATAGTAGATTTATTTGAAAAAAATTAAATTACAGGAACAAAAAGGAGTGTTAGTTTTTTATAGTCATTATAAACAAAAGAGTTCTATAAAATGAATACCGTCTGTTTTAAAAAAAAGAACTGTTAGAATTATTCATAAGATCCTTTCCCTCCGTCTGTGATGAGAAAATTGAGTTTTTCTGATGACAAAAGACTGAAAGAAAGGTGTATGTTCAATTTAGCTTTAGTTTAGATGTTTTTAACAATTTTTTTTTAAGGTTTCTTAAATTAACTGAAACATAATTAAAGTATAGTTTACATTACATTATTTGAACCGTTTGAAAACTTGTAATTAAAAAATAATAATTTGACGATAATTTTCAATAATTTGTCCTGAAAACAAATGTATGTATCCAGTTTCAAATCTCGTCTGTCGCAATTAATCCCAATGTTAATTGTAAAAGGCGAGCCCGTCCAAAGTTAATCTATTTCGCACGGCAATGCAGATTCACTTCGACAATTAAATCCCGATAGGCGTCATTATACGCGACACAATAATCCTCCGCGTCATACTGGACGGAGCAGATGTAACCGAACGCCGGGGTACAGCCGGGACATGTGCCGGGATGCAATTAAACAAAAATTAGCCGTTGGCAAAATCAGCGAAAGGCCATTCGTAAATTGAATTAGTTCTGGCAATGAGCAACGGATGCGCTTTATGCGAATGTAATGGGACATTAGAAGCCATACGCATTTTACAGTTAGCGCGCCGTGAATAACTGTATTCTGCTGGCCGTAGTTTGATATCGCTTAATACATGTATTATTTACATATTCCTTAATTTAATAAAAAATGCATTAAAAATAATAAATAATAATAAGTGTACTAACGCATAGTGCGTTATTACACTTATTAAATCAAATAGAAAGATAAACAGAAAAATCCTTTTAATCGAAAAAATTTTGGGCCACATGTAACCCAGGACTTCTTTATTCCGCCAAATGCAATAAACTAATTTCACATTGTCAACCATTTATAATCTCGAAAAATTTATGATTTATTTATATAATTTAAAAAAATAATACAATTATTATTCTGGGTTCGTACCTCGGTAGCAATCATATACTTTTTCGATAGATAGTTCTCAATGTATATCTTTATATTTGATTAATCTAGTTTGTTTTAAATGTCGTGAAAATTTTTTTAAAAATTATATCTTTACTTATTATAAAAATAATCGAAATAATGCTTTTCAAAAAACGTTTTTCAACTAGGAAACAATTTTTCGACAAAATGTGTTACAAAAAAGGTTTCAATACATTTATGAAATTGCGTTATAGTTTATTACATTTTTTCTGTAATTTTCTTCAATTTCTAATTTTCAATTATTGAAAATATATGATAATTTGTTTTGTATAATTATACCGTTAACCAAAATACCCCATTTTCTTGGTTTAAATTTTTAATAATCATTTTTGGAAACTAAATGTGAAAATAAAATTCCAACACAATTATTTTAACTATGTTATATATTTAACTATGTTTGTTTAATTTAAAGCAAATTCATATAGAGTTTTACAAATTGTCGAAATAACGAATATATTTATGAACAGCAAATCTGTGATTTTATCAGAATTGACTCTTATATCTATTATGCTTAATGCAAAATAACCAACTGCTGTCTTAAAAGCTTTCCATCCACTGGGCTTTCTTCCGGGTATGTGTTTTACTTGACGATAGATAGTCATAAGACAATATTTCCAACAAAACACTACTAATTTAGAAATCAATATAAAAGCACCATTTATGAAAACTGATTTCAATTAAAGACTGCTGCCTTTCTCCTACCCTTTTAATGATTATGTTTATGTTCATGCTTGAGGCAGTGAAAATAATAATATTTTTTTATAATTATAATAATAATAATATAAATATTTAACGGTGCAATTAACAAATATGTACAGAGAGTCTGAACTATAAACATAATTCAGATATAGTAAAAAATAATGTTTTTTTCAGCACTTATGACGCACTTTTCCCTAATCCTCCTTAACATATATTTTCATGTATTAATATTTTTTGTAAACAAAAAATATTAATACATATATTAATATTTTTTGTAAACAAAAAATATTAAATGTATCATTCCTTTCACATGTATATCATCACATGTTCGCTAACATGTTCACTAATGAATAATATCTAATGTTATGAAAAATTATTCCTTAAAGTCTCCCTGAGAGGTATTTTTTTGCATATAATATGTATCAAGGTTTATTTTAAATATTTTGTATTATTAATGGATGGCTGCTATGGAGAAACTTGAATTAAATAATATTTTGCTCGAATTATAAATATTAAATAAAATAATTAATTCGAAAACTAATCAAATATTTATTTATTATTAACTATGAAATATTTTTCAACTAAAATATATGCAAATTCCTTACTAAATAGACTGCTTTTTCATAAAATTCATTAAAAAAGAATATATTGAAAGTGAGATATAAAAAATATGCCTTAAGACAGAGCGCTTAAGTTGTAAGAATTTGTAATAAGAGAATACTATAAATGATAACAAATATAATACTTGAAATCTTGAAGTATTTCGTATTAAAAAAACGTTAAATATAACACGATTATTCATATTACTACGTATAAAGACGGTTTTAGTAGCAAGATAAAAATACTTTACTTTTTCTACTATTTTGTACATTGCCGCGAACTCGCATCGTCTTCTATACAACATCTTAACTGACTTTTTTTGTATGGAAAAAAACATTTATAATAGGATAAAATTCAAAGAATTTATCTATTTAAGTGTATATCCAGGAAACTATATATATTAGGGGTGCAAATGACACGTGAAAAATTAATAAAATAATAATTTTTATACCTTTCAACAAAATCCATCGATGCAGACGGGAAATTAATTTCGCTTTTAAGCGGCTGTAACAATAAAGGTTAAAACTCACAAATTCGCCTCACTCATTAAAAAAAACACCCGTGTATTTTTGTTTGCCGGTTTTTGTCGTTCACCAGCGATTATCATTAGAATAATTAAAGGCGTACGAGAGGGGGCCGACCCAGGGCTGTTTTCATTATCGATAATGTTATTTGCGAAGCTTTGTTTACGCACAAGTCGCGAGTTTTGTTTTCTTTTGCAGTGAGCTCGAATGTCGCGGTTGGCTGTGTAAAATAAACACGAACAGGTGACTCGCCGCATGCTCGTACTCGCGGAATATTATCACATGTTTAAGTCGGGAAATTATGAGTCTGAACAATTTCTGCGAATTTCTGTTTCAGATGAGCGGAATATTTTATGTTTTACACACAGCAGAAAGTATTTTGCTTTCGGATCGTAAAGCTTTTCCGCAAGCCTCTTGCTATGTATTTTCGTTTTCCTTTTCATTTTCAATCGAAATATTAAATGATGTATTTGAGTATTCATCGATTATGATCATTTAATTTGGTGAAGAATATAAACCATGTAACGTCTATATGACTTTTAATATAATTCTATGTTTTACTAATTTTTTTCTAGAGTAACAGAATCTCTCGAAACATTAAACTTTCTTTCTTTCGTTTTTCTTTCACATTAAAATATAGAATTTTTTACATGGATTGGGTGAAAGTACATATGATTATTTGACCGTTTAATTTGACTAACAAATTGACTAACAAAATAAGCTACGAGTTACTGGTGTAATGATGGTGATATTGGGATTATTTAAGGAAAAGTTAGTAAAAATAATATTCTGAGGCAAATTAATGCACGAGTTCCAATTTCTAAACTTATTTATTATTTTTAAAATTATTCATTTAATTACTTTTGCGCGTGACGGGATGGAGAAGTTTAACGGTACACGGATGAAAAATGAAACTTGTTTATGACGTGGTTCGTGAATTCAGAAAACTTTTCCATTTTTTTTTAAATTTATGTTTTTCATCCAACTAAATGATCATCATTAATAATTTCGACAAAGTCAACGCCAAAATCCACCAATAATTGATTATTTCTTGTTATCAACGTTTGTGACATGACGTTTAGATGTTGAATATGATATTACTATATATATTAATATTACAATTAATTTTCAATACAATTATTCGATTCTTTTCCGAAACTAGACAGGATGCACTAATTTTATTCATTATTATTACCTTCAAAAAATATATATATATTCTTTATTATTATTTGTATCTGTTGTAATTGCACTTAATTTATTTTTGTTTTTGTGGGAACATTTGAGTATGTATATGGCAGATAATTTTAAAGTGTTAAAATAATTTACAGAAAGTAAGTATTTGATTAACAGTAATAGGAATTAAACAAATACTAAGAAAATTACCATCTTTACATTTATGGGCGCAGTGATAATAAATTCAAGGACCAGAAATAATACATAACAAAATGTATTCAGGAAAAACGAACCGAATTCCTTTTTTTATTTTTATAAACAAAAACGTTGACTCGATATTATTATTTTACAAAAGAAAAGAAGTCTTAATGTACACATATTTACATAGAAATTTCAAAAGTTGCCATCCCCAGCGTAATCGTAAAGCAGTGAGGAGTCCGAGGAGGCGACTTTCCTCTGTAAGGAATGAGAAAAGAAAAGCCAACTGAGTGAGGGAGTGCACGCAGCGCAGGGGCCACCGGGAATGCCCCCCCCCCACCCTACCGCCGCGATGTTCCCCGGACTATTCAATTATGCGAATATCGCTCGATGCAGCCGGAACCCCTTAAGAGGAGCAATCCACCGCGAGGGCGCCGCACTGTGAAATACAATGATCTCGAGATGTGTCACGCTGTCTGTGTTACGGGAAAAAATGTGCTTTGTGCATTTTCGCGACGTTTTCCAAATAGATTTTTAAAATATTTTGTACATATTTCTACATGATTATCTTCAGTTTTTTTTAGATAGCTAAAATTATTATTGATAGATGAAAATGCTATAATATTTGTGAAATGATTTTGTCATTTTAAATAAATAATTAGAACGACATATCAAGAATATGATTTTTGGAACTGGCATTTACGATTTGGCATTTACACTGTAGAGATTATTCACATGATCATGAAATTCGATAAAACACATAACTATGTTAGGTACCTCTATGTCAGATTAATTATAATTTTACATATTGCATCAGCCAGTGAGTAAAGTTGGCAGTATTCGAATCCGTTTTCTGGCCGTCCCTAGTATACGGCCATGAGCACTGAATCTTGATCGAAAGAACCTGCTCAAGGCTACAGGCCGCCGAGTTGGGATTTCTACGAGGAATAGTAGACCCCGACCCAATAGAATAAGGAATAGAAGAAGAAGCAGAAGAAGAAGAAGAAGAAGAATAAGAAGAATTGCATCTTTCAACGACCGATGCGATCATAAATTAAGGTCTTATGTCTCTGTCTATTATACTAAAGTTAAGGTAAATTTTCTGTTGTCAATATTGAACGTTTCCATTAGACATGATATATCATACCTAATCATTTTTGATTATCATTAGTACAGAGGATTTTTACATTTGTTTTTAAAGCGTAAATTTATTTTTGGCGCAACGAAAGTAACAGTACAAATAGTTTACAAAAACAAACGTGAAACAAAGTAGAAACAATCAACCTAATATCAATATTGCGTGTCGTACTCACAAAGTAACGTAGGATTATTATTATTAGGAGTATTTTAACGTAGTATTTGAATTTAGCAGCCGTATTTTCAGCTCAAGAGATTAAACAATATTTCAGCATTAAATAACTTGCATCGTCAATGCTTCCTACCTCGGAAGGTGTGAGTTTTCTCCAAGGTTCCGTCTGGTACTCGAATAGAGGAGGCAAAGGAAGCGGCTCCTCGGAGGGAGTAATCCGTTATAAATCAGGGGATAAGAGGCGAGGGGTGCAGACGGCGCGGCGAGTCGTTAGGGTGGGCATTTATGGGGGGGGTACATCATTATACAAGGAATATAAGAAGTTTGCAATTATCCGCACGGCTATTGTTGTCCGTAAGATAATATTTTATTTACAGTATTTTTCGAGCATTTTTTATTCCATATTGTAAGGGTTACAATTTATTTTAAGATCAAAATAATAATAATGTACATCAAATAGTACCTTTTGTAATATAAGTTATGATAGTTGATATGAAAGTATGAATTTTCGTTAACAGATGAGTTCGGCTAAGCGTTGGTAATTTACATATATACATAAACAGTTATTTAATTATTTATGAAAACCATATTTACATAGACATATAATTAATATTTGCATGTGAGATGTTACCACTCCACTAGCCCGTAGGCATGTGCTGGAGTGTATATTGTATTAGTTAACTTTTTCATTTAAATTTTGATTAAGGGATGGTTAGAATGTGCGGAATTTCTTAGGTAAGAGTGATATTCGTACAGAAAACTATAATATCGTTGTCAGTAGATATTTTTTGCCTCTTGAAAATTATTGTTGCGTGAGTCAGTTGTCCTGGTATGAAATGTTAAAGTGTTTTAAAATTGTAAAAAAAGAAGTATTAAAAAAATGTAAAAATGTAAAAAAAGTAAATAAAAAAAAATGTTTTATAATAAATAAATGAATAAAAAAACATATTTACAAATTTAAAACGTTGTTTAACATCAAATAATTGAACTTCAGGAAGGAAATACGTATTAAGCTACTTGTGATGTTTATAATAATAAGGTAGTTAGTCAAAGTGCCAGCGATCAGCAATTCTAGAGGGGCTCTAGCTACACGATTACACAGATTATATCGTAGACTCATGGTATTAAGGGAAAAAACTGTGTAACACTTCGCAAGGCAACACGTTTTTGTTTTTGGTATCAGGAATAAAAATAACACAAGGTGTTAAAATTCGGGCAATAAAATAATTTCTATTCTTACGCGCGATTATAATTCGAGCTCAAAATATCGACTTGATTAACGATTAGAAATTCAGATACGATCTCGTGGAAGATTTAAGGAAATGGCGGATCGTAAAAATATAAGGCATTTTACAGCTCCAACCACGACATCTATGATCAATTTTGTTATTCTACCGCCAACACTACAACATACTGAGAAAATAAAACCGTATTTCATAAATTACATGAATTAGAATTATTGTTAAAATTTACATCCAAATCCTGCCGTAATTAATGTAAACTTTATTTTATTGTGGAAATAAACACGGCATATAAAAACCTACATTGGTCTGTATATTCTACAATTAATAATGTTTTAATGAATGCTCGCTCACTTTTGAGATACTTTTGAGATATTTTTGAGGCCCTTAACAAATATTATCTATAATGTTCAGCTCAGCGTAAGATGAATAAATGTTATGTATTTTTGAAATTGTACTTTTCTTTTAATAAACTCACATTTCATTTTACAATTTGAGAACACAGTTCTTATAATAAAAAACGTATTAAAAATAAAAAACAAATTAAAAATAAATTTACATTTACAATTTGAGAACACAGTTCTTATAATAAAAAACGTATTAAAAATAAAAAAACAAATTAAAAAATAAATTAGAAATTACATAGAAAGATATGCAAAACAATCTCTCGAAACAATTTTTTTTGAGGAACTGCATTGCTAAGGAGAAGGAAAGAAAAAATCCCGAGTTCGTATCATGGTGGTAACGAAGTATTTTTTCGGTTTCGGTTTTTTCTGTATTATTGTACCTATTAATTAATTAATTTTTTTTAAATTGTGGTTTTTAACTCGAACGCAGGCGAGTATCGAATTTTTTGCTTGGGGCCTTTATTTGATGTGTTTTGTAGGGATTACTGCCCGTCGCCACCCCTGGTCCGCTTTAGTCAGGCGAGAATGAAAAATGATTCAAAGAATTTTGAACACTTTTTCCTTCTGATAATCACGGGGGCGGAAAGTTTACGCAAAACAAAGAATGCTCGCTACCGTATTACGGAGCACCTTCTCGGGGGAATGCGATCTTCTCGCGAAACTTTTCCAGATTCGAGGAATGATTGATACAACTGGGAAGATTGCTTTTCTCTCCATAATAAGATGAAGCCTATAGAAATAATCAACACGATATTTTTTGGTAATAGATGAATATGTAGCATCAATTTTTATGCCTTTCTTTTAATCTACTTACTAAAATAAACGTTTATCAACAAAAAATTATAAAAAAATATGGAGTATAAAAATACTATACACTCCATTGCTAATCTTTAACATCGAGATCATGTTTCCCTTAGAAACAAAAATATGTCGGTTGGGTTGTACCTCTGTCATGTTTTCTAAGTGCTTCATTAATCTTTTCCATTAGGTGCACTGTCCACATCTTGACATACGTTACTCGCTCTCAAAACTATACATTACCCATTATTCAAGAGCAATTCTCACACAATAATTAAATCAGATCCTTTCAAGTGAACGCAATTCGCTTTAGAATACTGTATAATAATTCCTTTGAAATTAGGTTTCAAAGCCTTCAAAAAGTTTTAGCCGGGGTGACTTGAATTGATTATATTTCATTTTAGTTAAAGTTTTTCACTATTGTTTCAGTAGATAACATTCGACGAGATTCCCTAAATCTTTATATTTTTTAGGAATTTATTTAAGCAGTGGGAACAGAGTTATATTTAATAAAATTCCATTTGTTTAATTATTCAGTGAATAAATAAAATGATTGTTTTTTAGTGTTACGTAAAAGATATTCTGTCTTAACTATGATAAAAGAATTCATTCATTGTTTTTTAGATAGATTTCTCGATACACTTATTCTTTGTTTTATTTTCTTTAACAGAACAAAGTTTTTTGAGAACAATAATTATTTAATTTCAAATATTTGCAATTAAAACTCTGATCAAATAAAATTTCCGAAACTTCGTGGTCATTCTTTGTTCTAGACTTATCTAGTTCATCTGGAGTCGGCTACTCTCATCATTCTCTTCTAATTTGTTTTGTTCTGGGCTTTACATAGATCATGTTTGAATCTTCAAGAAGGCGACTGAATAAAGGGATTCACGTTACTCATAGCCTTACCGATTTTGTCTTTCCGTCTCGAATATCACGGATCATTTTGATTACTCTTAATATTATTAATGTATATGATTACTCATATACATTAAACAATACAACAAAAGTTATTTCTGAAACATTTGTTAAAAACTGCTTTTGAAAATTCATTGAATAATTTAAAGCGAGTGAGACACGAATCTAGTACAGTAAAGGAAATATTATTATTCGTACGCATAGTTGTGATATATTTTACGCATAGTATAAGACGGTTTTAAGTTTTGGTAAGTCAAAAATTTTCATTTTTGAGTAAATAATTGTTAAAAAACATTTAAAACATTATTATATACATGGTTTTAAAAAATATTGCAAAATATTTAAAACATTATTAACTACACGGTTTTAAAAAATATTCAAAAATATTTTAAAAATTATTAACTACCTGAACAAAAAATACCACAACAATCATGATTTTTCACTCATATTATGTGATATTTTGAAACAGTACTATTTTTCGACAATATAGTCGTAAATAATAAATATTTAACTTTCAAAGCAAGAAAAAACTTTGTGGCTTGACATTATATTAAATTTAAAATAAAATAAAGTTAAAAAAAATAAGGTTTTAATCCACTTTATTACTACATAAAAAAGTAACCCATAAAAACCAAGTTTTTATTATACCCCCTTTCTTTGTAAAATATAACAAGTAAGCATTCAAATTTCTAAAAATCCGAAATTATACTATTAATTTTTTTTAACGAAAAAGGGTCAAAAATCGATCCAAAATTTTTTCGACGACAAGCCGGCATGCAAGCAAGCAGACGCCACGAGTTAATATAAAGGGAGTAAAAATATTTACAAACTAGTTTTGGTTGGTCTCAACCTTTTTCAGGATAATTATAATATAGGCAATAATATAGTATATTATATTATACTATATATACACTCTATATTATACTTTTCCTGAAGAAGATTGAGAGCAACCTAAACAAGTTGACATGTTTATATGTAGTATGTTTTCAAATGTTTAACAAAGAGGTGTACAATTAAGTATTTTGTTTAATTTTAAATTTAAATAAATACCTAGTTGCAATGTGCAATTAATACTCGCATTTATCAGCAACAGATGACATAAAGTCTGTTATGCAAAAATATTCGATCGTAGGTCACACCCACAGTGACTTTTAAAGTCGTTAATAAATTCCACTTAAAGAGTGGATTTATTATTGACCCTTAGATTTATATTATTTTGGAGAGAGAAACTGAAAACAACAATGTTTCCTGAATTATTTACAATGCTTGATCTAGTAAATTTGATTATGTTATAAGTTAACGTAAGCATAATAATAATGTACACGCTGAGTTATTTCAAAATTGTTTGATGAAAATATGTCTTTGTCATGTCTGGTATCTCAAAAAAAACTATTGAAAGTACAATTTCTCCCTCATATTTCGCTTAATAAAACATTAAGTGAAATATGAAATTTCTCTCCATATAAAATGCGCTTATCAAACACACTACGCTGATGATCGGTCGACCCATTTGATTTGCCGATTTCATGCACCCCAAAAGACGCGGCGGAAGATTCGAGCAGTGTGGCGCCGGCCTAAAAAAGGTTTTTACGCAAAAGGTTCGGTTTGGAAAAAAAATAAAAAACATTTTCTATTTTAATAAATACGTCACGTCTAGGGGATTTCATTATGTGTTAAATAATATTTTTAACTTACACGTATAAACTTTCTACTTGGATGATTATTCTGGCGAATGTGGTATCGCTTTTTCGGTGTTTCGGTATCGTATCCCGGTGCTAACTAAACATTTTTCGAACGACACTATGTAGGTATACTTTACTCTTTAATCAATTTTTTTTTTAAATAAATATAATCTCGCTCCATGTAGGGTGTATGCTGCATCATTTATAATTAGTTCATGTTATCAAGTATTTTTTGGTAAGTCAATCCCACCTAGGAAGGCGGGAAGGAGGTTGGAGGCGGAGACGTAGGGCGGCGGGTTGTGAGGTTAACACAAATCCTTTAATAAGCTGTTTCCGAATTATCGACGCCCGCGCCGCGACGTCTCATTCCGGCCCGGCGATTATTTCATCCCGGCTCGAGGCGTGTTCGCGGAGAGAGTGACACAAATGTGGAGGTCACCGGAGTCGCAACATCCGCTACTGCGATGGCAATTCGTTACTGGCACAGCTCGTATTAAAATAGGGAAAATATTAATAAATTATAGCAAACAGCAAAGTGCCATAAATAATTAATTTAAAATAAAAACTAGTTAATTTTGAATAAACCACTTCAACCACTACTGTATCTTAGTCAAAACGGACACATGATCATCTATACTAATATATAAAAAAACTAACCCATAAAAACCAAGTTTTTATTATACGTCCTTTCTATGTAAATTTGAACAACAATTAAAGACGAATTAAAACATTTAAAATAACACTAAACTTACAGGAATTTAATATATTTCTAAAAAATCAGATGTTTTGAGCTTTGATAAGACATTTCATGCTTTGAAGATTAAATTCTAAAAAAATTTGTCAGTCAATTTAATCAAGATTTTGATAGATTCAATTATCAGCAAATATTGTACCTTATGAATTTCCAGTGTCAAATTCTTCAAAACTAAGCAGAAATCTAAAAGAAATAAATTATTATTCGATTTCTTCCCAAAAACCGAAGGGTGCTGTCATCTGTGAACCAATTGTCATAAATTTTCGAAATTCGTAGTGAAGTACCTATAACACCGACGAAGTAATTTAAATTTTATATATTCCGTGACGTCATCAGTCCGCCGTTGGTAGTAATCAAACTTTTCTTGCAAACTGCGGTTCAAACGGAATATAACGTTGTTGTTTTGATTTAAACCTGGTATGGATGTCGATATTTTTTAAATGAGTGTACCTATATTTTTAATTTTAATGGTTTCACGTTTTTTAAAATCATATCGGTTATTCTATTCATTTTCTAGAACACTTGTCTGGTTTCCAATTTGAAAAAAAACCCCATTAAAATGACAAGCAGACGCTATGAGTTGAAAGAAAGGGAGTAAAAAGGTGAATTTTGTAAGTTTGGATGTATGAGGTAATACTATAAAGTCCGAAACTACTCATCCGATTTCGAAAATTCTTTCATCAATATTTAGAATGATCTTTCAGGGTGGACGCAGGCTATATATAATTCCGTTAAAATAAAAGGGCTTTTCGTCGGGACATATTTTATAACTAAAGTTGACGAAAAAATATAAACATAAAATAAAATATGCAAATAAATCAGTTGTCGGGCGGAAACGTAGCCTTAATCGTGGTGGGAATGTGGGAAGAGGATTGACATTGAGACATATAAATGGTAAATATATTGCGTAACGAGTTATTTTTGAATTAAATTTGTTAATAATTATATTTATATAATTTACATAAAAATTAAAAAAAAATTAAATAATTAAATAATAGATTTATCTAGCCTAAGGCCTTTATTGAATATCTACTATTCTTCTTCGCTTCCTCACGCTTCGCACGCGTAGATTTTTAGTAACTTTTACTCGTATTTTATCAATTTTTTATCAACCTTAATATATAGATATACGTCATAAAACTTTTTGAGTTGTACAACTTCTCTATGGAAAGTATTTAAATATCTCTTAACGTTCAGGCATTTCGTTCATAAAAAAAAAAACGCAACGCTCGATAATTTTTTCATCGACTTTAGTTGTAAGATAGGTCATCACGAGAAGCCCTTTCATTTTAATGGGATAATATATAGCTTTTATCTAGTATAAAAGTCTATTTTAATTATTGGTGAAAGAATTTTTGAAATCGCATGAGTAGTTTCGGAGATTACCTCCTACATACAAACTGACAAACTTTACTTCTTTATATATTATTAATATAGATATGTAAAATTTTAATACCGCCTTCTTTTTTGAACGTGCGACTTGTCTCTAAAAGAGACTCTAAAAGCCTATTTTTAGAAAATCTTGATCTTTTTTAGTATCGAGGCTTCGTTTTTTTATTATAATATTAAAAGCCTTTCCATTCTACCTGTACAAAATGTTAAATGGTCGTTGCCATTGAATTTATAAATACCGTAATGATTAAATAGGTCGAAGGTGTTTTGGCATTTTATTTTTAATATATATTTTAGTTTACAGTACAGGTCAAAATTTTGTTGTTTTATTACAATTATCCGAAAGTTTGTTTATAAAAAATATGATGGACAATAGCGTAGAATATAAAAGTTTGTGAGGATTAAACGTATTAAAGATAATATTATATTAGGTCCTTACATATGAAATTGGCGATTAGTATGGGAGGAACATAAAGCCGATTTTTTTTATTATAATATATTTATTTAATCAAAGTATGTACCATTGCTATCTATGCACTTTTGCCATCTCATAGGTAGTTCATCGATCCCTTTACTAAAAAAACCATTCGGACGGGAATCAATAAAATCTTTGAAGGCGGTTTGGACTGCCCCATCGGAGTTGAATTTTTTCCTTTGCAAGAAGTTATCCAAATTTCGAAAAAAATGGTAATCTGTTGGGGCAAGGTCCGGAGAGTACGGTGGATGTCTTAGACATTCCAATTGAAGCTCCTCTAATTTGGTAGCCGTCTGTTGTGCAATGTGTGGTCTAGCGTTATCATGAAGCAGCAGTGGCCTAGAGCGATTAACCAGCCTCGGTTGATTAGCAGTTTTAGCAGTTTAGGTTTCCATCATGGTTTGCAGTTGCTGACAGTAGACATCTACCGTAATCGTCTGGCCAGATTTAAGAAAACTGTAGTAAACGACACCAGCACTAGTCCACCAAACGCTCACAAGTAACTTTTTTGGAGTCAATTTTCGCTTGGGGCATGGTTTGGCTGGTTCGGCAGGGTTCAGCCATTGCGATGAGCGCTTCCGATTATCGTACAGGATCCACTTTTCATCACAGGTAATGATTCGATTTAAAATCCCTTCATTATTGTGCCGGTTGAGTAATGCAACGCAGCAGTCAACGCGCGTTTGTTGATTTGCTTCACTCAATTCGTGAGGTACCCACCTTTCAAGCTTTTTCACCTTACCAATTTGCTTCAAGTGGATTAAAACAGTTTTATCACTAACGCCGCAGCCTGCAGCTAACTCGGATGTGGTTTGCGATGGATCCGCTTCCACAATAGCCTTCAATTCTTCATTATCAACTTTGGTCTCCGGCCGTCCACGGGGCTTGTTCTGCAGGTCGAAATTTCCAGAACGAAAACGTTGGAACCAAAAACGCACTGTGTTTTCTTTTGCGGCACCGTCGCCATACACATCATTAATCCTTCGAGCCGTTTCTGCAGCACTGGTGCCACGGTGGAACTCGTACTCGTAAATAACGCGATATTTCAAGTTTTTCATTTTGTAAACTGAGAGACGCAAAGAAAAAAACAATTGAGGAAAAAACAAATGAATTATAATTTTCAAAACACAAATACATGATTAAATAGCTGTAAAAATTTGGATTTGGAATTCCTAACCAAAGAGAAGATATTTGAGATCAAATTTGCCAGTACGGCAAAACGCCAAATTCATATGTAAGGACCTAATATTAATTTGAAATTTAAATAATGTCATTTTGTATTATTTATAAAGATATCGTAATCATTAGGAATACGCTATGACTACTTTAAACTGTACGAGAAAATAACAATAATTTTATATTTTGCAGTGTCTGTGATTTTCTTTTTTCTATGACGTATAGTTTTTTATTTTATTTTTTTCCAGAAAATAAAGTACTCTGACTGTAACAAATAAACGTGTGAAAAAGAAGTGTCAGTTATCGTATAATTATCTCTTCTTATTAATTAGATTAGTTTTTTGATTAGTTTTAGAAGTTTTGAAACAAGCATAAGTTTTTTTATGAATAAATATTAAGTATTTAACTGTAAATAGTTGCGGATATTTCATACGAACCGCATGTTTTTCCGAGAAACGATTCTCGACGTTTCGTTGAATGCTTATTCAACGTCATCAGGAGGACGACCTTTACCAGCGGCGATGGAGGTCGGACTGATTACTGCTTTCTAGGGCGTAAATTGTATGCACTTTGTTGTGGAGTGTTCACTTTTTCTACAACAGAGGTCGCCAGTGTGCAATATGTGCTAGTTACGTCGGCGGAATTTACTGCGACGTCTCTCAATGGTCTTTTACGTCTCAATGGTATTACTATTAATACAACCTTAACTCTTTAATAAATATTAAGTCTTTGCAACAAAAATTGGTGCAAAAATTCCTCGAGTCACTACTGATGGCTGAATTAAGCAGCTCCGTAAGAATGTAGCAGCGACAAGGAAACTTTTTGTATGTAATGTTCGCTGCACTCAGCGGCGGAGCGGGGACGCTGATGTTGTTCTAAGAAAAACAAAATGGTCTTCATGTGGGTCGCAAAAGGAATACAAATTAGATGACATTAGCGACAAGGGACCGAAGTAGAGGCCGCGTGGAAAACTTAGAAAGAAAAATAAAAAATTAAGAGCGTAAAATAAAAAATTCCATTGTTTATTAAACAAAGTAGTAAAGCCAGCATTATTACACAACTTCACCCGAGATTGGGATTCTTGTGATGGAATTTCACATTCCTTTACATTGAACTGAAAAACGCTGAAAAATTATGCTTTCAAGAAAGAAAAAAGCCAAACTAAGAACACGCCACTAACAATAAATTATTTATTCTAAGAAAATCTCAATTGATTTAAATAAATTTTTCGATTTCTTTTCTTATTGAAAAATATAGAACAAACAGCATGGCGCCTTGTCTTATTTTTTAACAGTTAAATGGATGTATGAGAGAAACAGAAACAGAGTACAAGATGTTCAAGTTTCATGAAGCGCACTATTCTTGAGTTTTTACTGCTTACCAGAAACGGATTGAAAATTGTTTTGGTATCTCATTGTTTTATTGATTTCAATTTATTGATTTCAACAACAGCACGTGTTACGTGATGACTAGTTTAATTCATTCATAATTTCATTCAAACTATGATTAAATATACTTTTTTACTTTGTTTGCCTCACTACATCCGACTACATTTTTATACCTCTATTTTACTAGATAAAAAAAAATAGTATAGAGCCGATAGAATTTTTACGCGTAATAGACAACAGAGGTAATTTTAATGTTTTCACCACGAATTAATCAGCGAATTTTAATTAATAGTGAAAACATAGTCGTAAATCATCACATAGTTTTAATTTTTTTCATTCGATATACCAAAACGTATAAATAAATAGGTATCCGCGAGTTGAGAATCAAGCGAAGGAGGACCGTTTGACTTATAAATAAGATGTGAAGGTATTTTCTAAGAACACATTATCCCCAAAGGAATGATTATTAATTAAGATAAATAATTATAAAAGTCCGAAGAGATGAAGCTGTGAATATAAGAAACGTGTGTGAAAGTCTTTTTATTTCATTTTATTTCTTTTCGTTTCCAGCAGGCCATCATATAATAAGACTTCCACATACGTTCCTCATATTCATAACTTCGTCTCTGTGAGATTTCTATAATTTATCTTAATGATATTAAAAATTGTAAAAATAAAGAAAGTGTTTATTTAGCCAAAATGTCAAATATTCAAATACAAAGTAATAATAGAACAAGCCTCAGCCAACGGATGACATCTCTGCCCTGTGTGAGTAGTAAAACGTGGGCAAATTTTATTTATTTAAAACAATACAAATGTGCGCGCGGAATACATGTCACATCACTATTCTTGCAATTTTCAAATTATGATAAGCGCTGGTGCTATGCTATATCGGTCTCCCGGGACGAGGCTCAAACTCCCGATAATTGTTTTATGCTAAGCCAAACAAAATAGTCGAGTATGTATAAAAAAACCGTAACTATTATGTTAACATTAACTTGGTAATATTACGTACTATTTTTTTTATTTTGAGTTTCATAATGTACATAATTTTTCTTTACATTTTAATATAAATTAAAACTCTTATATTTTTTTAATGTTATGCAATATTTGAATACAACATATTTGTTAAGAAATTAAAAAATAAACAAATTGTTTAAGAGAATGCCACCAGTTTTTTCGATTTAAGTGTTCACGTTTACGTATCAATTATTAAAACACAGAAAAACCATTTACATTGATTTATAAGAGACTATTTAGGGGAATACAAGCGAGGGTGTAATAAAAAAGGAACTAGAAGAAGAACCTTAAGTGAATTCACTGAAAAAGTTTATCAAAAGCATGCTACGTTTTAAGGGAAAATACCTTAAACACGTACTGTGGGGAGCTTCTTGCAAATACTTTTCCCGCTGAAGATTAGCCCGGAAAATGCGCGACACGACAGTCTTACGCCGCATTGTGTTACCAGTTGTACGACTGGGACCTACCTACCCTTATCCCCACTGCGTGCTAACGGGGAGTATTTAAAGGGTGGCATTTAAGTTCTTAAATAATAATGCATTCTTTATAAGTTTACTGCCTTAACGTGCCGGGAGTTGGCCACCCTCGGCCATTTTGGAACCCTCGAACATAAACTGCGCTGTTTTTATATTAAACTTTGTATTTATTTTCACGGAAAATATTATGTGGCAATAATAAATTTCAACTCATAGATTTTTCTTTCCATATCAAATTATGTTATATTCTGTTTATATGTTTTAATTTTACGAGTTATTGAATTGTGTATTGTAATTTTACTGCGACTACTAACATAATTTTCAATAGGTACGATATGATTAGGCAGTATATATACAAATGTTAAAAAATATAAAATAAAAATAATTGATTATAGAATAATCCGATGGCTTTTAACTTACTTTGCCCAATATTTTGAAAAATACCTGTAGGAATATGAAAGAAATGTAAGATCTACTATAAAAAAAACGCTGGCGCGTTCTGCCAAAAATAATAACGTGATAATTAATGCTAAATTGTGCGGACCATTTTAAAGTAAAACTTGGCAGTGATAAATCAAAAACTGTATAGTATCTACTGAGCCGGATAATACTATAAATATCAAAAGTAATGATGTTTAAAATACTGTGAAAAAAAGTAAATGCACAGGTCTCAGCCACTAACGATTCAATAACGGTGAAGGGTGATCTTGCATCGGGCGATTCGGAGGTATGAACTTCCACTCTGTTGATTGTAATCAGGGAGCACTTGTAAATTAAGGTGACCTTTAGTTATCTCCGTGCGTTCACATGGTTGAAGGCAGTTAAAGCTCGGCGAGGATTCAGGTCGGATGTAGTCCCTAATAAATCTAGATTTCAATAATCCAATAATGGGCGGACGGCCCACGCCCTGGGACGGGCCGGCCTCGCGAGGCCCGGGGACGCCGAGGGCCGAGGGCGGGAGGCTCCCGAGGTTGCCGCGCGGAGCTGTAGGTGGAGGACAGAACCTTTCGCAGCTCTGCGACCCTAATGAAAGGGAACGGTGACTTGTTAGCAAATCTCGCTCGGTTCTGTTATCAAGCGTGAAAATTATATTTGATTTAAATATATTTCATTTGCACTTATTTAGGGTAAGTGGGAGAAGGTACCTATTGTCGAGGGTTTGACAGCGTCTGGAGGGCAAATTGAAAGTGCTACAAGGTTTAAGAGAATACACGTTTATTCATCATCCTCTTTCTACAATATTTATATAAAGCACGTTAATTTAGAATGATCCGAAAACATAAGATTATGTAAATACCAAACATGTAGCCTCAAGCTAACTTCCCCCACCGAAATAAGGTAATACACATAATGAAAATGAAATAAAGTGTTTTTATTGACTTTTTACGATTCAAGCAAAGATTTTTTACATGCCGAGGTGGTTCAGGTTTCGTGCAATCACTCTTTGCAAGTTATGCAGCATAACCAGTCTAATTTTGGCCCAAATTTATCATGGTAATAATATTCGCATACTGTGTAGTCATCTTCATGTAAAATTCCTTCACATTTTTAAAATGTTCTTATTTAACACTTTAAGGCTACGTTATGTACAATTTATTATCACAAATTCGTAAACATTTGATAAATTTATGGATAATCATAAATTTGAATTTATTTTCTCTAATCATAAATCTATAAATTTGAATTGAAAACACTTTAATGAGTTATATAATAGACAGTGCAAATTTATTTTAATTTTTTTTTTGTTCTCAAACTTCTCAATTCGAAATCAAGTAGTGGTGATTTTTCAGCATCATTCGCGGAAAATGAAATATTTTTGAGATGAATTATTTCTTTACAAAAGTTTTGTGATTATATTGATTTGTTTTTATACAAAATGTATTCTTATCTACGCCCTCTTACAGATAGAGAGTAATTGTAGGTCTAAGCCGTAAATTATCAACGTTTTCGATCACCCATCCAATACCATTAATTTACTTCATGTGTATTTTCTGTTGATTGTAAATAACTCGAGAATCAAAACAATTAAACATTTTTAACTGTAAATAGTTGTGGATATTTTATACGAACCGTATGTTTTCCTAAATTGAATTTTCATAAAATATTTTGTTGACAAGGAAATAAAATAAAATTGAATACCTATGTTTGATAAGATAAATCAAGGAAAAATAAAATTTTTCAAAAATGTTAAAGTAATGAAGTTCACAAGACTGTGTTAAGATAAAATAAATCGAAATGACTTCTTTTTGAATGTAAAAAGCAAATAGGGTGACCCCATCTCCAGTAGGTTTCCGGATCTCGCAACAGATAAAAAATAAACAGAAAGCAACCGGAGCCTACAAATGTGCCTCGCTTTTTATGTAAATTAGAACAGAAAAAACAAAGTGAAGACAAAGAGAATAAAAGTTGCAATGCTATCGTTTTGTGAATTTTAACGAACTCAAAATAAACAAACTGCAAATAAATATACGCGGTAAAGTGCGATTGTTTTTGAAATAACCGTTAACATTATTGTTAATTAATTACTTTGTTTCTGGATTCTTGAAGATAAATATTAGCTTTTATTGGAATATCGATGAAAAGAGGTATAAACATCGTACACCAGAAGTTTCTTAATTTACTTACAATAAGCGTGATGACAGATTTTGAAATAACCTTCTATAATGTAAGTACATGCCTACCAAAAATAACATTATTTCAGTGATTTTTTTTTTTTTAAATTTATTTCATTTCTTTACTTTTACATTTGTTTGAGTTAAATTATACTATGCCTGTCTCACTAGAGAGCTCTGTGTTGAGACAGGCAAAGTGATAAACTAAGTTTTTACGCAAATAATTGCATTTCCATTCATTTTCTTTTTTCTATTCTTTTTCGCGTAAAAACACCGACATGTGACATGGCGTCTACGTGACGCGTGAATTTTGACACGAAGAAATATTTTTTGAACTTTAAAAATATTTTGACAAATAATTTGCGCGAACACAAATTGCGGATAAACAACTGCCTTTTCGGGAATAGAAATCAGGTGAAATTGTTTTGTTCGCACGTCGCCGAACACTCATCACAGCTTGCGTTAATCTCGAGAATCATCACTCAAAAATCTGTTCACGTGCGAGATTGCATTTGATCGGAATTTGAAAAGGGGAAATATTGTGGAGGATTTGGGGGAGCGGGGGCGGGGGCCGCCGGTCCGAGGGGATGAAATATTCGAGCGTGTCATGACTTGCGAAAGACGAACCGAATTTATGTAATGGCGGAGAATAGTCCATGAAAGAGTAAGATAAGGACCTCACAATCAAGTCGATTATATCCGTCCCTTCTCCGCGAGAGCGCAGAGGGCGAGATGGATTTAAAACATTATTATGATCTATTATGATCATTATTATGATCTGAGTGGAATGTACGGAATGTACGTGGGAAAATATTCCGGGGTTACTTTTATATGGTTTACATTTATAATGAAAATGCGGAAAGAAATTAATAATAATAATGTTTTAATCATTATTATTTGAAAAAAGTTTTTCAATTGAAATATATAGTACGAGTATTATTTGAGTTCACTGCTCAATAACGCTTCAATTTTGTTGGCACACATCACGAATCCTTATTTGCATCGATACTGAAGAAATTTTGAAATAATATAAGGCAAGTTGGAGTAAGTGTAGTGTTCTTTGTGGTGCCATCATAAAAGACTGTTAAAATCAATTAAATTCACGTTATGACATATCGATGATGGAGTTGCAACACGGTCTGATTTTAAATTTCATTTAGTCATTCAAATTTTGAGCACTGGTTTATCTCGACGCTCGACTTGGGAGTGTCTTCGTAAATTATCTATAACTTCACAAAAACTTGTATTAGGAATACACAACTTGGTGAGTACTGTTTAGTTGAGCTATATTTTTTTTATATATTATTCTATTCAACTATTTTTTAAAATTATACTATAAATTATCTTTTATCACTATCACTATCAGTAAATGCTCTTACCCCATCCGGCAATATTTGATTTGGTATATATATTATATATATTCTGTTTTTAAATATATATTCTATTTTAACCTAGCGATTTTGTGCATTTATTGTTTCTTGAAATAAATATTAGTTTTTTTTAAATATCTTAAAAGTTTATAAAAATAATCAAGATAGAAGCACTTACCCCGAATACGTGTTAAGTGCACATATTGTGACTTTAATTATGAAAATGCCTAAAAAATCAATTAAAAAGCATATTATCGTTTAATTATATTAAAGAATAGTTAATTTACTACATATTAAAATTTGGATCCGATGTGGATAATATCATGAACTGTACGATCACTTTGAATTTCATCTATTCGTTAAAGTATTAAGGTTATTATTACGGTCGTTAGATATATTTAACTGCAAATGGTTAAGGATACTTTATACGAACCGTATGTTTTTCCGAGAAACGATTCTCGACGTTTTGTTGAAGTCGATTGAGCGTCATCATGAGAACGATCTGTACCCGAGGAGGTATAGGGCGGACTTCATCTATTCATTTTCGATGCTCCATTTATATCCCAACTCACCTTACATGAATTATTATTACTAAAATATAAGTTAAAACGGAAAGATTCTGTCCCAGTAAAACAAAACTGTAAATTTCCTGGATTATTCTCTTCTTCAATTCCTCTCCAAATTGAGCAACGCATATATATTATTCATATTTACATAAATAAATAAATATAAATTTATTCCAGAATAAACTATTATATAATTATTTATAAATATTTGAATTTTGTTTTGAATTAAACAATTAATTTATAAGGAATAAGGTTTTTTAATGTTAATTTAAAGATAAACTTGATTGTAGGAAACACTCTCCGAATAACAAAAATTATTTTTTATGAAATCAGCATATTTGATGTTGTTTCAAAATATTTCAAAAACTTCTGAAATTTACTCAATGTAAAAATGATCAAATATTTTTGTGTAAAAAATCCTTTTTTATGTTTTCAACCACGAAACAAAATTTAATTGCGTACCAGTTAAACGTTATTCAAGAATAATAAACTAATAAAAATGATTACACTACAAAATATTTAGTGGTGAATAATAAAACAATGGAATATGCTAAACTTTGATTATTTCCAACACGAATGTTGGATATAAAATATGTTTCAAAATTGCTCGATGTTATTATATCCGTATGATCATTATATCGACTATCGACAGGTACTAGAAAGTTAGTCCTATTTTCATAGTATAGGCTTTTAGCTTGGCTTCAGAATAGTAATAATATTAATGCAACACGTATTCCGTGTTCATTTCTCTATTTAAAAAAAATCGGAAAAAATAATTAGGTTGTCTAACTGTCCACCTTCTCGCTGCTGGCATTCATAGAATCTGGCATCTAGGTATGCACCTAGGCAGGAACCTAAGAAGTAAGAACGATAACATTCTTTGACGACATGGGCACCCAAACTGATACTTTTGGATAATAGAGAAGATGCCTTTGAACTCTGAGGTTAGTGTTCTTCTGGCTCCAGAGCCTGCGATTTTGTTTATTAGCATGCCCGTTAAAATGAAAATAGGTTTCGTCGGAAAAAAGTTGAAATTGGTGAAATACTCAAACAGTGTTGCAGCGAATCTTTTGAAGCATTAGATACAGTTATCAGGTGTAAAATTTGTCACCAATTGGATCTCCTATGAGTGAACTTTCAAAACTACAGTTTCAAAATTCGACGCAAAGTTGTTATTGGTATCGCCATGACAGTAGAACTACTTTTGATATATCTCACTTTCGCTGTCCCAATAGTATCGCCTAAAGAAGGGGCTTATTTCATCTCTGTACAATTCTATATTCTGTGGTTCACAATAAATCTTCAGCGATTTAAATATAGCTGGAGTTTTCAATTTTCACTTTTCAATGCATAAGGACACCTGTCTGGCTAGAATAAATAAGTGACGTTTAATTTTATGCACTTAATTTTTAATGAATGGAAAGCACTTCCTGTAGGCGCCGAGGGATTCGGGTGCGGGGAGTCCCTAATGGTTCGGCGAGAAACTGCTTCAATGCGGACAAAAATGTAGAAAACACAGCCTTGATTAATGCCCACTCAAGGACGGCAAGCGGCACTATTATTTTTCAGATTTAATTAATTTCAAAATGATGGGGGCGTCGTTTCGGAGACAGTTTATTCCATTTTATAATTTATATTCAAGTTTAAGTTAGTTTAAATTATAAGGAATAAATTTATTATAAGTACTTATTCATTATTGATAGTGATAGAAAATTTCAACGAAATTACCATTCACAGTGAGCTGACTGGTCATTAGTTCATTGTTATGACTTGGTTTATTTGGAAAAGTCATAAAACTATTTTTCGTTTTAGATATCATAGACAAATAAAAAAAATACTGAAAGCAACGCGAATTTTAATAACTATGGTATTTGAACGGCATACTTCCCGTTTTAATATTTTATTTATTGTAATAATAGTAAAGCATTGTAGATTATAGGATGTTTATTATAAATTCTATATAAATGATAGATATATTGTAAGAGTTCAATTTTATTATAAATAATGGGATTATAGGATATCAGGTATTATTGATTATTTAAATATAGATTAATGTGTAAATATAGAGAGTAGTAAAAAAGTGTGGACTGTACAATATAATATTAACTAACTTGAGAAATAAAAAATATAGAAAACAAGTTAACTTAAATAACGCAAATTTGGATAAAATAATTTTGTGGTTGACTGACAATTTGACACTCGATTTGATGTATTTGAAAAAATATTGCTCTCTGAATATGTTGTAGAATTTACCTTCCTACTAAATAATGTATCAATTTTAAAATATTTTTTGGTGGCTGTTCACGAGCATAGATTTAGTAATGTTACATATTTTTTTTTTAAATAATACTCAGGAACACAATTTGGTAATGTACATTTTACTATTGTGCATGTACCTAGATAGATTTTAAAACGTTTGCTGAAATATTTATGACATTCATTTCAAATAAATGCCATTATTAAAGCGCGGGATTTATGTATGTACGAATTGAGCGTTGAATTTTTTATTATACGAAAACCCTAACATTAATTTTATTTTAGCCGTGCATTCATTAATAATATGAAAGGCATTATTATGCAGCCGGCCGCGGTCCAGCGCTGGAGCGGGGGAGCGGGGGAGCGGAAGTGTAGCAGTATTCAGCGAAAAAGTTCAGCGGAAAGAGCAGACCGCGTGACTCACAATGAGCGCGATCGCAACAATAGACTCGAAGGCCGGGACTGTTTTGTCAGGAGACGTTACAGCGATCGTTCTTCGGAACGAGCGACTACCCGGATCGCGGGCGCGCTCCGCCCGGCCGAAGTGGGTCGCCCGCAGCGCGGCTCGCGGTGATGTACGGCCGCCGTAGGGCCGGGGCATAAATGTAGCCGCGCCTTGTACGACCACCGTTATTACCGCGGTTTCAATAAATTTCAAACATAATTCAAGAAAGAAATTTTTTTACGATTCAAACGGGACAAAAAACACAAAATCGATATATGTGACGTTAAGTATCAAAGTGAGACATCTCCATTTTTTAGTTTTGAGATAATCGTTGAAAATGTGAACAAATGCGTCACATTTTCAAAGTGAATATCCTTTTACAATTCGAAATGCTTCGAATTTATCTAACGAAGGATATCTTACGTTGTGATTTCATAGTCTCAACACAAGTTTTATATTCCAGAAAACTACATTTATAACTCATTTTGGCCAAAAATGGACATGTCACACTTTGACACTTGGCGTCGCATATGAGAAATTATTAAAATCTATCATTTAAAGGGTTACTACACCACCCTGCAAGAATAAAATTTAGGTGGAAATTGGGTGATTTTTTTTACAAGGTGATTAATTAATTATTCTTATTGGTACTTATAAAGGTACGTAGGAGGAGGAGCGATATGGCTATTTCCATGGAGCTCCTCCTTCATGACTGAGATGGAACTTTTCCTGGTGCACGATTATTCGAGATAGAATTAAAGGTCGTGTATTTATTTGTTAAGAAATGAAATACCTAAAATATTGAATACGAATTTTTTAATCCGATAAACTTGTGTTGAAGCAATCGTTAAATTATTTTTTCAAATAGGTCCCAATTTTACAAAAAAACGTTTTTTTCCTAGTCTGATATGCTACTTTGTAGATATTTTATTTCTTAATAAGCAAATCATCTTCTTCTCTGTAGCGAAAAGATATTGTAGTCTGAGTCTTGGATCGATATTTTTCGATATTCTCATCGAAAGATATCGATCATGTCGGAAGCCGCAGACAGCACAGCCCTATACCTTTTTTTTGGGAGAATATTCTGGAAGCATTCGCAAATATCTATAAATAGAGGGAGAGACGCGATTTTTAACACTCTCCTCGTAGACCTCGTTCATCCCGTGTTTTATAACTAGTCTTAAGTTTTTATTAAAAAGTATTGTTAAAAATCTGTGTATTCGTAATTAAATAAATCTTGTAAGTATATTCCAAATTCTTCTTTTATTCTCTGCTTCCCCCGAATATATATATATATATATATAATATATAATATATATAGATAGAGATATATAGTATATATATATATATATATATTCCAATATTTAGAAACCCCAGTATTTAAATATTGGTGGTGACCCCTTAAATAAAATAAACCCATAAAAAACAAAAAATAAAAGAGAAACAATATTCTCCCCCCACCCAAAACATTACTATATTTTTTTTGATATTAATTAGATGACTCAATAATATTTAAAACCTAAACATAGCAAGAAAACACTTTTTGTCTTGACATTATATTAAAGTTTAAAAATATATATATATATATATATACTGCTTGTATTATAAAAATAATATAGTATGTTATAAAAGTATTTAAAAAAATAAATATTATACCTAACCTGAAGAAGATAGAGATAAACCAAAACTAAATGGCAAATTTTATGCATGTGGTAAGAAAGTTGTTTAAAACTAAGTATTGCATTTTATTTTAAGTTTGATACTAAACATTTTACATTTAATTATTAAAACATATTTGGTACATAAAGTTAATATATCTGTTGTATAAAATTTGAATGAAACTATAAACGTTACGATATTATAAAAGTTAGTCCTTTTCTGGTGCGACATCTACGTGAACGATAATTAAAACGTCCAATGCATATCAAAAGCGCCCCCTTCTTTGTAATTCCTGTCAAATCCGCTGACGGTCCCATTAGTGCACTATTGATACCCGGGATAAGAGAGGCTGCAATTTTTATCTAATTTATGAAAATGAAATCCTTTTCAGAGGTTCATTAAAACTGATGAAATATAGGCTCCAGCAGATTCATAATTTGACGTGATGCCGGGTATTGAGGATAATCAAGTTTCCTCCGGCGGGGATGAAAGGTCGATGCCAAGAGTCAGAATACGAGAAGATGATTTTTTACACCTATTTTAGTGTTCTATATTTTTGGTACATTTTTATTTAAGCATTATTGCTGAACATTGATTAAAATATTCTATTTTTCAATAAATTGTTTACTAAAAAATATAAACAGATTAATAAATTATATTAAATACATATAATAAATAATAAAAACCTATATAAATAAATAAATAAATTAAGGAAAATAAAAAATAATCTTAAACAAAACTTTAACCCTTTTTACATTAAACAATTATTCTAAACATATTTACACTTGGACTTATGACTCACTCAACTTACCACTAACACTGCACTTGATACTTTGTAGATACATAATTACTACCTTATGAAAATAAATATTACTGACGAATTTAAAAAAATATTATAATTGTGTTCTTTAACGCCACTCTGGGACAGGCGTAGCCTAGTAGAGTGGCATAATCCACAAATTTAACAAAAAAAAAGTGTAATTTATCTTATATTTTTATTGTTAAATTAGTATTAAGTACCTTTATTTGTAAACAAGGATTTTTTTGAAATAAAAAAAATAAAAAAATGATGCATAGATAATAACAGTATAATATCACTATTAGTATACATGTATATTTCAAATATTAAATCAAAAATATAAAGAAATTTTTTAACTTTTAATGGATTAATTATTATAGGAAATTGACTTAAATATTAAATTCTCTTTTCCAAACATAGAAAACTCACATCAGATTGCTCAAAATATTTGGATGTAAGTAAAAAATAAAAATTGAATTAAATAGTTTTCGATAAGTTAACCCACTCCAATTACGTAACGTAAGTTTTTCAAATATAGCGTGACAGAATCCGCGGTGAAATCGCTTTTGCAAAAAAGTAAACGAATAATAATAATGAATAGCTAACTGTATAAGGGTAGTTTTTGAGTTGGATGAAGGCAAGAATATTGTGATTTATAAAAGAGAAACCCTGATACCATATACTTATTACAACGGAGCACGTCATCCGTGACATTTGGCATGAAGCGAAGATAATAAAAATCAGGGATGTGCGAGCTGTGGTGACTTTTATTTCCATTCACGTACACGAAAATATTTTCTACTGTAAGGGAGAGCGTGATTCTTTTGTCAAAGGCAAAAATACTTGATGCCTTTCCAAAGTACATTAGGTACTACGAAATCTCATTTTTTTATCTCCGCAAATATAATGTAAATGACAATAACAAAAGAATATATATACGAAATTATTAATTAAATAATTAAACTATTTTGAGGGCCGTAGTATATGCATAGGGAGTTGAATAGGTAGAGGTCGTTCATTTTATGAAAGCCATTTGCATTAGTGTGAGTAGCAGTGCGCTTACTAAAACTCGAAAACAAATATTTTTAGTAAATGAAAGTCGTTAAAATAAATAAAAATTGTATTTTTTTCTAAACCAACCAACTCATAGGTATATGTATTATAAAAAATATCTTGTGCTATACTTGTGCTTTTTAATGATTTTTTAAGAAAATGCTATAAATTGTTTATTTATTTTTTAATATTTCGTTTATTGATAATTAATAATAAATTTATCGCATGTGCCATTTATATGAATCATTAATCAAAATATATAATTCTCTACATAACAATATCCTTTACTAACGCCACCAGATGGCTCAAGTAATAATGTGGTATAAGAAGCCAAAAAAGCGGAATTATTTTTTTAATAATCTCCATCACTAACGATATCAAGACGCTACTCTTGATAGCGCTATTCCCACAGTTTTAACTGGCAGCCGAAATTTGTGGTGAAAGTATGTCATTTTTAACAGTTATAGTTAGTTTAAAATAATTATATAAGCAGGTATTATTGTGGTTAAATCATATAAAAATCAGATAATTAATTTTAATAAATCACATAAACTAATGTCGTCTGTATCGGACTCAAAATTTATATCGAAATTTATATAAAATTGTATAAAGTCTGTGATCACCGAATCGTGATTTTGTAGTCAGCGTATCTTTAAACAAAAAATATTAAACAAAGAAATATCCGCTCCGCTCCGTAGCGCGCTCCAGTGCAAATAATTTACTATCCAAGCAATATTTTATAAATACCTCTTAAATTTGAATGTGTGATATATCGAATCATGTGAAGATCTCTAGATTTTGGCTCAATTAAAAAATGAATTAAACGATACAGAGACTTTATTCTTCCGATGAGTTTTGTCTAAACATCGATTTCTCATCAAAGTGCAATTTTAAAATTGTTAAAGCTCCTACAATGTCTGTCCTGTAGCAAAGCACCTGAGTAACCGTATGTAGTCAGGTATTTTGCGAGAGCTGATATTCTTGTTGCCACCAACACTCGTATTGAACAAACGTTTATATACTAACCTCTTATAAATTTCAAACGAGACACAATTATACGAAGTAAAACATGAGTTAACATTATAGGAACAAAACTGATAATAAATGGGACATGTCATACAAGTTATGTAAGATACTGGAGATATCCCTTTCAAACATTTTGCAACTGAATACCTGTTTAAGGATCTGAACTACGTCAGAGCTTTAGAACTTTCAAAGAACACCAAGTCATCTGCATGTTGGTCAAGGAGATTCCCGGAACATTAAGATATTATACCTATATTATTCGAATGTTATGTAGTATAGCTATTAATTTGCATTCTGTGAATATTTTAATACGGGGAAAATGGGATATGTAATAAGAATAATAAAAATATTAAATGGTACATAAAGTACAAGTGATATAAATATATTTTGGTAATTATAATATTTTAAAGCATTATAAATGATAAATAATATTGTTTTTCAAAGATTTTTTATTGTTGAATATTAAGTAAAATACCCTGAGCACCGTTCTACTATAAAATAAATATTTTTATTTATTTATTTTGATAAATAATGATACAAAAAGCTATTAGATGCAATTCACAAAATGTAAAACAAATATGAAAAATACATATAGATACATAATTTTCCCAAAATCACATCTAGAGATAGAAGGTTAGATCATCATAATTTCTCTGGCTGTGTATTTAAATGTTTTATTCCAGAATGGAATATCATTTATTTGGAATGATCTATTAAATTGGCGTGGGGAAGAGTGAAGAATGGTGAGTAATATATTGTTCTGGAAACGAGTGTCCTGCGTGCATCTAGATGATAATACCGATAACAGGTCGACAAGGGAGGGAGAATAGTTAGATAATAGGGTGGAAAATATGAGTGGAGTGCTATGACAACTTGAGTGTTTGTTGAGGCGAAACCACGGCAGTGATCGGGAAGTTTCGTTCAGCTGACTAAATTATCGTTCATCATAACGTTCTTTCAATTGATTTTCAATTATTAATTTGTACACCGATAAACATCGCTAACGGGTGTGGGGTGAGGGGATGGAATTTCATTTTCTATCATACTACTATACTTAAAACTGAATTGCAATATTGATTAAATGAATTATAATAAAATTAAAATAGTTTCTTTACATCTCATAACAACTGAAGAAATTCTGTAAAGCCTTAGAACCAATGAATGATTGTTGGTAGACTGAATGGTTTATTCGGTCGGAATGATGAACAACTCAAAAAAGACAGTTCATTCATGAACGACCTATCTCTAAACCAGAACAGGTCATTATAGCTAGGGTATTCTGATCGCGAGGTATATGATAACATAGCGTATTTGCTAATCATCACAATTTATGCATTTTTTTGTAATTTGTAATGATTTCATAACTCCAATTTATTAATTGGTAAATTAATAAATCGATTGAAATTTTACCTCTATCGAATATACTAGTTTCCAACTCAAGCTACTTTCAATATAACTGTTCAAATGATAACAAAAAAGATTTTTCCACCTTTTTTCAAAAACTAAGTTTTAAAATATGTATATAATTTTTATGATCGGATTTCATTATGTATCAAAAGAGTATTTTATTATAATTTCTCGTAAAATGCGAGCATCAGTACCTACACCTAATATAAACCAATGAAATAATAAATAAATATATAAATACTAAATAAATAATTCATACCTACAATTATTCAGTGCTAGATACTTAATTTAACAACTCAAAAATTTATCGCATCTGAGAAGTAGTTCTAGAATAAAAATATATTCGTCCATTAATCAAATATTTTATCAAAATAAAAAAAAAAAACTAAATTTTAATGTAGACGAGTTACAGGACTCTATACTCGTACAACTTTAAAATCAAATATAACAAATTACTACGAGTAAAAAAGGTTATAAGGAAAGAGAATCTCCTTTGTGCTCGACGGTTGTCGATACAGAGGGGAGAAGGGTGCACGTGGCGCCGTGGGGTACTCGCTCAGGCGCTGGGGTTGTTCATAATTTTGTAAAAAATATCTCCTTTTT
The DNA here is from genome assembly GCA_016648135.1 of Agrypnia vestita. NCBI lineage: Eukaryota > Metazoa > Arthropoda > Insecta > Trichoptera > Phryganeidae > Agrypnia > Agrypnia vestita. Next base: position 210,275 of record JADDOH010024415.1, on the reverse strand, counting down.
GAATGCTGTTAAATAAATAAAAAACTAAAATACTTAATTTTTGCTTAATTTTGTAAATAAAATAAAATGATTTCATTACGCAAACTGTCTCAAAATGTTGGGTATATTAATTATCTAATTTAATGAGAGCCTGTCTTTTCTTTGTGTTAGAATATTGTATGTCTACCTATTTACATTTTCGATACAATTTATTTGAAAATAATAAATTTCAAGAATGACCAAGGATGTAATAATTTTAAGGAAGGGGGGGGGGGGGTGGTCCTTTCAATACCTCGGTTAGTCACGTGTCTCTGTGACGAATGTTTTAAGCTCAAGGGGTGGAAAGTATTTGTCATTTTAATAATGATTGATTTGAATGTTAGTAAAATAGTATTTTGAAAATGAAAGATTATTTTATTTTTCAAATAGCTATTGGTTTTCCCTACTAAATTAATTTTAAAAGTTTGGGTGAAAAAAATAAAATCATTTTAACTCTATGTGTGTTAAATAATGATTTTATATTTTTTTATTTAAGTTTCGAGAGTAACAGAATCTCTCGTCGGCAGATGAAGAATTAAACAAATAAGTGAGTTTAATACTTCACCTGTCGATGAGGGATTCTGTAACTCTCTTAACTTTAGTAGTAAACTATAACTATAATTAAACTATAATTAAATTCACGTGGAGGTAGCGTAGTTCATGTTTTTCACCTAATTTAATGATCATCAAGAATAATCTCTAAAATGTTAATGCCAAATCCACCAATAATATAAATTAACCTTAGGTATTGTTTCTATAATAATGAAGGTAAGGTAAGCAGAACTATATATATAATACTAACACGATTTATAGTAAAATTCTGCAATGTAACACCTTGTAAACGCAAATATTAAAATTTTACATATTCTCATATACCTACTCATATTCAATAGGCAAGTTTTTTTAATAATGATTAAATAAATCACGTAGCTACATGAATAATTGAATTTAAACTGGGGTCGCATTTGAATGGGTTGCGTCGTGTTTCACCGATGACTGACGTCGTCTGGTCTACAAATGAAATACACAAACCGATCGATCTTGATCACGTGTCGGCAGCCGGCGGACACGTGGCGCGGGCAACATTTCCAGTGAGCGCGCGCTGCCTGCTAACGAGACCGTGTGTAATTCGCGGGACAAAAATTCTCTTTAATTATTAGGTAGTAACGCCGTGCTTATTTTACAGCGAATGTCAACGCTTACTTTGGAAACAACGTACTAAACAAAAATGATTTTCTTCTGCACTGGCAAACATTACGCGGGCGAAAAGTTTTGTACATAACTTTTAAGTGATGGCTGAAAAATAATTGAATGTTACAAATATATATTATTTTTTTATTTAGTAATTTTGGTGAAAACCAAACATTTAAAAATCCTTTCTTATGTTATTCCATTTGCCATCTAATTAATAATTTCGTTGTCTGTCCCCGTTACTTCGTGAAACGTTTATAATTTCGTTCGAATTCATGGCTAAAAAAACGAAATCAAACGGAGGTAGGGCTTGAACCCCGGGCCAGCAAACCTGAAGGTGGCAACGATAGCGATATTGCTACCGCCGAGCCTGCGTTACACATAAAAAATACAGTACATATAAAACTAAGCAAGACGCTAACCATTTCATGTTCCGTTCAACACGATCGCCAGGGTTTAAAATAGTACATCTTACTGCTAGCAGGGGTCATATAAAAAAATATTAAAATATTTTGATAAAAGTCGTTTTTACTATATCGGCTACAAATAAGAAAATACTTATTCTTTAGGAACCGGCATGTAAAAGTACTGCCATTTTTGACGGGTAACAACTAGTATTCTCATATTCGCATAATGACAAAGCTTACAGATCTAGATGCCTATGCCGTTTTATGATATAAAAGCGTGCAGGAATCGCAGATTTACTAAGTACTTAATTTTTATTTGATGATTTGAAAATTGTACATGAAATTTTAAACGCGTTTCCCGAAAAATAAACTTTTTGAAAAATGCACCCACTATAGATAAAAACTAATCGACCTGTTTTAATAAATAAATTCTTTTTTTATCTGTACCTATAAAACTTAATGTCTGTCTGTCTGTTCTCTAGACAAATCCATACCGTTTGTCCGATTCGATTCAAATTTTGCGTACTTATGTTTGAAACCCAGCGGGTAATATAGGCAACATTTTTCCCCCTATTCTCATACCCCCTCCCCTCCCCATGACATATTTTCGATGTAAATCTGTACCGTTTGACCGATCAGACTCAAAATTTGGAAACTTATTCTTTAGGATTCGGCGAGTAATATAGGCGATTTTCCCTATTCTTATACCCCTTCCCCTCCCCCTGACTTATTTATATAAATCTACACCGTTCGAATCAAACCTTTGTTTCCCCCCATAAATTTATTTTCAACTTAATGCTTAACCCGTGCAACGCCGGGTACAAACAGTTTCTAATAAGTTACTCTTTAGCGCGTACCAAAATCATCATGATCTAAAAATATTTTAGATTTTTTTAACTTCTAATTAGCAGAAAAATCTAAATTTTATGATCAACAAGCGAGATAAATAAATATAAAAGTTCACCATGAGATTTTATTGTGACAATAATTAATAAAAAATAATAATTTTATTCCCATTTAACTGTTGCAAAAAAACGACAAAAACGTAGATGTGGGAAAATATTAAATACGATATAAAGTTTATATATGATACATATTACCGATACAGATCATCAATATAAAATGATATACTAGTTTCAAAATCCCCATTACTCTTGAATACAGACGAATGTTTTGATTCCCAAGAAAATACAAGTCTGTAATAGTGGAAACTGTAAAAACTGTAACATGCCATGAAATAGTGCAAACAGTACACACCACACGTAAAAGTATGCTTCTGTAGATATAAGGGATAAAATGATGAATAACCCAACCCTGATATATGTACAGATACAAACATGTATAGGTGTCTGTCTACTTAGTTTAATAGGTATGTTTAAAACCTTGTTTCTTTGTTGTTGTGATTGAATGTATATTTTTTTAATAAAACAAAGCGATGCGAAAACGGAATGTGTATCACTATTCATTCATACTATTTTCACACCAAGCTAAACGCTTTTGCTTGTAAATAGGACTAATTTGTTTGTCTGGAGTGAGGTTCGAACCCGCGACCTTTGGATCACGAGGCGAGAGTCCCAACAACAAGAACAACAAGCTACTCTTTATATTAATAATAATGAAAGAAGTGTAAAAATACGTGATATATCCAACAGTTTACTTAAAAAGAGTAAATTGCCAGGAAAATAATTGAAGGTCAAAATACTATTCAACAAAAATTCAATTTGACATTTTCCATATGCGGCGCTCGCCGTATATCCGAAGTGCCCCATATTCGTGCATACGGGGTAGTAAAACAAATGAGTTCATATTTTAGGTTATGTAAGGTAGGTAGAGGGGGTAGTGAGAGGTTCCGGACAGAGGCTGTACCGTCAGCGTTTGTTTTGTTCAAGGTGGCGGAAAATCCGGGCGTGTCTACTGAAAATCTACATAAATCACTTTCGAATACTACGCGGCACTTGTTAAAGCGTGACCCGTTTTAGAGTACAACATTCTGTCAAGAAATATCATAAAAGTAAAAATCAGGTAACACAGATTTTTCACGTATTGTTTAAAAGTATTTTTATTACAAATTAAGTTTTATAATTAAAACAAACATGTAACCGAAATATGAGAAGAATAGTTGGAATTGCGGTTTTTGTTTTCATGACATACCTATTAATACCTTTATTTTGTTGTTTTTAAAATGATGATATTTTTTAACATGTGTTGAACTTACATTTTAGCACATGAAAGAAAGCCGGCTAAAATAATCAATTCTATATATCACATTATAACTATCAAAAATAAGATGGCAGTCTTAATATTGTTAAAACTGTAGAAAAATAGTGTAAAACACATGTCAATAAAATACAGATGATAAAAGTTTAATAAACCAGCTCTTTTCCATTAATATTAGGTCCTTACATATGAAATTGGCGTTTTGCCGTACTGGCAAATTTGATTTCAAATATCTTCTCTTTGGTTAGGAATTCCAAATCCAAATTTATACAGCTATTTACTCATGTATTTGTATTTTGAAAATTATAATTCATTTGTTTTTTCCTCAATTGTTTTTTTCTTTGCGTCACTCAGTTTACAAAATGAAAAACTTGAAATATCGCGTTATTTATGAGTACGAGTTCCACCGTGGCACCAGTGCTGCAGAAACGGCTCGAAGAATTAATGATGTGTATGGCGACGGTGCCGCAAAAGAAAACACAGTGCGTTTTTGGTTTCAACGTTTTCGTTCTGGAAATTTCGACCTGCAGAACAAGCCCCGTGGACGGCCGGAGACCAAAGTTGATAATGAAGAATTGAAGGCTATTGTGGAAGCGGATCCATCGCAAACCACATCCGAGTTAGCTGCAGGCTGCAGTGATAAAGTGTGCAGGTGTTCACTAACATCACTATCACTATTATTATTATAATTATCACTATAAAACTGTTTTAATCCACTTGAAGCAAATTGGTAAGGTGAAAAAGCTTAAAAGGTGGGTACCTCACGAATTGAGTGAAGCAAATCCACAAACGCGCATTGACTGCTGCGTTGCATTACTCAACCGGCACAATAATGAAGGGATTTTAAATCGAATCATTACCTGTGATGAAAAGTGGATCCTCTACGATAATCGGAAGCACTCATCGCAATGGCTGAACCCTGCCAAACCAGCCAAACCATGCCCCAAGCGAAAATTGACTCCAAAAAAGTTACTTGTGAGCGTTTAGTGCTGGTATCGTTTACTACAGTTTTCTTAAATCTGGCCAGACGATTACGGCAGATTACTCTATTATCAGCAACTGCAAACCATGATGGAAAAGCTAGCTGCTAAACAACCGAGGCTGGTTAATCGCTCTAGTCCACTGCTGCTTCATGATAACGCTAGACCACACACTGCACAACAGACGGCTACCAAATTAGAGGAGCTTCAATTGGAATGTCTAAGACATGCACCGTACTTTCCGGACCTTGCCCCAACAGATTACCATTTTTTTCGAAATTTGGATAACTTCTTGCAAAGGAAAAAATTCAACTCCGATGGGGCAGTCCAAACCGCCTTCAAAGATTTTATTGATTCCCGTCCGAATGGTTTTTTTAGTAAAGGGATCGATGAACTACCTATGAGATGGCAAAAGTGCATAGATAGCAATGGTACATACTTTGATTAAATAAATATATTATAATGAAAAAAATCGGCTTTATGTTCCTCCCATACTAAACGCCAATTTCATATGTAAGGACCTAATATAATTAATATTTTTTACGACAATATAGATGGCGTCATATTTTAATGGAGATATTTTGAGAGACGTTTTCAATAATTAATTTTAATAAATTTGAAAAAAAAAACTGTTAAACCATTTCACAAAAGTGGCGTGTTGTGCCACTGATATATGTTGTTTGAACAAAACCAAAATATCGATCCAGATAGACAATTTTGGAAGCTTCTTCGACGACAGCGAAAATCTCGATCGTTATTTTAGGCCGGTGTCTGCAGGTGGCCTATCCCCGTGATCTATACCTTATTTGTTTCCAGGAAGATTACTTTCAGAGATAGTTCCCTCTGTAGTGCTTGTATACATAGCTCACAGTGGGGAGTCAGGAAGGAGTAAATTATATGGGGCGAAAGGCAAACGTATTGTAAATAACGGCCAGAAACGGAATTGATGTAGTTAGGAACTATCACGAAAACGGTCATTACTCAAGTTGTAACGATCTCTTCCATATGATAAGAAGGAGCGTTTTAGATTTAGGATACATAATATAAGTGGTACGTAATTATCTACCGCACTCATATATTATGTCTGACGTTGGTTAAATTTAAACGTTAAAGCTCACTTATCATTTCTCAAGAGACAAATAAAATTGTTTCAAAGAAATAAAGTATTTAAAATGAGAAAGTCTCCGATTTGGTGAAATTGTAATGTGATGTAATAAGAATACTACAACATGTTATCTATATGTATTAAAACTCAATGTCTGTCTGTCTATTCTCTATATAAATCTACACAGTTTCTCTGATTCGATTCAAATTTTGCATACTTATGCTTAAGGACCCGACGGGTAACATAGGCGACACTTTCCCCCTATTATTTTACCCCTTCCCCTCTCAAAGATATATTTTCGATGAAAATCTGTACCGTTCGACCGATCAGACTCAAAATTTGGAAACTTTTGGAATTCGGCGGGTGACATATGCGATATTTACCCTCTATTCTTTTACCCTTCCCCTCCTTTTGATATATTTTCGATGCAAATGTATACCGTTCGAATCTAATTTTTGTTTCCCCCACAAATTTATTTTCAACTTAATCCTTAACCCGTGCAACAAACAGCTAGTTATCTATAAAGAAGAGTGAGCATATCATTTTATAGAAATGATAAATTCTCATCTATAAAACACGCCTAGAAATCAATTGGATTTTTTGGCTGAGGTACACGAGAGATGTGGTTCGGAATAATCCATTATTTTATCATTATTGGTAAAATCTGAGAGACATTTTGAAAGTATCGTAAATAAATTCAAATACATTTTTACAAATATTGTATTTATTTATCGTATTGCGTTAAATAAATACAATATTTGTAAAATTTTTTAAAAATATTTAAAAAAATATTAAATGAACATATGCGACTGTATTGTACACCATTTTAATTGGTATTTCTGTGTAAAATAGATCTCTTTCAGAAGGCTTTTATAAAAAAACATTCACAATCTATCCAGAGAACCTGGTGAGCTTCACATTACGTTATATATTTTAGATTTAATTTAAATATTTTTAAATCACAAAATCCAATGTTATACCCACGTATAATGCAGAAGCTGGAAAATAAAAATAAATTTAGCTAAATGAAATATATTAATTGCAGAAATTCAAGTGGACTGCATTAAAATGCAAATATAGGGCATGCTTTTTATTTTGGTTAATTATTTATAATTTTTAATGGAATAATATATTTTGGTAAATTAGACACAAGTCTGCAATAAAACAATGAAAAGTGATGCAATGAATGAATGAAATAAAAAAAAAATCTGGAATTCAATTAATAAATAATATAAATGTGATTTTGCCTGAAAACGAATGCATTATCTCAACAACAGTGAGGCGTTTAAGTAATATTACAGAGACGATCTGTTAAGTTAATGAGTGTCCACATTTCGTCGTGTTCAGGTGCCCGTCGCGCGCCCTGGCGGTGTTTTATGGCCAATTCGTAACACACCCGGTAACACTCGCAATGAGACGTGGCGCGCGCTGTCGTCTGCCGAGTATGCGCAAAGTGAGAGTCATTAAACTAATTAAAATAAATCAAAGAGATAGTTTCAAGGAGCAATGAGACCTATAAACGTGATACAAATTGTCAGACATCCAAATTAATATTCGCTTCTCGACGGCGACGCCTTTGTTCTTAGGAAATTTATATCCTTCGAACGCTTCGCCTTAAAAACGACTAATGGATTTAAATGGGCACAACTTGTAGAAGGAATTACAAAAAAATACAAAATTGATTGAAAGCCTTATACTCAATTTTGTATTTTTTATAGTTCCTTCTACTACAAAAAAACAACAAAAAAATACAAAATTGATTAAATTATACTCAATTTTGTATTTTTTACAGTTCCTTCTACAAGTTGTGCTCATTTCATATCCATTATTCGTTTTTTATATTTTTTATTGAATATAATAATATTCAATAAAAATATAAAACCGAGGAAATAAAAGGCATGTTTTTCCCTTGGCCATAAACTAGAAAATCAAAGAAATCAAACTTCTCTCGTTAAGCCAAAAATATTGTCGATTTGCGTGTTCCAATACAGATAATAAAATGTTAGTGGAATGTTATAAATTCAGCAAAATAACATTCTGAAAGAATGAAAAAACATGCAATCTATGTTTATAATCGTATGAAATTAATTATACGTGTATAACTATAACTATCTGTATGAAATATAAATAAATATTGTTTGATTATTTAATGAATCTTATGTGATATTTGAATGACAATTTACTCTTGCTAAATGCCTTTCGAACACTTGGTACTTGAAACTAAGCGAAACGCTTCATCTTTCTCTGAAACAACAAAGGTATATATCTATTACATGCTTGCATTTTTAACAATGTTCAAATTAAAAGAACTATGAGAACTTGAGCCACTGGATCTATACAGGTATTTCGGTTAATGTCAGAAAAAGTGGAAATACTAGGTAAGCGAGGCGGCATTTGTGCATAAATAATATCAGCCACAAGAGGAAGAATTGCGTCACTAAATAATTAATGCATTCGACTATTCCAACGATCAATCGTGAAGCACCCCACACTTGATGTGCCTACCACCTAACATCCGGAGCGCAGATGACACGATTCGCACGCGAATATAGGGAGAGTTTATGTAGGTACATATGCTATATATAAAAATATCCGATGAAAAATAATTTCAAAATTATATGCATAAATCTGGAAATCTGTTTTCTTTAAAAAAGATCTATGTAAAACAGTTTAAACGGTTAAGAAAATTCGAATGACTTATGAAGTATGACCATATAAGTCTTACTGACCATTGAGTATTATGTTGATACACAATTTGATCCGGTGGTTAATGATAAGAACAGTGAATTTTTTTTATTACTCGAGAATCAAACTTATCTTAAATACAATTAATTAAACTTCATGTTCATTAAAGATAATCTTTTAATTTTATTAAAGTAATAAAATTTATTTTATTAACAAGAATACACTGTGCGTTAACCACTAATTTTCTGAAAAATTAATGTGTTTCTGTGTCAATTGTGCCTTCACTAGGATACAACGTCAACCTTAAATTAAAAACAAGAGTATAGACATTAACAAAATCAAAAATAAAGTTATAAGAGATGAATAACTAAACCAATGTAAAAACGAATTTAAAAGGCAATTTTTTGCAATAAAATTAAGTCACCTTTTAAATTTTTTTCGCAGAAGTAAATAATTAGTTATTTATCTTATATTTATTTATTTTTTGATTTAATTAATGTCTTTACTTCGATTTTTAATTTTTAGTATAAGTTGTATCCCGATGAAGGGACCATTGGCCCAGAAAAATTTTGATATTTCAAAAAAATTAGTGGTTAAAAATACAAAGTGTATTCGTATTAATTGTAAACATAATGTTACCCCACGAAATCATTTTGAAGTTATCGAAGAAGTTATAAAATTTATTTGATTTTCAGTGCGTTGCTTGTGTATATATAAAAATGAAAATGATTTTAATAAAAAAAAACTAACTTCATACATTAAAAAGACACTTGAATAAAAATCTTTTAATAAATAAATAAATTGAATGGATAATGGAAAAAGTGTTGGCATGTTTATGGTGTTTGATGACCTCTGACGATAAGTTACAGTAGACAATACGGGGCACTGCGGGGCGTCGCGGCGTCCCGGGAAGTGCGCCGCGACGCTCGGCGATATTATATAAACATTAATTAAAACGCGCGTTACAGCGTGAGAAGAGCGAATGCAATATTAACCGGGAGTTGTGGCGTCAGCGAATAAAGGCGTTCACGTACTAAACGACTCATATAAGCAGCTGCAATAAATCTTCAGAGGAAGTTGGCCGGACTCAGTTAAAATGTCTGCTCTAATGACGATCGCATTATTAAATTTCACGATGCGTTATTAAAATTATCGCTGGTTATAAAAATCCATCCAAACATGATTTAATGATATTTTAAAAATATTAATTTTTTAATCAACCAGCTAATCTCGTAAAAGAATTACGAGTAATATATTTTTTAAATTCAAAGTGCTAGAAATGATTTAATTGAGGCTATTCAGGAGCTATTTAACACTCGAAAAAATATGCTATCTAATAAAAACTAAAATACTGATCATTGTACCATTTCTCTACGGGAATAGGCAGAGAGGATTGAGAGTGATACTTTTTTTCCTTTCTAAAAATACTCTTATTATCAAAAACATCATCTACTTTTTGATTGCCACCTAATAATACTTCCTTCTGTATAATTTTCTCATTCATCCGCTACATCAATATATGAGTTAGACCACCTAATCAATAAATTCATTGATTCCTGTGTTTTTTTAATTGCTATAAGATGTACATCGCTCGTTGAACCATGTTAAGAGTTTTGTTGATAATTTTCGATGCAATCTATTTTAATTGAAATGCAACGTTAGCAGAAATTTTATAGTAAACTAAAATAAAATATTTGTTATTTAAATTTAAATTAATTTTATAATGCACACACGTTAAGTTAAATTTATCACAGCTATAGTTTCGAGAGGAGCAGTCCCCCCATCATCAGGTGTAATTTATAACTAACCTAAATACAGAAAATTTGTCATCTCATTCAAGTAGAGCAGCGGGTCGCGGAGCAGTGGGGAGGATTTTTTCGATCTTTAAAACATTGAAGATCGGAGACATCTGTTGGAATGAGATGTTGTTTAGGTCTCAGAATTCAAGTTTCACTCATAAACAAAATCTGTTTAAATATAATGCAACGTGTATGGGATACAAATTTCAATTCAGTTTAAATAAAAATAATCATGTTGCACCACAAAGTTACAGTCATATCAATCAATAATATTAAAATGTTTGTTGTTTAAACCACATTTCTCATGGATATCTATAAAAAATATTTTTTCGGTAGACAAAAATAAGTAAGCACATGTTTTAATAAATCAGAATTCATAATTAATAATTTAACGTTATTCTTAACATAATAAGTTAAGGAAAGTTATTATAAATCTGTCTCGCGTAAAAGTCCACAACGGCTGTATATCAAATAATTATTACTAATGATGTGTCATTTGCTGTCCACAATAGTGTTTGACTTGCAGCCTTCTTTAAAATTTAACAAATAAATAATTAATTATGGATGGATGAGTATTTGATGGTATATATTTTTTTTAGAAATTCTAATAGTGCATTAATATAAAAGAATGTTGCTTAAAACTGACTTAAGTAATCGAATATTTTGTTGAAGACAAAATGGCAAGAAGCGTGTTTCTCAGAATGAAATCCTTTATTCTCTAACCGCAACCCAAACTTACAATTAAGAATGCGTGTTATATTTTCGCTATTTTCTTATATAAAGGTGGATACTAAACCAATTATTTATCCGTAAAGTTGAGGCCTTTGAGATGTAGCTCTGTAGATGCGTATATAAGGTTTCTTGGGTGGATAGATTTATAAATATTGAAGTCACCTAGCGTATGGACAAAGTCCGAAAAGTGATGCGTATATAAGAAAGCTTGGGTATCTTGGACATATTATGGGAGGATCAAAGTATAGCCATAAACAACTCGTCATCCAGGAGAAAATTAGTATAAAGAGAGGCGCGGGAAGACGCCGCATCTTATACTATAGTAATTTGACTGATTTGTTCCGTGTGGCATTGAATAGTCATGATCACCAATATGATCGCCGACCTCCGATAGGAGATGGCATTGTAAGAAAAAGAAGATGTTTTATTATTTTAGATTCGAATTATTTTTTTGCTTTCATTTAACTCTATTTTATAATGCTATTCTAAAAACATTTCAATGAAGAAAAAATAGCAGAATTTTTATGAAACAAAATGTGCGGTGACTATAAACGGAAATATTAAATTAAAATCATATCATGCGAGAAATACGAAACAAGAGAAATCTGATAAAACCGTCGTAGTCAAATACAAGTTCAGTGAGTGGTAGGTTAGTGAACTAATAGGCGAAGGAGGAGTATTCGACTCCTTCCGAACAAATACCAGCTACTCTGTTGCGGTCGGACGTAAGCGGTGTTGAGGGGTCGTAAGAGATTGTGCAGTATTTGCCTTGGACTCCTATCTACAACTGCAGATCTCCAGATACGGATGCTTTACATTTAGCCGCCGTCGATTGGAAAACAAGGTAAGTGTTGTAGGTACTCATAGACTTAAAAAACATCATTTTGATTGTGATTGCATATGTGTCACCAGATGGTGCGTAATACTTTATTGATTGCTTCACATACATCATATCCATCACTGCAGATCTCTCAGATGCGAATGCTTTACATTTAGTCGCCGGCGATTGAAAAACAAGTTAATTGTTGTGGGTACTCATAGACTTAAACATAATTTTGATTGTGATTGCATGATATGTGGCACCAGATGGTGCATAATAATTTATTGACTCCCTCACATACATCCATGTGTACAACAATATGAGAGCAGTAATTATTAAAAAGTAAATTAAAATAATTAAATGAAATAGATACCTATATTAGAATAAAAAATACCTAGAATACAAAATTTATTTATTTTATAAATTAGGGATGACTAGGGATAATATATGAAAAAACAGGTTCATATACATATACGAATGCTGTATATTTTGCTTCAGGACAATCCGATGGCTCTTGTTTTCATATTTAGCTAGTGGAGAATAATTTCACGTCTGTACATTGTAAGCTAGGGTGGTATTTGCAGTTTTGAAAAGAAACTTTAAACAGAAATAATTAAATATGGCTGCTAACACTTATATTCTATTTAGATACCTAATTAAAAACTATAAATTTGAAGATTTCCTAATGTAAGCATGACTCACTCGTAAGTTAAAAAAGGTAATACAATAAAAAACTTTAACCAGTCATTTGGACTTATTATATGGTCATAAGTTTGTCAAACATAAGATTTAAGTACGAAAAATATACTCAAACTTTAAAAATTTCAGGAATCTAACACACGCAAAACACAACAATAACGAAATCGTAACCGCTTGTATTAAATGTAAAAAAATGTACACCTCGGAGACAAATAAAATAAATTCGTATAAGATTAAAAGATACTCTGTTAACTGCATTTTTATACAAAAAATCAATGATGTTATCAATTATATTATTTTGGTTATCTTTTGACGGCGCCAGAAAAAGAGGGCGACCACGGAAGACGTGGCATGACCAGATTAACCAGATACTGGAAGATGGTCCTGTTAGAAGTCTGAACAACCGTCGAGCTTGCATGCGAAGATGTATGAATGTAGACGAAGCGAAAGTTGTATGTCAGGACAGAAGAGTATGGCGCTCTATCCTCTCTGTCTACCCCCTCGGGGAAACGGCGTGATGGTAAGTAAGTAAGTAAGTAAGTAAGTTTTTAATTTTTTTTATTTTAAATATATACACGGTAAAACGTACCGTTAAAAAAAAACAATGTACAAAAAATGTAAAAAACGTGATAAAGATAAATGAAAAGAGATATGATTAACAAAATATTAAGCAAATGATATAAAGAGTTAAAAAATTACAAAAAATGAAAAAATAATAAAGAAATCAAATATAAAACTCAAAAAGCAAATAAAATAACAGTAAGAAAATAAAGTTTGAAACTCGAGAGACAAACAAAATTATAGCAAAATGAAAAAATTGTTAGCAAGTCAAACAAATCAAATCTGGAACTGAAGAAGCAATAAAATAAAAACAAAATAAAATGAGATATGAAATTCAAAAAGCGAAAACAAAAGAAAGACATGACATCGATAATTATAAACGATCGAATTTGTCCAGAAGAGCTTTCTTGTAGGCGGCTAGTGTTTCCGAAAAAACATCCGATAGGTAGCCATACTCGTTTCCTAACCTATAAAGCCTTCTAATAGGTGAGCTATAAAGATAATTTACACTAACGTTTCACAATGAAATGATATACTTTGGCTAGTGCTCTTGGAAGGGATGTGATAAAAATTAGCTGCGTTAGTTCTAAACTGTTGTAATAATTATTTACGATTTTATACAGAAATATGAAGTCAGTAATTTCCCTTCTATTGGATAACTTATTTAGTTTAATTAGAGACAATAGAAAATAATAATTTATATCCACTATTGGTATATGTAATTTAAAATTAACAACTCTCAAAAATTTGTGCTCCACTCAATATTATTGAAGTGAATAGTATGATGTGGAGACCATACAGGAGAATTAAATTCTAATTGAGTTCGTACTAGAGACGCATATAATAAAGTCTTTTGTAAACCTCGAAAAAAAAACAAGCATCTTCAACGCATTACTTGTGAAGTTGTCAATATGTGGAATAAACCTTAGTTTCTCGTCAAATATCGCACCTAGATCTCTTACAATTTTGACTCGTTCGAGAGGAATGTCATTTACAAAAAAAGTATTATCATAATTTTTAAAAAGTTATACTTCCTTGGCGCATTTAGGGTAAAGTTGCGTACTCAGCATGCGGAAATGCGATACCAGAACTAACAATGCCACATTGAGTTCTTATTAACTGTCAGATTCTGTAGTTGCGTACGCAGCACGTAGCGGAATCGCTAATATTAGAATTAACGATGCCAAATTGAATTTTTGTCAGCTGTCAGTCTCTGTTTACATGCGAGTTCATGAATATTTCGATGGTATTTTAGAAAGTTTTTGTTTGTAGAAGTATAACCGCGAGTACATGAGTACATGGTCGATTTTTTTATTTTATTTTATTTATTTTTTGCTAAGTTTATAATTTGTAGAACTGCATGTATATTTTTAATGAAATTCAAAATAAATGAAAGTATAATAAGCACTATAATAAAGTTCTGGAAGTTTGCATAAAGCGTTATTAAAATGTAATCAATTCGATTTCGGCTTTCTAAGCCATTTTAAAGCAGTATGTTTGAAAATGGTTAAATAGCCGACATATCTTCTTCTTCTTTTTTCTTTTTATTTTTTTTGTAGATCTGTTGATCTGTATTACAGAAAACTACGCCTCCTGGGATGATGAGGTCCAGCTATCCTTCCATCTTTTCGGTGGTTTTCCCGGTAGGTGTCGTCCAGAGCGGATTTCATTCGCTGTTATATGAAGGAGTCTGTCACTGTCCATTATGGCAACGTAATCCCGCCAGAATCTCCTTCTGGATCTACTCCAACGTGCTATCTCCTCTATTTTGCAAATTTTCCTTATGTCCTCATTTCGGACACGGTCACGTAGCGTTTTTCCAGTAATGGATCTCAGCACCTTCATTTCAGATGTTATGAGGAGTTCTTTGGTGCCGGCAGTGTCAGCCCTCGTTTCTACAGCGTATGTCATTATATGTCGCACGCACGTCTTGTATATTTTGACCTTACTTTCGATATGCATATTTTTGTTTTTCCAGACCAAAGTCTTGAGACATCCTGATACGGTGGATGCTCTGTTAGTTTGCTCTTGGACTTCGGTATACATATCGCTATGGCTACAGATTTCTATACCTAAATGTCTGAAGTTCGTGACATGTTCCACAGGCTCATTATCAATACTCACCTTACATCTTGTTGGTTGTTTTAATATTGTCAAACTTGTAGTTTAGCTGATTGCTATTGAAATATTAAGCCCTTGTGATGTAATGTGAAATTTGTACCTAAACAGGTTTGTACAGCATTTTCTGCAAGTCATCTCCAGACTTTGCTATTATCGCTGCGTCATCTGCCTAGCAAATTACATTAATTATTTTGTTACCCATTTTGTATCCCAGTCCTAAGCCAGCCACCTCTTCTATGATTTCGTCCATTATGAGGTTGAACAGAAAAAGGCTTAAACTGTCTCCCTGTCTAATACCATTACTCTTCATGATTTCTTTTGATAGCTCATTGTCGACTTTAATTTCAGTTTTACAGTTGGTGTATAGGTTTCGGACAGTCTTTACCAATGTGTTCGATATTCCCTTTTCCAATAATATTCTCGTAATGTCTTTAAGCAACACCCTATCGAATGCCTTTGTAAGATCCACAAAACATATATAGGCTACTTCGCTATATTCTAATGCCTTTTCTTTGATTTGACTCAGAATAAAGATTGCATCTGTAGTGGAGCGGTTTCGCCGAAAACCCTGTTGTTCTTCCCTGTTAGTGTTTTTTTTCTCAAGCTTTTGATTTTTTCCCATGTCTTTTCCAAAGTATCATGTTCACCTAAACAGTTATTTTGAATTATCTGTGTTACTCTGTTTCTGTACAGATGGTTTGTGCTCCCGTCTTCCATTGATTCATTATTAAACTTTTCAATATGTCATGCGGGCTTTCTTATTCTTTGTGGTCGTTTCATAATTATTTTGCATATCATCAATTGATGGTCTGATCCAATATTTGCAGAGCTCAACGAGCGGACATACAGTATTTACGAAATATCTGTTACATTTAAATACCGCTTTTTACAAACTCGCAGAACTTAATAATAATATTTATGAAAACCTAATTAATGTTTAATTTCATTAAGAATAATTATAAAAGTTTATTATTATTATGATTCCTGGAAGATTTATAAATAAAAATTACGCGAAACGTCTGGATTTTCAATTCATAATACTTAGTTCAAAAGTCATAACATAATACTTGTTATGGTTTATTTACTTTTTAAAATAAATTAAATGTATATTTTGGTAATAAAATATAGGGGTGCGTGCATGAAATAGGTGTCATATCAAAATTTTCACTTTTTTAAAACTAAGCTTAACGTTTGGCTATGAAAGGTCTAACTTGATTTCCTGGAACGAGGCTCGTATATCATTATATATTTCCCTGGCTATATCATTATATATTGCCCTGGCTACTAATACGGCTAGTAATTGTTGTTACTAGAGGTACAGATGTAAGGATTAAATATTTTTTTTTTTTTTTTTTACGCCCAAGGGGCTTTTACAGGAAATAATATGAATGTACAATAGGTGCAATAAAATATTGCGATAATGCATAGTAACTTAAATTTGTTAAAATAAAATTCAATAAAGCAAAGTAAGACAAAATACAGTTTTAAAAAATGGATTAATTAATTAATTCATTGCAAATTTTTTCATGAAAAATATTAATATACAATAAATATTATAATAGTGTAATATATCTATATTTATATATATATATAATATATATATATATATATATTATAATTTAAATTTTAAAATAAAAACCCATTTAAAATTTTTAAAAATACGTCATGCAATGATAAAAAGAAAACCCGTGTTGTATTTAGGTATATTTCGTTTAAGTTACAGCGTTCATCTCAAGATGAATTAATTAAATTTCTGCCGAAGTGTATATCTGACCAACTTATCCAGTAGTTTATTTGTGCAAATGCGCAACCGTACGGTTCAGGGTGTTCGCCTGTTGGCTATCGTTGTTAAGTTAGTTTGCCCGGCGCGCCTGCACATCCCCCGCTGTTTATTGCACTTGTAATGCTTAACGGAATTTGTTCGCCGTCGGAGAAATCAAAGCTCAAATACCAACAATTACTCTTTTGGGCGCTGCAGCAATATTTCGATTCAGCACTTTGGTTTAAGAATTGAAATCGACTAATTAGTTAACAATATTTTTATTTCTCAAATATATGTAGAAAAGTAATAGTTTTTAAAAGTTTTATGTACCCTTTCTTGTAGGTTCTATCATACAAAAAGTTTTCCTTTAAAATTCATGTTAGTTTTCGATTGCTATTAAAGTTAAACGATTGGTTACGTTATTTATTCACTTATCTTGAAGAAGAAAAATTGATATAATAATTCTTCAGCCGGTCTCGGTAGTTTAACCTTATGATACAATACATAAGTTTTTATGTATTCAAAAAAATATTTTTAGAGTTATGAAAATACACTACACCATACAAACTAAAATAACAATGAAATGTAAAAATATATCAATTAATGATAAAATAAAATATATGACATGTAACGATGTTAGAATATTTAAAAAGATTTATGAACATAAGAAGTTCGAAATTAAATAAATGACACGTAGCGACATTAACTCTAGAAAAAATGTGTCTACAATTTAATTGTTTTCATTTGGATACTGGCCAGCGCCAATCTGATGGGAACAGCGGGTTTCTTCTTGAAACGAGAAAATCTGACTCACAAAATGAATTCGTTCAATATAAAAAGAATTCGAGAAATTTCTAGGCATTCTCAAATATCGCGGGAAAAATAAAGAAAAACATGAAAGTATCTAGATTTTCATGAAGTTATCCAAATATTGCAGGATTATTTCAATAATTATGCATTATATTATATCT
The DNA here is from genome assembly GCA_016648135.1 of Agrypnia vestita. Taxonomy (NCBI): domain Eukaryota; kingdom Metazoa; phylum Arthropoda; class Insecta; order Trichoptera; family Phryganeidae; genus Agrypnia; species Agrypnia vestita. The sequence goes on along the minus strand of JADDOH010024415.1, from coordinate 192,207 downwards.
TCAGCAAATTTTTCATCAGATTTCTTTTATGTGATATTACTACGGTTAAAAAATTATCAATAAAAATGTGTCATTTTAAAACAAAGAATAACTACATAATTAACAATACATAAAAAAATCACATATATTTTCTATAAATGAAACCAATCATGCGACATCAAAGGCATGATTTTAATATATTGAAACAAAATATATATTTTATCATATTCAATTATTTTTTGAAATTTTTATTTCAATATCAATTAATGAACTATAAATACAAACTATTCATTGTTAAAACATATATGTAGAAGAATAGTGTTCTATAATTAGCTATTTAATATTTGCTTAATCATGAAGACGCTATATATTTCTTTAATCCGATTTTCCTTCCTTTATTAATTATTAATGAAATATATTTTGTATCAATAGTGTGTAGTATATTTGTAACTTTGAAATTAAAAGGGTTCATTATAAAGCCCATTTTGAAATAAAAACAAATAATTGTACGTATAATATATAATTTAATACCTTAAACCACTCGTACTTTTATCTAACATGGTTGGCCCATTACAACTAATTCACATGTTCACTTACGTCCTTTCCAAAAAAATATCACTACACAGTCGTCTAACAGCTGTGATCAGATTTATGGATTTAAGCGAAAGCTTAATAATATTATGTACAAAATTTACGACGAGGTTTCGACTGTATTCGCATAAATTTGGCAGTATTTTAGTTTTGTTTCAAGTCTGTTTTTTTGTTTTCTATTTGTATCGATTTACAGTTTTCGCGCACAGGTTATTATTTAATTTCTTTATTTCAGTATGGAATAAATAAGATTTTTTCGGAATTTGAAAAGCGAATCCTCGAGATTTTTTGTAATAAAATAAATGTAGTTAATAAGTGATATTTTTGGATTCAATCAAAAATCTTAAGGCTTTTACAAATATTTCACATTCCGAAAATAGAACGGTCGTTTTTTTAACACGTGGGCATAATATTCGAGCGTACCGTCGAGCGGGAGCTCGAGATGCAGGCCGAGTGTAACTAACCCCCGACGAAAGTCAACAAAAGACGGGCGACGCGCGAGAGAGAGCGGCTCGAGGGGCGGCGGCGTGCGGCGTGCGGCGTGCGCTCCGCTCGGCGTCCGCGCTTGGACTGGCGGCGGCCGCGGGGCGCCCCGACGCCCGGCGCACGCGCCCCGAGCGACAGGTGGCGTCGCGGCGCCCCGCGGCCCGCGGCCCGACCGCCCGCCGACCGCGCCGCCCTCCTGCGTGTTAAACGCGTTTGCATAATGAATGCGAGCGATCGGAGGCGATTTATTTATTTTCAGTATTCGATCTCGCGCGATATTGTTCATTACGAGGAGTGTACGATTGTCTCTAAATTAGAGTAAAGCGCGATAGTCATCCGAAATCTTATAACATACCTTCCAGTATATTGATTACAAAATTCTTAGATCTTTTAGCAGTCTTGATAAACTAGAGACTAGAAGAATAGTGACGGACTTTCTCTTTTTACACAAATTAATAAATGGCACTATCGACTGTCCTCAACTATTAGAACGTATCTGCTTGCGAGTTCCGTCTCGTATAACTAGAAGTCATGCAGTTTTGCAGGTTTTGCCATAGAAACTGCGGGTACTAACTATTTATTTAATTTACCACTGCAAAGACTTCCTAAACTAGCAAACAGATACGATCAACTGGACGTCTTGGTCGAGTTGGACTTAAATAATTGATTTGTATGTATATTTTATTATTATATTATGAATTTCAAAGCTTGTGCTATATCTTCTCCCTCTAGATTATTACTTTTTTTTGTTTTTAAATTTCTATATTATTAGGTTTTTCTTATGCTTTTTGCTTTTTACTTTATATTATATTTATCTTTATATGTTTGTATCTGTATTCTAAGTATTTTCTTCTCACTTTGTCATTACTATGTTTACATGTTAGCATATTTTTTTCTTCTCTAAAGTATATACCTATTCTATTAATGTACACTATACCTATCTATTGTTAAAGCCCTACAGGGCGTTAATTAATAAAAAATAAATAAAGAATCCAGCTCAAAAGATTATGGGAGATTCAAAGTTTTATCATTATTTAAATATTCCGCTTTACTTTTCATGGAAAACAGTATTTGATATGTCCTGTTTAATATGTTTTTCCGCTTAAAAAATTGATGATAAACGTAGCTGACTATAGTAATAATGGCGTATCATTATTATTGTAATAATACTACGACGGAGGCTCATTGTAATAATCAATAAAGCCAAATGCAAAACTGGGCAAATAAGTGCTCCGAAATCGCCGATGTATTGAAGATTGATTACGTTAAAAATATATTGAAATAATTAAGGGTAACACCACGTTGACATTTTCAAAAAATCGTTTCTTATAAGTAGTAAAAATCTTACAGCGTGAAATTCTAAAAATAATTTAAGTCATCACTCTTTCTAAACTTCAAAAACTGACTGAGTTATGATGATTTGAAGCTAGCGTGGTAAATTAATTTATACTTACGCATTCTTCTCGAAACTTCCTTTTTGAAACTCATGAAAATGATATCTCAAAAACTATTAAACCAATTTTATTCAAATTAAGCATATATCTTACTAATAATATCATCTACGATGGAGAGTATAATTTGTTCTGGTAAAATGTGCCGTTTGCTAATTATAAATTCTAAGAATTAAAAAAATAAAAATAAAAGAAGAAAAAAACTTCCATATTTTTAGGAAAAAAATGAAAATTATTTTTTAACTGCTCCTATTTGCACAAAAGTTTTTTTTCGATTCGCTACGCAATAGATATTAAATCATATATCATGAAAAAAATTAGCCTTTTTGAGTCGAACCTTAGCGACATGAGAATTTCCAAAAGCTGCGCGCGTCACTGAGGACTTATTCGGGACAGCATCCGCTATGTTGAAATAAAATAAAAAATACCATTGAAAAAAGTAATTAATATTACCATATAGTAAAATGACAATGATAGTAAAAAACATATGTACAATAGTAACATCAATTTTTTAAATTTAAAACGTATTTTTTGATACCTCAAGCTGGTGTATGTAAGAAGCATATGAAACGCATGAAACATATTCATTATAAGTAGGTAGAAAGACTAGCTTGAAGCAATAATAGGTGCTTACAAAAATATTATAACAAATTATTAAATAATCAAATTATGTTGGAATCACAAGATAAAAAAATAAAAAAAAGCGGAAAATATAAAAAAAATACTCGCTAATTTTACTCTTGGAAATCCCGAAACATAAGAATATTACTTCTCAATTTCATTTTTCTCTAAATCTTAATTGGGACTTCTATGTTTTCAATTTCAAAATGTAAATAAAGTATATTTTTCATCGCATATGGATACGAAATGTACATTTTTATTATTTTACATGTTTCAGAATTGAACATAACTTTCATATCGTATACAAGTTTATTTAGTTTATTACATTTTTTCGGACATTTGTCAATAATGCAGAACTACAGGTATTTTTTTATGTGAAGGGAATGAATTATCAAATATAATATTGATTTTAATAAATGTGGTGCCTTCAACTTTCGTCTCAATTATTTTCTTTATTATAGTGTCTTCACTCATTTGTTCCAATATGCCGAAACGTTCTCAGAGACCTTTGTGTACACAAACAGATATATAATTTGATTAATCATTTTTCAATCCATCGAATGTGCACTGCATTCCAATCATTCTTTCCAAATAACATTTTTTACCGCATATACCTAATTATCATCATTTTGTTAGTTTTTCTCATAAAACATAATTCAGATAATGCAAGTACGAGTTTAATTTTTTTGTTTAAATTTCTAAATAACTATTGTAGGTTTAAATTGGGTATTTATGAATATATATTTGTTTGAATTTAAATAATGCCATTATATGAATATCTATCTTACTAAGATTATTATTTCGATAAAATAAATTTGGGTTACGGGAAAACCATTACAAATACCGAGTATTGTAAAAATAATCTATAGTTGCTTACAATAGGATGCACGACTACCTATGTTCATACGGGAAAGCTTTTACCTTACGTGAAAATGTCCTAAATGAAGTTTAGATAGCTGAATGAATACACTCATACGTAGGCACAACTTGAAATACCTAATACAAGTTATACTATAGGAGGTGATTCAAGGGAAATGCAGTACAGGAGGAAGACGTACCTCCTGGTTTAAGAATTTGCATGACTGGTTCCATTGCAGCTCTCAGTCATTGTTCAGAGCAGCTGTCTATAAATTCACGTAGCATTGATGATTCTAAAAGAAATGTGGAATTTCGAAGAAGAATAAAACACCTCTCCACTCTTAATTGAAATCAAAATTTTGCCTTTTATATTTTTATTGCACACTATTTATGAACTTGTGAGTAAGATCGACCTTGTTTAGATTATGTATGTATATATATGTATGTATATTTCAAACCTTAAAATTTGCGGTATTACAATGCAATACAATAACTGTTAGATACCGAAAAAGCAATGTTGCTATTTTCAGAATAAGACCGAGTGTCGCGCTTTATTACAGAACTACGTTTTTACTTGAAGCGACGCGGTTTGGTTCGAAATAAAAAAAAAATAATAAAAAAAAACGTCTCAGAAAAAATACTTTAACTGCAGTATAAATATATCATAAAATACGTGAAGGGGCATACTTCCGCAGAATCCGAACCTCCTCGCCTAAAAAAGGAGTAATTATAATCTGTTTGAAATAGCACGCTAGGAAATATTGGATCATTCTGTAAGATGTTGGCGGGTAAGGGTGTAATAATAAAGAACGTTGTTATGGTTATTTAGAATTTTCTGTAGACACCAACAAGAAAGAAATATATCTGAAAAAATATTCTATAGTTTGGCTGATATAATACATGTGTCCCAGGCATGTAATTTAAACTGTGATCTTTTAGAATTTAAATATAAATATTTTTTTTCATAATCTAATTTGACATTTACATTTATTTTTTGAAACATGTTAGAATATTTTCAAGTAAAAGAATACAAGATAACAAAATAATGAAATTGTTTATGATTGTAAAAATGTGTTCAATAATAGTATGGTATTAGAACTGTGATAATTAAAATAAATATACCATTATTATAAGTTGATGTAATCAGTTGGAAGAAGAAATGAAGGATTGTAAGAGATGAGTGAGGGGAAGATATTGGCTGAATAAATTGAATGAAGAATCTAAACAATGGAAAGGAAAATACTGATTTACTTAATTTCATCACAACGACATATTGAACATAAAACAAATAACTTACGATTTATAAGAAGTAACATTTATTCAAAATAATAATAAAGTTAAATCTCAGTGGCAATTGTTATTTTGAATCATTGTTTATTGGTCATTTTTACACGTTCGATTTACACACGCACCATTTTTGGTTATTTTGGTAATTTGTTATTTAAAAACTGTATTGAGTTCCAGCAATAGAAAGTCGAAATGAACTATTGAATTACGAAAAATGTCGTGAAACTCATTTGAATCCTTCTATTGGATTTGGAAAGTTATTAAGATCCTTAGTTATTATGAAACAATGTAAAAATATAGGTTATCTCAGGTGCGAACTAAACAGGCAGGAGGACCGCAGCGGGAGACAGGAGGAGTTGGAGGAGAGGACTGATGGAAGCCAAGGCTCGATATGAGCTGTAGAGCCGTTACAGAAGAAGAAGAAGAAGTCATCTCGGGCGTATCATCAAATATAAAATTATGTTAAATCTGTAACATTTATATAATACAATAATGTATAATAAAAGTTTATACTAAGCATACATTAAACAATGATAATAGTGGGACAATTAAATTAGAAAGAGAAATGAGAGTGAAGAATGTGTGAATCATTTTTGGCTTTCTATATAGCCTGCTTGCGGGCCTGTAGCGTAAAGGGAGGTTTGCATTTCTAAAACATTTATAAAATATTGTCATCGATATTGTCCTTTTAGAATAGTTACACAATGTTGTGTGTGGGTTTTTCTCTAGGGCGTTGCGTGCTAAAAGGCTATTTGCCGAGTAAACAAAATTTGCAGAAAAATACTAGAAGCTAGCCCATTGAATATTTTTATAATGTCAGAGAACGAAATGAATGTCTGTACAATATTCACAAAATAAATTTTTTGTCACTGCAAATTGAAAATAAACGCATTCTCCAATTTTTTAGAAGAGAAAATGAGTGTTGTTGACTTGGTTCAAAAATCGAGTGTCTCATAATGATTCGACAAAATCTTTTATAAGAACCAATAAGTCGTGAAAATTATTGTGACCACACTTTAACCATATTTTAAAAAATTAAATAAAATATATCATTATCAGGTCATTGAGTGATACTTTGTAAGTAGACCAACAAAACTATATATGCGTCATATGAAGGTTGATAGATATACCACGACTTAAGATCGGTTGCTTAAATAGTAATTAATAACAACACAAAAGTTAAGAAAAAACGTAGCTTTTTGCGGAAACAGGTTGTGTGATTGGTGCGAAAAAAATCTAAACATTTAATTTTTTTACTACTACTGGTCGAACAACCAGCTCTGGACGTTATCTTGAATGGAGCACTCAGGTGGTCACAAGCACTTTCGGCCTTCATCGAGGAAGCCCTCCATCGCAGAAAATTGGATTTGAAAATTACGCATCAGTAATAAAACAAGTCTTTATGTATTTATTTATTTATTCTTGCTTACCTCTTTGAATTACTTGCTTTACCGCTTTTACTCTTTACCGCGTATACTTCATTCGAATTCATCGCGACACGCTTCATTGAACACCGGAAGTGGGCGTTGCGTTGGTGGAATCGGTTTCGTCCTTACCTTCTTCTTCTTCTTATGGTCCCTATCCCTTATCTCCTATCGAAGGTTGGCAATCATTCTGGCGATAACGATTTCATTCATCGTCGCACAGAACAACTCAATCGAGTTAGAATTATACCAGTCCCTCAAGTTACGTACCCATGAGGTGTTTCTCATGGCTGCGTAACTTACCTTCTCTAAAAGTCATTACCCACCAGTTGAGTTAAGGCATATAACTACTACACAGGAGACATATAAAAAGATATTAAAACAGTTAAGAAAATGAAGTGTTACAATTGAAGAGAGAGAATAGCACATTTGAAAATAAATCGAGCACTTTAAATCCCATGTCCTGCCTACGATATCCGCGTTAAAGCGCCGAGTTTGCAAAGGGCGATTGCAGAGTAGAGAGCAATTTTGGCTATATGGCGACTATGTATTATATGCTCGAATAGAATTCAACCAAACGCAATTTAATTTCACTTTTAAACTAAGCACGTGCCATGAAGAATACTCACTACTAACCTTAATGGATAAGATCTCATAAAAATAATTAACAATTATACTCAAAGGAGAGAAGTTACCGAGTTTAAGATCACAATGATAAAAGGAGTAAAAAATAGAAAATAATTTTCAGGCGTATTACAGAAGGTATGTCATAAATTCAGATCAATATCAGGCCTATATATAAAAAAATAATAAATAAAGATTATGGCTTTACACCCTAGTTTAAAAAATAAAGAAGTTTCATCTATCAGCGGCGACATCTACATATATTCGCCATTACGAATTTTAAAAATATGTTAGATGTGTCCTTATTCTTAGGTGCTAGACTAAGCTATAAATTAACTTAATGAATGGAGAGTGTTTAGACATAATTATGAATATATCGAGAGGGTATATATCTAGCTAGATATTTTTTTTACATGAATAATCCAGTTTGTCCAGTAAACCCTAGTCAGCACTATCGCAAGGAAAAACTGAGTAAATCACGCCTCGATAATTCCAAGCACAACAGACAGAGAGCAAAGACGAGGGTTCCTCTCTTTTGGTCAACTCAAAAGTGTCGAGAACAGCATTGCTAGCTGGAAAATTTAGATGTCATTAAATTTGGGAGTTCGTATGTTTTTAAAAAATATTAGACGAATTTCTTAGATCTTGACGATATGTTAGAAAGTTAACAAATTAAGAGCTGTGGACTACACAATTAGATGACTAAATTTTTAATAAAAATTCCAATAAAAGTTTGTTAAAGAATTCGTAACTTTGAGTTAAAGTGCATATAAAATGTGCAGTTCTGTTTTGTTCTTTAAGTTGAGTTGCAATTATAAATGTTGAAATATGGATTGTTTTCTGTACAACATTCTTGGAATAAATGATGGCAAGTTTGAAGAAAAGGGCAGTTGCGTAGAGTGGATATATATATGTAGTTTAGTAGATGTTCAGGTCGCCGAGCAAAAACAATATATCGGAGTATGTTATGACTTCGGAACAGTAATTATATAATTTATATTTAAATAAAATAATTATGTAAGACCACTTTTGAGTTTATACACGGCTAGTTTCGACAGCCACAGAGCTTTCATCTACAGGTGAGAAAACTAAAATATCTTAGGTACTGATAGAAGTGGGTTATGTGTGGAGGATGGAGGGGGGTAGCCAGGGGTGGAGCTTGATTTAATGGAAACAAAGAGAGGAGGGGTTGTATTATAATTGGAGTTTCGACGTGAAATATTTTGTTGTTTTTAGAAAACAATTAAATGTGGAATACAAAGATGCACCCGGGGTTAACAATTTGTTGTTTATCAAATGCATTTTGCTAGTGAGTCTAAAGTTTATAATTTATTCTCGCGAATGAAATATATTTACGTAAATGTCGATCAAATACCAAATAATTCAATGATTTATAATATTTAATTAAAAGATTCTCCGTCAACTATTTCAAAAAATTCTTCGTTTCGATTATTATTTTTTTTATTGGCCAATGAAACGTCTGGTGTCTGAACCCGATGTATGATCGTGATTACCCGAAGATCTTTTGGAGCTGTGGGAGATTCGTATTTCTAATAATGGGTTTAAATTACTTCTACTGATAGCGAGCGAACCAAACTATAATCGCACATCATAAATAGCTAATATATCTAGGAACGTGTCTACGTAAATAACACATTGGATTTTGTCTAGAAGAAACAGAACGTCTCCGTTTGGGGGACGTCACAGTAAAATTGTTCAAGGGGCGTAAAGAGAAAAATCCACATATTAAATAATGCTGAAATAAATAATTATACCCTTTATATTAGGCTGTTCCTACCGTGAGTGGCTTCGCTTATAATGTGCGTTACCCGTTCAAATTGATATAATAATATCAGCTGCCACAGGGCGGCGAATGAAACTGCTGTGACTGAACTACTTTCTGCATATTGATGATTCTAAGTAAATATAAAGCACGTATGCATTTGTTAAAATATTTGAAGAATAATTGTTCCCTACGGACGTGACACCTAGGTAGTGTCTTCAAACGAAATAAAGTACCAGGAATATAAAATGTTCACTTAAATATCCTGGTTCTTTTGGAAAACATAATGGAAATCCGGCATTTCGCCTACATGAGAGGTAACGTTTTGTATTGTGTATATGAGAGAAACGGAACGAAACGTATATGAAAACAACCCTATGGAACACATAATAGTAGCAACAACTTCCTTAAACCAAATTACTATAGCTATGCTGAATCCTGTGTGTCAGTATTGAGATATAGTACTATTAAACTGCCGTCAACGCGGTGGCTTGCGTCTAGAATACCGACCATTCAGATTCTACCTCCGACTTATAATGGAAATTTGGAACCTATATTTCACAACACTTCGTAATATACGGATTTTGCCAGTTTTATGTTGCAATAATATATGCGAATTGACGTTTGTTAAGGTCAATTATATTTCGGACTGTGTTTTATAAATGAACCCACAAATGGGGAACATTTATAAAACACAGTCTAGAATATTCGGGATGCAAACTGGCGTTAGTAATTACCAGAGAACATAAAAAAGTAACCCATAAAAACCAAGTTTTTATTTTACTCCTTTTCTTTGTAAAATATAACAACAATTAAAAATGAATTAAAACATATAACATAACACCAAACTTACAGTAATTTAATATATTTCTAAAATGTCAGATGTTTTGAGCTTTGATAAGATATTTCCTGCTTTGAAGATTAAATTCTAAAAACATTTGACAGTCAATTTAGATTTTCGACATTCGTAGTGAAGTACCTATTATGCATACCGACGAGTAATTCAAATTTAGAAAATATTCCGGCCGTTATCGAGCCGCCGTTGCTAATCAAACTTTTCTAATGATTCCAATTTGAAAATATGATAGATCTTCTTGATCGTTGCCACGAGTCTACTTACCAAGTTTCAACTTGATTGGATCATGGGAAAAGGGTCAAAAATAGATCCAAAGTTTTTTTTGACGGCAAGCCGGCAAGCCGGCAAGCAAGCAAGCAGACGCCACGAGTTAATATAAAGGGAGTAAAAAATGCTTACCAACAGGATTTTGATAGCGGTCGGGCATGCCTAATCTGTTCAAGTTATATCAGGAGAAATATTTGGTTATTAATTGATGATTACAACATTTGAAGTGAAACTTCTTTGAAAAACATACACGGGGGCTCGCAATTAGATTTTAGCTGGAATTATTATTTATTTTTATGACAACCCGTGATTTTAGTAAGTGAAATTACTGTTCCTTCGTAAGCAATAATCAACAAACATTATATTAAGTTTGATTTTCTTTCCCGCGGATTTTCATCGGCGAGGAGTTTCGGGCCCTTAATATAATTAATATTATACTTAAGATTTTATCCTCTTATTCTGTCCAGATTAAATTCCAATCCCGTGACTTTGATCTGCAGCCGGAGTAATCCCTCGAAGTTCTCTCTCCTAAGCGACGCACATCAGGAATATCTTCGACGTCTGATGTTGAATTTACATGAATTATTCCCACGGTGTAGTCGTATAGACTAAAGATAATATTAGATGTACTGCTTGTTGTGTGGCTAATGACAGCTGTTGATAGCTGATCTGACTGGAAAAACCTATCTCTTTCAGAGTATGTCAATCAGATTCAGACTAGCATTTCCGAGGATTTGATGATGGTTATCCAAAAGGGTGATTGATAGATATTGAAGCAAAAGTAATCCTGTGTGAGAGTTGCAGCTGATTGTGAAATTCATGATGTGCGTTTGTCTGCCAAGAATGAGAACACCGAGACGTCTCATTATACAGCCAAGATGGTAAAGATGATAAATGATGAAATGTATTAGTATCGTCCTATCCCGATCTCGTATGAAGTCATAACAAAAGGTTCGGCTGATGTACGGCTATCTGTTTCGCGAAGGTGAAACTTTCTTCAACTTTCAAAATCGCGATCTGCGTTCGCCGTGCCATGGAGCGTAAAAGACATAAAAGTTTCTTCCCTCCGTGATATTTGAAGTGATATGTCGCCCTTCAAGTCTTCAAATCACCCCGTCTTGCTTGAATGAATCCCGTTTTAACCGGGTAGAGACGTGCATTGTGATCCTACGTGACTCCATTCGGAGCGTCTCACATATCCTAAACACCCCAGGACCGAGAACACAATCCCCGCCGTTCGTCCCTTGCTAATGTAGGGTTGTCTGCGCCGCGTAAGTGGATCTTTCTTCAGCTTTCAATATCGGAATCCGCCTTCGTCAAGCCATGGAGTGTAAGAGATTTCTAAGTTTCTTCCCTCCGGGATGTTTGAAGTGAAATGTCGCCCTCTAAGCCTTCAAATCACCCCGTCTTGCTTGACCAAATCCCGTTTTAACCGGTTAGAGACGTGCATTGTGGCCCTAAGAGACTCCATCCGAAGCGTCTCAGACGTCCTGACCAACCCAGGACAGAAAGAAAACAAATCCTGCCATTCGGTCTCCGTTCATTATTCCATTTATAAGAAGTTGCTCGTTTAAATATCAATAACCTATCGAGAATAATAAAAGTCCCGCTTGTACCGAGACACGAGCTAAATATTGCGTAATAAGTTCGAAACCTTCTTAATTCCGGCTTCCCCATTGGTCTTCCTCAGTCGCGGATTGCGAACGTCGGACGGCCGGAGTGTTCTCATTCGTCGCTTCACTGGCAATCCCCGAACGGCCCTCCAAGTTTGAAGCCTCGGACGTCTTCATTGATTTTTCACAATCTACCGATAATATTCTCGAGGAAAATAAAATAGTTACATATTTTATAGAATTCTCCGGAAGTGAAATAATCAAACCTAACCGATATTTAATACTGCCCACGTCTGTCGCCTACTAAATATGTTAAGAGTAAACATGCGAGTCCGAATACAGAGATTTATTAGCTCATCAAATGCGAAGTATTTTTATTCTGAAAATAGCAGGTATGTATTTTAATGTAATATTTCTATCAGTGTAAATTTAAATAAATCCATTATATCACAGGGTGAGGAGTTTTTGAATATTATATTATTAATTAGAGGTTTTCCAGAATTTAAATCCCTACACATAACCTGGGTGTCAGTACCTAAGATATTTTAGTTTCTATTCTCACCTGTAGATGAGAGCATCTGTGGCTCTCGGAACTAGTCGTGTATAACTTAAACTCAAAAGTAGTCTTACACAAGTATTTTATTTATATATAAATTATCTTGTCATTCCACAAAGTTAATGCCAAACCATAAATAATGTAATTGTATAAAGAGTCTTCATATTTTTTTTTTACAAAAACGACATTAACGCGGTTGATTCCCCAAAGAATACAGAGAACGGAAAAGTTGAACGGTATGTTCTATTAATAGAGCTAAATGTAGGGGGCTTAGAGGGTCGTCGGCTCCAGGCGCCAAACGGAAGGGACACTGCGTTAATTTTCACCCACAGGAAGTTCGTGGGAGTGGAAAAATGGCGCGAATATCATGCACTCTCAGGGGTGATAATTCATCTCTGACGGAGCGGAATCACATAGTGCGGGATAGTAGGATACTATGACACATTACTGTGTACACACCTATATTATATGAATCTCCAATACTTATTAGAGAAAATTCGCGTTACGTCGCAAAGATGAAATTCTTCATGAAAACTAAAAGATAAAAATAAACGATTTTTGCCGGAAGCACGTTAAGATAATTGAGCGCATTTTTCCTACTTACGTCAGATATTTGATAATAAACAGAGCACACTATATTACAAAATAGCTTTTGAAATCAAAATTGAACTGTGTATTTTACAAAGATTTTTTTTTTACATACAGATGTCGTTTAATGGGAAACAGATGAAAGATTCAGATAGGTTCAGATGGAAGATTCTTTATTTTATAATTGTCTTGTTTTGCGGATATTTTTTGGCGTTCCGTTGAAAAGAAGCTGCGGAAAAAATATTTTCCTTCTGAATCTGGTAAATCTCCCGAAACCTTGTGGCTGAAATTTGCGGATTTGATAATAAAAGTAATAGCTTTACATAAATTTTAAATCCACTCAAATTTAAGAATTATATTTATAACTATTGAAAACATTATTAATTTAAAAAGATAGTGATACACATATGGAGATAAACTGTGAGCGAAAAAATTGTGATTTGAAACTGTAAAAAGTAAAAATCACCAGCTGGTTAATTTTTTAAATTTTTTAATTGTAATATTATATTATTCATTTATTTATTCATTTATTTATTCATTTATTCATTCATTTACGCCTAAATAGGCTTTTACATATGTAGGTATATAACAGTTATTTGCAAAAATAATATAAACAGAGAGAAAAACAAAAAAAAGAAAGTGTATATAATTTACATTATGGCGGAATGAAGCGCTCTCAGTATCGCGCCCCTATACTGTGACAGGCCAGAACCAAACACGTCCGCTATGTTTGTATAATTGTTACCTAACCTGTGTATTCTAGGTACTAGCGAGTTGTAGTGAGCATTTGTTCTAGTATTGTCACAGTAAAAAGGCGTCGGCACTCGAGTAGTTCGACTGGGTACATGGAACATTATTAAGGACAAAATTTCAGGGCTGTGGTAATGCGAGTTTACAATTTTATATAATAAAATCAGATCGGATAAAACTCTCCTGTCCGATAGTGGCAATATTATATTATTTAATATTATTTGAAAGGGTGGGTATTAAGTAAATAAATAAACATATATATTATCAAAATACACGTTTGTTTCTCCTCTATAAAAGTCGAGGACTTGTATATAGTGAAGGAGTAGAGAGTCGATGCATAGTTATAACTTATTAAAAAAAATAAAAAAATAAGTGCAGTAAGAAAAAAATGTAATGTAATAAATTTAAAATGAAAATAAGATAATTAAAGATTAAAGAGAGATAATTAAAGCAACTTATTCAAAACAATAGAAAACGTTTAAACGGCGTATACACGTGCCAAAACTTTCAAAAATCTAAAATAATTTTACTTAAGAGAAGTTAATAAAAAAATACATGATTTATGAAGTGTGCAGCAATATCATATCCGTATCAGAAAAGCGAAACTTGATAATGATATGGAGAATTTATTGAAAGATAACTTATCTTGAAAAAAGGTATTGAAACAACAGAGCAATCTCAAATTTTTAACGTGTATTTTTTTTAAAAGAATAATTATCAATTTTTATTTCTTCCTATTGTTCTTGTATCTTCATAAAAATTAAATAAGTTTGCCCATCGAGTACGCCAGTTTAACATTTTCCAACATTTTTCTACATTTAAAGTTTTGATATTATAGCGATTATAATAAAAAAATGTGATTTATTTCAATCGGCGTACCTGATGGGCCACCCTCTGCAATGTAAATTATTAAGATAGCAGCCAAGTATAAGAATTTTCTAAATTTCCCATGTAGTAATGAACCAGGAAAAATTATTTTAAAACTTTTTTTATGCAATTTGTTCACTGAAAAACATGTACGAAAAATGTGGACATGTTTTTGAGCTTGCATTAATTCCGGTAGAAAGTAATTTAAGCCTTTGATGTAGGCGTGTGAAAATTGATTTTATTCTCGAGTTAACACAAGTATATTATAAAAATACGTACTTATTCCTCCCATAACTTATATTGGTAAGAGGAATGTGGATGGATGGACAGTGACCATGAAGTGACATTTGAAAAACAAATGAGGAAAGTAAATTTCATAATGTAAAATTTTGTATAGAGAATCTATGTCCTCTTTGTTACAGCGCGTCATTGTTTCTATTTTTTCCTTTTTGTTTTTGTTTAAAGGATGCAGATTGCAATCTTAGTTGGTACAAATTTAATGAAACATATCGATCCCCTTCATTCACGTGAAACGAAGATCTTTCAAAGTTTGCAATATGAACGGTGTCAACAGCACATCCTCTGGTTTCGGGATAAAGGGCTGCAGTGGCACTCGAGAAATAGCTACGAGCGGTGAGTCGTTAAAGTGCGGCCGTAGGAGTCGCGCGGCGCCCTGGGGTGGGTCGGGCCGCTCCACCAAACGACGTGACCATAGCTGCCAGGCCGAGAATCATTGAATCGTTACAAGCAGACGCAGACGGGGTGAATGTCATAATGTTATGTTGCGCTCGATATTCAATTGTTTGTATATTCTATTGTATTAATATTCCAGCACAAATTACAGTTCATAGGTTACAATAGCGATAGCGTACCTGTAAATTAATGATTAACAAACAATCCATAAGCGATATTTCAAGAATTGCAGTATTGAATTGTATAAACATATAATGTGTACATACAATCACCTCGATAAAATGACAACATAAGTATGATTAACATCACACTTATTGTTGAAAAGTGTAATTATCTTACTATTAAAATAAAAAAATATTTTCGGTTTTGAAATATTCCTTGTGAGTGATATTATTATACTAGCGGTACCATGCATAAAAATTATAAATATTCAGAGCTTCTACCACTATACTGTAATAAAAGGATCAAAATAAATTAATATATTTAAAAAATATTAAGCATAAATGCAAGAATACGAGCATAAAATTCAATAAGAAGAAATTCGTTTAGCATCCGACACATTTGAATTAACAAATATTTATTACCTCTGCACTAGTCAGAATAATCATAATAATTTTGAGTTTTTAATAAAGCAGAGGATCTATAAAAATATGTAATCTTCTTGATCGATTTAATATAATTTGCAAATCAATCAGATTACTAGTATGTAATGCGAAACTCTGCATGAATGTGGTACGAACGGGAAGATTTTATGACATACTATTCGTTCATTCTTCTTCAATTGATTCCCGCATTAATCCCTTGAGTGGTAACCTGTCGCTGTTTTTAGCGATTCTTTTTCATTCTTTCTCTGCAGTTTTAGTTCGCAGACTTGTTGCAACAGCACAGGACAGCCAGTAGTGACCTTGATCTAGTCGATCCATTGAGTTAAAGATCGGTATGTGTATACTTCTCCGCCCTTCCACATTTCCAATCAACGTCGAATTAATCAGATTCCTTTTGTCGTCGTCTGCTGAAGATATGTCCGAAAAATTAGAGGACGCATCTGACATATCGTGAATCAACTTTTTTCATCCTATTGACTGTTCAAAATTACCATTAGTTGCTATCAGAAAACTAAGCATTCGCCTTAAGCACTTCATTTTTTTTCGGTCACTTATCGTAAAAATCCAAAGGTAGAAAGATATTTCAGCTTTGCCATCGCATTATTTTACAATTCCCATTATTTTCAAAATTTCGGACTTGTACTATTATCACGTTTTTCAAATCGTGCTACGACCTGTATATGCTCGATAGACAATCTGGATATTTCTATTTTTCTAAAGTTTGATTGACAAAACTATAATTAAGGCGCATACCTTGTATCCAATATTGATTCCGTTTGAATCGCTCAGTATTCAAATACGCTAGAATGGATGTCTTTAACTTCAGAGTAAATTGTCAAAAAACTATTCCGGATGTATTCTTAATATTGAAAACAATGTGGATGACCAAAATCAGCTCAATACTGAAGTATAATTTAAAAACATTTCAATGAGAACAAAGTAGAACCTCACAAATTTTCCTCTACGAAATCACAAAAATTACAATAAAAAGCATTAATTATTTAGAAATAATAAAAATATCGCATTCCAAAATAATTATTATTTGGTTGTTTGTTAGCTGAATAATGAACATCTGATTTTTAAAAAGCATTCGTAGAAAGTTTTGTTATTTATTAATAGAATATTAACGTCTTTTTGGATACACGCACACGATCGTCCCAAAATCTAAAATAAAACTCTTAGTTAAAGTAACGGTAGTAGATATATTATTAAAATAATACAAAAAATAAGTAGACATTATTGAAATGGACATCTAAAATATTGACAATACTTGATCCATGGAAAGTAAAATGACAAATTGAACAATTACGTTTCTGTTGTTGAAAAAGTGATCGTTAAAAATTTCTTCATCGCTGATTAGACCTCCAGTGTATAATAAAGGTGTAGAAATTGGCATTGTTATGTTCCATTAGCGAGCATTTGCCTGCTTATATCAAATGTCATCTGTGAGCAAGGGCGCCTAACTACCGAAAAACACGCAGCGCTTAGTGCGGATTGTGGATGGCTGTGCGGTGTAAAGCAAAACGAGGGCCTTTAGACTAAAAAATAAAAATGCTGTACATATAAATGTCTAAATAGACCGGTTAAATATATTTTACGACAAAGAGGCGTAAATTGTCAAAGAGTTTTTTGAAAAAAAAACATAAAGAAAATTTTAGGCTTCTTATTAGCATAAGCGGCTTTAGAGAAGAAGTGAAACCTTGAAAGATCGTTAAGATATTTAATTGAATATTTATTTTAAATATTAAAATTGACTTTACCTCTCGAAATTCTCACATTTTTGAAGCATTGAATGGCAGAGATAATTTTAGAGGCCAAAAGGTATTTTTAGACCTATATTGTTTTTTAAATGTAATTTTTATTCTTCCGCTTTAATTTTTAGCCTTCCGTTAAACTAACCAAAAAATAAAGATATCCTGTTTAAAAGGAAACAAAAGTAACGTAGCATTAGAAATATTAGAAAGATTACATATGAAATCACAAAAAATAACAAAGTGATTTGAGTCAGTGACTACGTTTACGAGGATAACCATTTTAAATATATGATGTTTATTTATTTATACAAGATGAAGAGAAACAAATTGGAGTATAGAAAATCAAATATTTGAAAGGAATATAAAACAAATTTCTTTCAGAATTATGATAAAACACACGATATCGTGACAGTCTTTTTAAATTTTAATATAAGCTGAATGATTATGCAGGATTGTGCGGTATTCGAATGGCGTCATTAATGTTTTTATGCGTACACCGTCAATTTTCTTTATTTGATTAGATTCCTCGGATAGAAATATTTGAAATGTCTCGACCACAAACGTCGATTCCCATCGCTTAGACGGTGAATGCCCTAACGTCACGAAGGAAACCAAACAGGCAACGGTGGCTGGAACTGTATAATGCAATATACATCATTTTAAAAGAAGAATATCATTATACGGGGAAGCAAAGCAAAATAGATATATTAGAACAAAACTTCATAGTTTTATATTTGAATTATATGTAAAAAAATTAAAATTATGGGAAATAAATATTAAATCAGATATCGGTATAACGATTAACGATCCATAACATATCTTTTGAAGTATTAGAGGGCAGTGGAAATGCTTTAATAAAATAATGATTACCGACATATTATATGACATTATCTAACGAAATGTGAAGTCATTAGATAACTTGTGGAAAAGGAAAACGGAGGAATTCTCTGAAATTTTTTCTGATAAAATATTGAACTACCAATGGCCCTGAGCGATCGAGCAGCGCAGCACAGAGAGCGGTGAAAGAGTGATATCCTAGCAATAGGCTTCAATCTGATTAGAGTAGAATAAAATCGCAGGATGAAGAAGAAAAATCTAAGCCACGCAAACATGCCCAGAAGATTTAACTGGCAAACCTGACGCTTACAAATGTTCATAGTTTTTGACGATCGTTAAGAATCTTCTGGTTTGTGTTGTATAGGGAATTTTTCCATCGGCCCTGATGAGTGGGATCCAAAATGTCAGTCAGAGAGGTTGTAGAAGTACGGCAAAATATTCCAACAAACCACAAACCAGAAGATTCTGATGTTTGATGATTCGTAGTTTTATAAAATTATTACATATTACACATTATGAGCAAATGGAAGATTAATCGATTGTTTAATAATATGTTTGTTGTACTAACTAAATAACAACTAACCATCACGCCGTTTCTCCCCAGAGGCCGGCAGTTAGGATAGAATGCAACATTTTCTCTCTTTGCACACCACACACGGCTCATGCACGCTCTACAGCTGCTGAGGCTTTTAATAGGGTCATTTCCAATATTTGTAGTATCTAATCATGCCAGGTCTATCACGAACGCCCTGTTCTTTCTGCCTTCACCTTTCGCCTTACATATTTTCTTAACCATCCTCTTCTCGCTCATATGTTTCGCATGACCAAACCATCTCAGTGATCCTTTCTTTATACTTTTAACCACGTTACGTTAAAAATGTTATAAAACATAAGTATAAAACATAACACTGTTCAAAAAACTGCGACCAATTTCAAAAATGGCCTCTCAGTGTTTCGCAAGTTTCGGTGAAACAATCCGGGAAAATGGGCGACAGAAATACCGAAACGCGCGAACTGCGCACCAAGTACCGAATACTTTGCATTGTAAAGCGGCGATTTAAACTTTGACCCGCACCGGAATTGGCCCACGAGCGGCGGTCATGCACATCCAGAAATTGACTGCCCGAAACATACGCGGGGCTTTCTGAACATGAAGGCTATTTTAGTTAATTAATGTCAGTGTTTACCGGAGTAGGTGGCGTGCTGGACCGCCGAACCACTCTGTGCCCGCTCGTGGGAAGTGCGCGCGACGCACACCCGCGCACACACCCGTCGCTGTGTGCGGCGCCGAGGCACGCGGTCGGCCACCGATACCTGTGTAGTATAGCGTTTAACCATATTCGAGTATATTTGATTTCAAACACCGTTGCGCATGTACCGGTTGTTTGCTTGTTGATTTATGAATGCTTTGAGTAATTGATAGCCGAGACATATTTCGAGTGCTTAGACGTAAGAACGGGACTAGATTCTACGTGTACTCATGTGTACATGGACGCCAACTGCAACTACAATCTCAAATAATACGCTTCTTACTTTAAGTTAATTTAATTATATTTTTATCTAAAAAGAGTTTTGAACTCATTAATAATCTGCAGTCAATTCTAATTCACTTTTTTTTTCTTGTGATATTTAGACAAAAAGAGACATTTGATTAATAGTATGTCTGGTCAAATTTCATTGTAACGAACCCGTAAACTAACGGAACCGTAAAAAGATTAGGTTTTATTGAAATTTCGTTCACCTGAACATGGGAAAAAACCGAAATATTTCTTGCGGGACTGCGAAAATAATTAATTATTCTCGATTTTTCATTATTTCGGCATTCGCAATAATGTAATTTTACCTATAATAGTATATTGCTAAACGTATCCTTTTGGATTGCGGAAAAGAAATATTCAGAGACCACGAGGACATTTTTTTGTTATGTGAAGGCTTGCTACACAGTACTTGTTGGAAGAAGGCAGTCCGCGATAGATTTTTCCATGGCACTAGAATGATATGCAATCCTTAAATGATTCTTCCTGTATCTTGTTTTCCCGATAAGCCACGTTTACACCTACGTCCTTTGTATTATTGCTTACATTAATATATACTTAATCATTCGTTTCATAACATTTGAAGCCACTATTTTTTTCTTTTATTAAGTACCAAGTAATTCACATTCACTACTGATTACTTTACCGTATGAAAATCATTACTGATATCTTCACTTCATCATCCAAGTCGGGACCTCATGAGTGAGGATCATGATCTTCATGACTTCCCACTCTCTTGTCCCGGATGCCGGGACCTGCAGATTTTAATACTTTACTTACTTACTTTAATACTAGAGAAGCGGCAGTAACTTTTTACATTTGATTGAATTGTGCTTCTTTGAATTGTTATTTCAATTCATTATGTCAAAATAATAGTTATTTTTCTCGAAACAATGAGTGAATATTACCAGTAACACAAATTTTCTCTGTACATTATAGTGTATCGGTGAGTGTCCGGTGACCGGTGTCGGAGCCTTTAATAGTATAAAATATGATCAATTTCATCGACAAAACACCCCCTGTATGTAAAGAAACATGTTTTTTCGTAATTTAAAAAAAAAAGATTTTGGTATCCTTTTTTTTAATTTTGATGAAATACTTAACGTAATATTGATCCTTATTGTTGTATCTTTTAAATGAGTATAAGGATATTTTTTTAAAAACAACTATAATTTATTTTATTTGATTTCTTAAAATTTTCAAGAAACCAAACTAAACGCAGTTTTTAAGAAAGACTTTATTTCAATGTTCAAATGAATTATTTCATAGTTAATGTTGGTATGTAAGTATACCTGATGCACCCAGTTTCCTCAGTGACACATTCTTGATTTGTATTACATCGAAATTGAAATCTCGGGGTTGGTCCAACCATCAAAAACCCTCTTCACCCCTTTCTTGGAAAAACAATGTTTCCCGAATATCCCACCAGCAAAAACGTTTAAACACCGTCTCTATGAATAGATACTAAATTTGGTCTAGACGCGATTCACATGAAATATGATGTTCTTTCAATGATATTATATTTTTGTAATGTATCAAATGTTCAAATACAAAATACAAAAACAAATGTTCAAAAACAAACACAAAAAAATAAAGCTATATGTTTACAAGTTTAATAATGAAGGTAAATGATTATTATACGAAGATTACACCTACGAACTTTCAAAATATATATTCCTTATTTTATGATTATATTAAGCTTCGGAAAAAACATTACACATAAAATAACAATTTTACAAAAATATATTTTTATTTATTATACATAAATTTACAATAAAAGCTGTTTAAGAATTGAGACATCACCAAAATAGTATTTTATATACTTATTTAAGTATTGAAATATAAAATACTATTTTAATAAAAACCTTATGGATGCGTAGAGATACTATGAGATATTGTCAGTTCAGATTGCATCAATAGTACTCGAACGACCCGAAGTATATAAAGTAAGATAAATGTAGAAAAAAAGTGTAGAAAAACTCCCACCTAGCGCAAGAAATCATCAGTACCTACGTCCTTGACACCGCCGTGAGAGATACACTACTGAAGACGCTGTGATACAACTACAGCGAAACGTCGTGAATCATGTTTGTACACATCCATACGATTCGTATAAAATATCCGTTTTATTTCAATACTTGTCGAACAACAGTAATACAAGCCTTAAATGCAAGTTAACTAAACTTCGTCTATCGAGACTTAAAGAAATAGTGTTAAGACTTCTTTTCGCTTACTTTTATGTATTGGCTTTCATGGTCTCAGTGACAATTGTTTGATGAGGTTTAAGAAGCGTTGTAATACATAATACCACTAACGCCTACTGACTAACCTGTGTTGTTGGTTAATACCTTAGCTTTTTTGTGTGTAAAAGCCCTAAATGGCGTTTAACAACAAAATAAATAATAATAAAAAGTCCTTAATTTTATATAATGTCACACTTCCACAACTTAAATAAAAACCTGTTTACAAGCTATATATATATATACACAGATATATAGATATTTCCCGTATTCTTATTTTCAAGCAAATTCCGTTTCATTTTTTAAAAATAATTTAATATTATCTCCTTATTTTTGACGATAAAATTATATAACCAATATTTTGATTAATTAAAAACGAAGCTATAAGTTCAGCCATTAAATTAATTAACAGAAATTTAAAAATAACTTTCCGGATTTAAGGTTGCTCTCCCTCCTTGTAATGCTGAATAATAAAAGTAACCAGAACCAACGGGTGGGCGTCGGGACAAATTTCAAAGTTATCAAGATTAATAAATCAATTTGAATTTAAGGTGAGTCCTTCTTGAGCATCTACCGCGAATTAAGGTGGCTTTCGAGATCTTAATGAGAAAATAATTATGAGGTTTTTGGAATTCTTTTAAAAATACAAAAAATTTTATTCTTAAATGCGAAAAGTTTGGACACAAGGGTAGTAGTACCGGTTGATATCGTACGTGGGTTTACACAGACAGTCGTTAAGGTTTGTTGGGTTTATTGGCGTCTGTGCGTGCCGCGGCATAAGGACGCGTCCCGACGCCTTCACCCGTGGCGTCGAGTGGCGGTCGGGCAGGAAGAAAACATTTTATAAACTTATATATTATTAAGTGACTCGGTATGGGGTAAAATACATCCAATCCATCGTATATGAAAAGAGATGTAAGGAACCCATTCTCAAGAAACTTTTTCATTTTAAATCAATAAAATAAAATATTGCACATGAAATATTCATGCACCGGTTATCAGAGAATGTGATTTTTGAAATAATTGTTTTTAAATTGGTAATTCAATATGGCATTAATCGATGGAACGTCGTTATTAGAAAGGAAATAATGATTTTTCCGATAAATTTTTCAATAGAGTGCTAGCAAGCAGACAAAGATAATATTTCTTCAATGAAACTAAAGTATTATTGAAATCCTTAACAATATTATCATGATAATATCTAGAGTGGCTCATTAAAAATATGCACGCGTGAAGCGATTTATCTTTTCAAGGTAAATTGCAAGAGATACTCAACAAAATGCACAAACAATAATACAACGTGATATTTATAAAAGTTCAATCCTCACTCAACACAAATTTATATCTTAAAGACTAAATGTCTATTAAAAATTATTTACCAAAATATTCATTCTTAAATTTTTTGTTACATGTAACATTTTTTGAAATATTTAAATATTTTTGACTTAAATTTTTTTCACTAGGGACATGCAATTTCATCCACACTTATGCATCTTCGCATGCAAGCTCATTTATATACATTATAAAAAAACATTAAGGTGTTTAAATTTACAAAGACATAAAACGAATATTTATTTAATATAATAGAATTTAGAAGTTTGCTAACCTCTAAGTTTAATTCGATAACCCGGAAATGAATTCAAAACATTAAAGTTTTTTCCCCTGTCTGCATCCTGTCGTTGAACGAAAAATATGGCTGTGGATCGACGAGTCATTTTCTTCCCAGCGGAAGTTGAAAAAGTCGCGCGCTAATGGAAGCGAGCTGGCAACATCGATCAGCTGAGCACCGACTTCCGGATGTGACGTCGCTGCAATGTTACAGTACACGGTGCCACTTCCGACTCGACACGTAATGGAATAAAAACACTAAAGCGAACGTGGAAAAACACTGGCGAGGGTAATCCCAGAACGGAACGCTGCAGATCTTGATCGATGCGTCACGCGGTACAGAAGAGAAAGGAAATGAGGTTGGCTTATTTTAAATATTTAAATCGTTCGATTGACATTAAAATTAGCGAGAAAAGATGGAAATGATGCCATTTTGTCACGAGAGTCTAAAACAATAAGAACTACACACAATCGAAGCCTTCATGAATTATTAACTTCAATACTCCACAAGTCGAACATCTTTCATGAATTATTAACTAAACTATTCCAGAGCATACGGTCTCTACAAATACGCCGCAGCATCGTGCTGTGTACAGAGTAGTTTTGATAAGCAAAACTATACTATAGAAAGTAAAATCAGAGACAAGAAGCGGCCAGTGCGACCGGCGATAATAAATAGAAAAGTGTCTACGTACCTGCGTATTTGTGAAAAATTCATGACTGACAATCAGTGCGAATTGTGTTTGATTTGCTTCACACGATGATTCCGTAACAATATAATAATTAAAATAAATTATTGAGTGGATATTTTATCTACCAATTAATTATGTCGAATTTATATATTTCACATTTTAAAGCATTCAGCATAGGGATTGAATGTTTAAAATCATGATTTTTTAAATAAAAATATGCAAGTTACATTATAATTAGAATACTAAAAATAAACTTATTTGTCTGGGATGAGGCTCGAGCCCGCAACCACTGGATCACTATGCAAGTGTTGTAACAACTAGAGTAATAAGCATGTCCTATTTTTCCTTTCTTTTTCTTTTCAAAAATCCTTTTATTTCCTTTTTAATGCTACAATAAACCATGAGGCCCAATAATTGTGCTTATATAATATATTTTGTATAAAATTTATTTTATTTTTTTAAAAGGAAGATATACTCTATAGATAAATAAATATTTTACCTACTTTGACTCAAATCTTAACGTGTGGCTAAGTTTGAAAAAATTCAATTTAATTATGAACTTTTTAATGATTTTACAAAAAAGAGTCTGTATTTATAAAATAAAATCAACGAATAGGAATTGAAGAAACATAAAAATATTAAAGTTCAAAAAAAATTTCTGAGAATCGGAATAAATGTTTAAAAAATGAACTGAATTAATACTATTTTTAATTCATTCAGTTTCGATTGATATGATTTGTTTATTTTGTTTATGTTGCATTGACGTGTACGTGTATCTATGTGAACAATAAACTCTAATTCTCCAATTTAAAATATTCTTATTTTTATAAACGCACAATTTCCTGGTTTTATGAGGATTTAAAATAAAAAACGGGCAGACAAAGAAAATGGCATAAATTTAAAATTAATTTCTCTAACAATTTGTCTTATTTTATGTTCAATGGTTATAATGTAAAATTAATATTCAACAGCATTCAGAAAATTCTTAAAGAGCGAGCGGCTGGAATTAAAGGATTCAATTACTATGCAAACCCTCTGAAATTCAGTAAAACTGTTTTTTTTCTTTAAAAAAACATAAATTTAAAAATGCTAATGTATTCTCAAATAAATCCCAAAGAATCGCCTTGAATTAGGATTCACGAGGAGATTTAAGGCCCGTTGCCGCCGGCTCTCGTCGGATTTAGGTACGACAGAAAAAATTCCGTGTAATCGGGATGAATTGAAATAGAATAAAGCGTTGTGCATCTGACTCCGCCCGCGAATCCGGGCCATCGACAACTGAAATAAATTCTCATTCCCGTTGTCGGCGTCCGCGTCGCGGCGCGGCGGCGTGATTTGTACGGCGCAGGTGTTCGGCTTAGCGGCCATGACTCCGGGCGCGACGGCCCGCCGAGCGGCTCGAGAGCGGTGGTCGAGTGTCGAGTGTCACGCCGCCGTGCACTGCGGACTTCTGCTGCTCACCCGTGTCGGGAAGAATCGTGGTGCGTATAATTAACACGTTGTCGGAATTAACGCGGAATGTTTAACATAATTTATCGGGAAATTTTTAGTAAAATTGTTTTCCTCAGTTGAATTCTCGGTTTTATTTTTCAGTGAACTTACCTCAGCAACGAAATGCTCGTTAAGTGATAATACCTTTAATTTTTATTATATTAATTGTAATACCTTATTAAAGGTTATATCTACTACATGCATTTGCCATGAAATTAATGTTTATCAGGATAAATATATGATAATTTTCATCGATCAGGAATTAAATTTACGTACATCATTATTATCATATGAAAAGCTATAATTAAATTTTTATTAGTTATATATTTTTATATTTTAAACGTCATAATGTACTACCAATACTAAAGGCACCACAGAATTCATTTCGTTGAGACTTATAATCTATACGTGTGTCCCAAAAGTGAACGTCTTTTCTTGGATAGCTGATAGGCCAGCTCAGGACTGCCCCCAATAGCGAAATACGATCTTAGTGAAAAATCTGGTATATTTTATTTAACTTGTTAATTTATAAATTAGCCAAATTTATAGAAATATTAAATTCATATACAGTCTCTGGTGACATACAACAGTCCTTGGCGTAAGCGAGTACTGCGAATTATATTAAGTTGATTAATAAATTTTATTGTCTTATTATAAATAGTTGTGAATAGTGGTACTGTCAGATGTTGGAATGATCTTCTCACCTAATACAAAATAGAATTAGACTCGCTATGTGCTCACACCATTTAAAGTCCTTGGTATAGTAAAACCCAGATCCTTCTGCGAGAGTTATTATCATGTTTAACTATTAAAATAAAATTAATTCTAAAAAACATCTGTATAGTACATAAATATCAGAGTTAATATTTGGTTTTAAATAAATATCTGTCACTTTAATAAAGCGAATGTTTTCATTCGAATTTATTCTAATAATTTTATAATAATCTGCTCCCTTTGCAGTAAAATTACAATATTAATATCACAAACATAATATAATTTAAAAAACTTTATTTAATAATAAATATCTTTAAATAACTCTCCAAATTAGTGTGGGATATTTTTTACAGCATGAAAAGTCGAAGTTAGCTAATATAGAAAGTAACTGACTAGTAAGTAATCGGGTTCTAGGTTCTATTGTTTACAAAGGCTCTAAAAAACAATGTTTCCTTATAGATATCTCACAGAGACGAAACTGTATTTTATTATGGGAAAGTAGGTATAGAAGTCATTTGGGTGTACTACTTTCCCATAATAAAATACAGTTTCGTCTCTGTGAGATATCTATAATATACATTAATTGATTAATAATATCTCTGTGACATAAATCCAGCACTGTTCTGAAAGATTTGAACAAACTCAAAATATTCTGAACAATGTTTCCATTTCATCTAGGCCGGGATGTAATGAAATAAATGATACAGGGGGAAATGATACTTATGTTTTCCATTGGGTCCTTAAGAAAAAGTATGCAAAATTTGGGTAAAATCTATGAAATAGTATGGATTTGTAAAGAAAATATGCCAAGGAAAAGAGGGTGGTTTAAAGGCGTGGGTAAAATGAGGCCCATTTTTACCGCCGAATCCTAAAGAATAAGAAATATTCAAAATTTGAATCAGATCGTTCAAATGTTTTAGATTTGTATCAAAAATATTTTGTTAGTGAGGGGGCAGGATAACGAGGGAGGGGAAATGTCACCTATGTCACCCGCCAAGTCTTAAAGAATAAGTTTGCAAAATTTGGTTCAGATCAGTCGAACGGTACAGATTTGAATGGAAAATATAAATATCAGGTATGGCAGCGCATAAAATATTAACAAAAAACAAACATTATTGATTTTTATATACAAGATATATAAAACCTAGTGTAAGTTAATCGTACTATGCCTTTAACCTTTGCAGAAGTGCAAGCAATAAGTTGACAAAGTTTTATCGCAATCGGATGAACGGTGTGGCAGCGCAAAAAATACGAACAAACAAACATTGATTTTTATATATAAGATATATTAGTTACATGTTGTATTGAAGATATTTTCTTTCTTCATAAATACATGATTTTCTTTTATGTCTCGGACAAACGTGCACCGGGGAAAGTTGCATCCCAGCCATGGCTGAGGAGCTCCACGGGAATGGACATAACGAGGCCCTTTTATTTTTAAATTTTCCAATAAAATAAAAGGTTTATATGTTAAAACATATTTTTATAATAATGTGTCGACAAACCTTGGCATGTGCCAATAACAAAAAATAAAAATATTTAATTAACACCTTGTGAAAAGTCACCAAATTACTATTCAAATATAAGGCTCCCAGGGTTGTGTAACCCCTTAATACATTTATAGAACCATGTTTGAAATAAAAATCCTAGGTGAATATATATAACGATAATGGTTATTTATACTGCATGACATGACATTCAAATTAATATCCAAACGATCATAAACATTTGGGCATAAATTATGATAAAGGCTTAACGGAACCTTTATAAAGAAGATTTGTAAATGTCACCGATATCAAAAGAGCATCAGTATATGTTTGAAATTATGACTTGTTAATACTTGTAAATATTCGTTGTTCAAATGTATTGTATTCTTTAGAAATTATCTTCAGGTGATACAGATTACTAAAATATGTGAATTTAAAAACGCATTTTGGGTAAAAAAATCTTCAAAAATGTTTAGGTTATCAATATGAAAGGTTAAACAATAAGCAGTAAACAATAAACAATAAACAATAAGAATAATCAAATCAGTTACAAGTAATTAAATGTATCGGCTAACGATACATTTAATTACTTAATAACTTAATTACTTGTAACTGATTTGATTATTCGGTTGTACCTGCTTATTGTTTAACCTTGTGGAAATCCAGTATTAAAAAATCATGAAATAAAAACACTAAACTTTGTTTTTTTCCACTATTTTGTATTTGAAAATAACACTACGTGCTTCGGAAACATCAGTTTCCTTCATCAGGTGAGTTAGGACTTAACTCACCTTAGTCTTAGCTCTCAACTTATCTGATGAAGGAAACGGATGTTTCCGAAACATGTAGTGTTATTCTCAAATTTAAAATAGTGGAAAAAAACAAAATCAACATAATTTAGTTTATTTCATTTTTTTTTTAAAATCAGTTACACGTTTTTTTCTAAATAACAGTGAAGTGATAACGCAGTATATTTAAGGTAGGTTGTGCAAGGATTCACTCTGAAAACTCAAACTCAAATAAAGAGAAAGTGAAACCAATAATCATATAATGAAGGTATATGGACGGACTTGTAGACAGACACTATCGTATTTTAGACCTGACCTTAAACAACATTATACTTTATTCACAAAATTAATAATCAAATAAGGCCTGTGGTTTCTTACTGTACTGCGCCAACTTTTAGATTATGTTTTTCATAACAAAAACAATTAATAGTTTAAATATATTTCAACCACAATGTACTTAAAAATTCTTTACAATACAAGACAAGCATGCACTAACTTCGACGAGATTAATACGCATGTGATAAATATTGGTGTTAGGTTAACAATACTATGGTTGTGGTGTATAGTGTTGTGAACAAAGTAGTGTATTGTTGATCCTGACGAAGAGACAGGTACGTCTACCTAAAATCTGGTAGTGGTTTATACTAATTTAACTAACACTCTGTTATAATGTCTAATCAAAAAATTAATGCTTTAAATATTAATAATACATAAAAATTACTTAAAAAACAGAAAATAATTCGACACTTAATTTTTTAGATCAAACACTTACTAAAAAAATTAAAATTGAATTTAAAATTAATAGAAAGCCAGACTTTACAGACACCATTATAATAGTACATCTAATCACTCTCTTTCAAATAAAGACTCAGGTTTTCATTCAATGATACACTTTCTTGTCAATGTACCTTCGATTTGATTTTCAAATTAAATTAAATCGAAAAAAACCAATCGCATTAAATAATGGATACAGTACAAAATTTATACCTATAAAACTCAATGTCTATCTGTTTGTGATGGTCGTAATAGACGCAGATTGGAAAAATCTTAATTTAAAATGTTAGATGGTCAAATGCAAAATATCTGAGGAAATATTTTCTCTTCATTCGTGATTATTTAAAAACTTAATAAAACTTAAAAATAAATTATTCTACGGATTATTCAATGTTGAACCGAAATTGTAACTATTATTCCAAAAATATGTGTCTATTTCACGGAGGAAATAAACAACACTATATCATTGGGGACCGAAACGTATGCGGCGACAATTATAAGAATATTTTATAAATTTTGCCTGGGGAACTGGTGGGTAGAGCGTAACTTTTGAGGGACGGTGCAGATACTTCACACGACGGTGTAGTCTAGAAATCGACAAGCGAATACGGGACCGGGAGAACCAATCGCGGGGCTGGGTTGCCGTCTCGCTGGAGAAACAACACGTGCGCCGGGGGCCGGTACAAGGTGGTACGGAGTTTTAAAGCCGCGTAGGAAGGTTGATAGAGGAGACAGTCTGAAAAAAACATGGAGGTAGAGGGGAGTACTTTCACGGAGTATTTTTAGGAAATATTGACCGGAGGTGCTGGTGAATTTCCGATCGAACGGGGTTATCATTTAACGCAGTGGAGAGCAATATCGATGGACCAATTCTAACTACTTGGAGAAACGAACGAGAGGAATCCAAATTAAGGAAAGAATACACAAAGTCCACAGGATATCGAAAGATAAGAATTTTAATTTATTTATATTATCTATGTTTCGCCTCCTATAGTTTCGTCATGTTTTACATTGAACATATATTAGAAATCGTAACTTATTTGTACTTATTTGAGGCTGATCGCGAGTGTTGAAATTGGGCGGAAACTAGAATCTTTATTTCGCTATTAATTATTTATCCGTGATATGTATCTAATGTGATTGATAAATTTAATGTAAAAATGGTTTGTAATGCGACGTGGTATGGGACGTGCGTCTTTGGATGTTGGATCAAAATCACGTTCTTTTAAGATTTACGTAATAATTACAATAAGATTACAATATTTGACTACCGTAATTTGGAGTCGAGATTTATTATTCACATTTACCATTTCGGTGTATTTTGAGAAGGAACCAGGTAAAATATTCCATTGAATTTTATGGTTACATTTTTTTTAGTTTATTATCGAAACATTTAGTGATATTTATTCAATAATGTATGGCATTTTACAGCAGGTGATCAATGTTATTATGATGGCGTGCTACTTTGTCTTCCACCGCGGACTACGATGTATGTAAGGACGACGAGTTCGCGATATGTCACTTAGTTTTTTCAGGAAATAATAGACCGAAGGTGCTTCCAATTTTGCTAGTGATCTACAATACAATTAACCATAGCCGGACCCTGAAGAGAATCAGTACGAGGAATTTATTTTGTCCACTCAAAGAAACAAGCAAGAGGAATTAAAATCAAGGAAGGGATACACGAAGCCCGAAAGACAACGAAAGCTAAGACTTTTATTTGTCATATTATCTATTTGTTCTGTTATCAATGTATATTTATTGGAGACGATGATTTGATTTTGTATATTGTTTTTGCGGAGTATTCAACGGGGATTTGTGTAGTTTATTTGTACTAACCACGGGTTTAGTAATTCTCTATATATCGCATTTAAAAGAAAATCGTCGCATTAATAATTTCGTTTTATTTAGAATCGCGTAATCAATTGAAATACATACGTCATTTTATCCTTTATTTTGGTTACAATCTGCGCTGTACAATCGGGTTTATATAGGAATTCCGTGAGACAGTATGGACCGAGTGGGGAAATCCGACTGGGGATTGGGGAGATATCTAGGTTGTGTAATCGGACAGGGTGAAATAGTAGTTAGCGACGCGGGAAGTGTGCTTGGAATCTGGCGCTAGCCCCTGTGGGGTGTCTTTAAAGGTAGAACCTCCTTTGCAGACCGGAGTAGTTGCAATTCGACCAGTTACGAAGTCAACCTATCCAGACGGCAGAGTCCAACGTCGTGATATTCGCCGTCTCTAGGAGGATTTCCATGTATGGATGTTGTGAAACTTTGAAAGTTAATACTATCATTTCGCCGACCAAGCGGTAGACAGGATAAAAAGTATAATTCATAAATTCACGTACAGGATAGAATATTACTAACACCTTTTATTTGACCATTTTTGTCTTCACGAAAAGCAGTACCATGGCACGCCTTTCTCTTAACATGAAGAGGTTGTTTCATATTTTAATATAATCTGTCGATGTCTAAAAGAAAGGCCAACCATTGTTTTCGAATAGTACAAAACCGGTACTAATCCAGCAACAAAGTCCAAAAGAAAGACTCAACGTTCTATTGGAATATGTGTAACAGAAAGGTGTTCACCTCACCGTGGACGCAAAAAAGGCGATTAATGGCGAAAAAAATTCGTAAAATCCAAAATCATACTATTATTATTAATTTTTTTAACAAAAATTTGTTAGATCATTTTTATCGTCGCCACGAGTCTGTCTGCTCAATTGGATCACAGAAAAAGGGTTAAATATCGATCCAAATTTTTTTTGACAGACAAGCAAGCAAGAAGACGCTACGAGTTAGGGAGTAAAAATAGTTAGTTATCTTATGATGTTTGTATTTCTCTACACTGTTCCATTATTGACTTATACATATTATTTATTTATGCTCTTATGTATCATGTGCTCCTGTCCCCCAACACATTTTTATTATCGAAACATCAATTTAAAAAAACTCATTTTCATATTTATAAAATACCCTGACGTTGAAAAGATTTTTCCGAAACATGTAGGTGTAATTAATAAAAAAATAATAATAAGTGGATACAAACAAATAATAAAATCAAATTTTTAAAATATCAATCCACCAAGTTGCTCAACTAATTGAAAAAAAAGATAATGTTTTATGTGTATACTATATATTCTACACATGAAATATCATCTGTATTTTAAAAAATCTGTACTTCTCGCTACTTTGTACGATTTCACCAATTGCTTTTTTTAAGCTGGCAGTGGAAACATGCACAATACTTATGCTATTTGTACGCATTCGTATTATAAGATTCACAAAATATTCATACCTTGTAGTCTGTCACTCTAGGACCATCTATTAGGGTCATTAACGACCCGTTGAGGGTCTGTTTGTTAAAAAATAAAATAAAATAAAATTTACTGATTATATTGTGTTTCTACAATTACAAAACATTAACTTTCATAAAATATTACAAAAATATTTTATAACTGATACGATGATAAAAAGCACACTGACAATAAATATAAATAGCACACTCCACGTTGTAGAACAAAGTAAGCTATTACATTGGTTGAGGTTAGATGGTATAGAGCTTCAATGGTACTTCAGACCTTCTAATGCATATGCTGGAAAGTCCGACAGCCAGACAGGTAGGAACTTTATGGCAAGGGCATGGCTTAAGTGTCGAGTTTTCAAAATTTTACTAATCGTCACGACCTTATATTTTTATCGAAGTAACGCGGTGACTCGATTTTATTCAAGGCGATTAAAGGCATTTTTTCCGTGGAAAATAAATGTTATTAAAATATCTTTTAAAACATTTTCAATAACTGCAAAATCACTTTGTGGTAACATTATTTATATTAATAGTAATAATAAAACACAACGTATAATGAATAACCAAATGCATTTTGAATATTCATAATTAATTACTCAACTTCCATAGGATGTATTTTTTGTATGTGTTAATTCTATATTTCAAGTTTTATTTTTAAGTATACATTACTTTTAAGTAACTTCCAAAGGATGTATTTTTTGTATCTGTTTATTCTATATTTCAAGTTTTATTTTTAAGTATATTGTATCCTGATGAAGGAACCGTCGGCTCCACATCCAATAAATTTGGTTTTTATTAATAGGTATAAAGTTATTAAAATTTAAAGTCTACGTTAGTAAATGAATTATAAATGTGACCCTGCATAATTCGGAAATTATCCCAATTTTAATAATTTCGTTCTCTGTCTGTCCCCGTAACTCCGTGTAATGACCGTAACTTCTTTATAATAATTTTTTCTCTTCTTTAATGTATTTTTTTCTTTTTTTCCCTTCTTTCCCCTTTTTTTTTCATTTTATATAAATAAATAAATACACATTCCTTAGGAAGCGACATGTAAAAGTACTGTCATTTTTGATGGGTTACAGTCAGTTATTATAGTAAATAAATGTGTTCCTAAAATATGCTAATTTCAAGAATACGAAGATGCAAAGATGGACGTCAGTGCGCGGCGCGGTTGTCATCTAGCCCCGCCCCCGCAGTAACTTGCGCCCCTGGGGTATCAGGGCTGACATTCTTTTGTCATTTTCAGCCGTCGCCGAACGAATTCTAGCCGTAAAAACGCTACGATCTCACGGTAAACTGCAATAAATGAGGTGCTCTTACCTAATTGCGTCGTGCCTTGGGATCCTTGTAGGTACAAGTGTGTACGTATGTAAAAAAATGCTCCGTAATGTATTAGCCAGGATGCGGAGAAGAATGATTATTCAAAAATTAAATTTTGTATACTTTTTCATGGCGTGAATTAATTGATTTAAGATAAGTTACAGATGTCTCACAGAGACAATGCTATTTATATGGAAAATTAAGTATTTATTGCATGGAAGTGTGTTAAGGCTGGCTTATGTAACATTCACCGATACTACCCAAAATAAACATATACATTCATAAATAAGTACGTAAAAGATGTATAAGAAAGGTTTGTAGAATACTCTACAAATTTGAAAGATGTTTGGTTGATCTTTGGTGGAATCGGCGAACATTACATTGTGTAAAATGATCACTTAAGCCAGCCTTAAAACAGGTCATAAGCCCTGTAAATATCCAATAAAGACTTCCATACTTGCTTTCCCAAATAAATGACTTCGTCTCTTTAAGAGATCTATAATTTATCTTAATTAATGATTATCGCTCTGTGGACAAAATCCACTAATTCTTAGTAAATTGTGAAATAATTTAAGCTAAAAACGATTTAAAACGAATCAAAACCGTCAAAAGCGGCACATGTCAAAGTAATGAAAGTGGTTAGTGCAATGTTGGTTATTGGTTTGCATTAATGAAAATATTCTATTTTTTCGAAAGTTCATTTTATTGCGTGCAATTAAGTTACAATGATTTTTATGATTTTATGATTTTTTATGATTTTTCCAAAATAAACTACTACAACTAAAAGTCACACTCCGAAACGTGCAATTTAATTAGTTAAGTGGCAACTTTCAACAATAACATATTAATTTTGTGTATAAAAAAACTGTTTTATAATATGTACGCATGGATTTCATCAATAATGCAAATTGGATAAAAAAAATAATCATCGAGTTCTGCTGTTAATAAATATTGTATTTGTTTATTTTGGAGCATTTAAAATGTTCACGGAAAGTTATTTAACCGATGCCCTTGAGTAATGAAAATTGGAAATTATTTTTGCACCCCTCATAAATAACGTTCTTCGTATAAAATGTTGCTCTTGAAATATCACGTAAACTCTACGATGTATTTTTTATCTTTTAAGTATTCCCGATAGACGCGGCAGACGAAATATCAAAACACAAATGTAATAAAAAAATAAGCGAACGTACAGAGTTAATACATGCGATCCCCGCTGGCGAAAAAACCAAATGTTGTTTATTTGGTTATGCAAACCGCAAACTTAGTTCCATACGTCCGACCCAAAACAGTTTTTCAATTTCAGTTTAAAGCAACGGTTTAAAAATTTCCCTCGTAGGATGAAATTGGAATGGAAGAAACGCGTAGTTTATAAAGTGATCTATTACAGAAATAACACATATGCAGAAAACGAAATATAACGAAGCTTATAAAAATGACAGCACAACAATTTTATCGTATTTTTTTGATCAGTTATTTTAATAACAACATATAGCTGGAGAATTTTAAAAATTTAATTTATAATTTTATTTTGACTATAGAATACTTCTTTTTGCATTTGAATATTGTCACGAGACTATATAAGCAGTAAGAATGACACATAATCGAGGATTTCCTAGTACTCTGGACATTTTACAGTGAATTGGAAAGTTCTGGTAGGATCTGGAAACACGGGAATAGAATATCAGAATAATATTATAGATAATTGTGATTATAATTACGCGTGCGAGACACGCGGTGACATCAGTTTTGTTTTGACATTTACTAAAAACCAGAGACACATAATCGAGGATTTCCCAGTACTCTGGACATTTTACAGTGAATTGGAAAGTTCTGGTAGGATCTGGAAACACGGGAATAGAATATCAGAAGAATATTATAGATAATTGTGATTATAATTACGCGTGCGAGACACGCGGTGACATCAGTTTTGTTTTGGCATTTAGTAAAAACCAGAGACAAAAGTGATAAGTGAACGGCAATCCAGTGCGCATTATATCGACCAGCGATTAATTTACGAGAATACGAACTGGGCGGGCATTCGAGAAGTTTTCGGTGGTGATAAAGAAACAAGAATAAAGCGTCCCACAGACAAGTGTAAAACTTTCTATAGTGACAATTAGCGCAAATTTCATAATAGTGATCTCAATCGTGTCCAGTGCATAAAATAAAACATTTTAATTTCATTTGTCTCCTGCCGCCACAAATCCGTGACAATATTTTAAATTATAAAGAAACGTTAAAATAACTAGGGATATTTATGGATATTGATTCACAATAGACAGTGTATATATGAGAGAGAGACTATAGTATATTTTAAATAAAAAAAATGATAGGTACCTTTGGAGCGGTTCTGGATAATGGAATTTGGCGCAGGCAATATACTAAGCTCTGTGCTTTGTTTGCTACGCATCACATTTAAAAATTGGGGAGACTTCGGTGGTTGAGTCATATGAAAATAAAGCAGAATACATATTGGAACAAGAAACAACAAAATCTCTATTAAATACAAGAAGCCGAGGGAACTTGAAGCGATAACGTATTCAAAGACTTATCTGCCATAGAAATGCAGAGCTGTAGAGAGCTGGTGCAAAAATTGATATCAGTGGGGGAAGACATGGAAGATCAGTGGGAGAAGAAGGAATTGAGGAAACCAAGAACCACAGGGGTCGTAGAGACAATAGTGGTGATGATTATAATATTTTAAATAAAGTTCTAAAATATAATGGCATAAACTGTGAGTAGTTTTAGTAAAAAAAATTTGGTAAAAATAATTTTTTGTTTTCTACCATTCCATTTAATTTTGAATTTTATTTCATGTCATGACAAATTGCATAAAGAATTATGACTTTTTACAATTACACAACTGAAAATTCTTTATTATTTACGAGTCAATTTTTTGATCATAATTTTAATTAAACCTTAATCAACAGCACCTTTATGATGCAAACACTAAAACCACCTTTCAACTGAATCAGTTGAAAGGTGGGCAATCATTGAAGCACTCCAAAACGCAAAAATAGATTCTAGATATATACGATTAGTTAACTTTATATATGAAAATGCAACTATGAGTGTTATAATTGACGACGAAACTAGAACTGAGAAAATAAAAATAGATAAAGGTGTCCGAAAAGGTGATACAATCTTGCCTAAACTATTCACGTTAGCCTTAGAAGATATATTTAAGACCCCGAATTGGAATAAAAAAGGTATGAATATAGATGGCACATACTTAAGTCACCTAAGATTTGCTGACGACATAGCAGTTGTAAGTGAAAACATCAAAGAACTAAGTATAATGATAAAAGAACTACACGAGGCTTCGAGCAAAGTCGGTCTTAAAATGAATATAAGAAAACAAAAATTTTGAGTCCAGTAAACAAAATCATCACAACCAATAACAATAATATTGAAATAGTAGATGAATATATGTACCTGGGATACAAGATAATGATGAACAAAAAAAAACAAACAGAAGAATTGCCAAGACGAATAGGAATGATCTGGGCTGCTTTTGGCAAACTCAAACATATTTTCGAGATCAAAGAGATTTCATTTAGCCTAAAAAGAAAAGTCTTTGAATCGTACATACTGCCAGTGATGATGTGCATCACTGAACCTTACATAGAAAAGTGTAGAAAAGCTCAAATGCACACGATGATCCATGGAGAGATCCATGCTTGGAGTAAGCCTAAGAGATATTATGAAATTAGACATAGAACTAGAGTAGTGGATATCATGGATCATGTCACGAAGCTAAAATGGCAATGGGCAGGCACTGCTACTTGGAGACCTTGGGAAATAAAAGAGGCGTCGGAAGAACTCAAAAGAGATGGGCCGACGATATAGCCGCTGTGGGAGGAAATAAATGGCTACAATTAACAAATAATAAGAAAGGATGGAAGGGTATGGAGGAAGCCTATATCCAGCAGTGGAGAGATGAAGGCTGAAGAAGAAGAAGAAGAAACTACACACAATAATACTTTGGACTTAAAATGGTTTAGGTAACGGGTGTATAGTAAATTAGCAGCTTATAAACATTATGTATTGTTGAGAGCTGTATACAATTGTATTCAAACTTAATATTAATGTAAAATAGAGGAAAAAAAGGTAAATAAAACATTGTCAGTGTACAGTACTTAATATCTTGATATTATAATATTTGTAGAGTGAGAAATGTATCAGAATATTTTCATTCAACTTCAACACCACCAACTGCCCACAAAGTGGGAGGAATGCAAATAAACAATGATTTTTGTCCATCCTTTATAGAAAAAATACAAATATATTTGAATGAGGATAAATACATTTTGAGTGAGGCAAAGTGCCATATTTATAAAAAGATTTTTTTAATAACGAAATGGAGTAAAATTTATTTTGTTCTATTTTTGTAGTTCCATACAAATCAAATACACTGAACCTTTGGATTTGTACAAATTTTAATATTTTTTTTTCTCAAATATTCGCAAACCGGTTTCACCGCTTTGTGAAAATATTGGAATTCGAAGACATAAAGTTTTTCTGAAACTCTGTTCATGTATTAATTATGACTTATCTAAACTGGTGAACGATTTTTCATTCTAAAAAAAGGATCGTCATCACCGATAAAATTATTAGCCATTAACTATCGTTAAAAAAACTGTCTATGAATTGGTTAGGTTTCTCGCTGGTGCCATCAATAGAAATGTATGGTTCCTGAGGTGTAAAAAGGCGAGGGAAATGTAAAAGTGCGAGGAAAACTCGCTAGTTGAAAATTACGACAATATTTTATGGGATTGTTAGGACTCTTCAGATTCGAGAGATAAAGTGCTATGTTTAATATCTGATACAGTAATATAGAAATAAGTTTTATTGCACTTCTGTATAAGTTTCGAATGAAGAATATTTTATTTGAATATTCTTATCCGAAAATAAAGATACACTTTTTCCTGCACATTTATTTATCTATCCTCACCCGATATTTGTATAATATATTTTCAAATAAATATAAATATTGTAAGTATTTAAAAATATCCATAAAACAATTTTATTTTATTTTTGTATTATAAGTAATTGTGTTTTAATCTAGAATGAATTTCACTCAAATTCAATCAAATAACTGTCTTAGAGAGAATGTTTCACCTATGGGGCATTATTAGTTAAATTAAAAAAAATGTAATAATATATGGACTATGTAAACTTTTGTAATGTACGGAGTAAGAAAATAAATGATTAATATATTACAATATATGTTCTCCTGTATCGTTTAAATATCTCTAATGAAGTATATGCTTTTTTTATCCGATAAGCTATTTGTTAATAACAATCGTTAATTTTTTTTTAAGGAAATTAAATTGTTTCCAGTTTTACATAAAACGGTTTTTCCCGAAGTGGATATCGAAATTTTTATAAATTGGAAGTAACAAGAAGTTTTCCGGAAAAAATACTATGAAATAAAATACATATCCCATTTTTATATTCTATACTAAACACCGTTTACTTCTCGTAAATATGTGTATCTAAATACTTCGCCATTAAGAGAAAAATTTACCTGAACATTGAAACCCTTTAATATTTAGATAATATTGAAAAAAGAAATTGATAAATGGCTTCAAAGTGTAAAATAGCCATATTATACAGCAAATTCTACATTGTAAAAGTGAAAATAAATCCATCTAAACAAGAGAGATGTTTTAAATTAAAATGTTCGATGAGTTTCTCAATAAATTATCTGAGGTTATATTTCGTGAACGAAGAAAGGGCCGACCGTAGAAAACAACATTCGAATAAAACATTCACTCGTAAACAATGTTTTGAATAAATTTTCCGCCGAGAGCAGAAATCAAACAGACAGTAATTAATATCTCAGCCGCAATTTTAATAAGTGAGGGGTAGAATTCTAAATAATCGCGCCGCCTAATGTTTGCGGAACAATCGACCTCCTTTCACGACTTGCGATGCTTGGATCGACATGTTTAAATCATCACAACTAGGTACACTCACGGCGGGGAGGCATGACTTCTGGAAGAAGTTATCGAAGGAGAAGGGTAAACTGAACGTATTTAATATTTCAGTAATTGAATTGAGAACTCAGCAGTGTACGCATACCGGCATTTGAGATACAGCGACGTGGGGTACACACTCCTACAAAGCCAGTGTAATAATATGGCTGACAAGGAATTTCCAACAATGGTATTTTGAGAAAGCATGAACGTTTTGTTAGGGTTTGTGTTATTGGAGTGCCTGTATTTCGGATAAATTATCAGAAATTTACTGCCTGATCATTAAATAACCAAATAGGTTTTTCTATTAAAATAGATACCAATAAGTTTAAAAATGTAATTAATAAGCGTTAAAAAGTTTAAAAAATGACTTTAAATATGACAAAAAAATAATTTATAAATATTTCAAATACAAAAATTATAAAAAAAAACAACAAACTAAGGCACAAGAGTATTTATTAACATCTTAAAGGCAACTTATGGATGGAAAGTATCTCAGGAGAATCTTTCTCATTTTAAAATGATTTTTACCAGTGAATACAAATTAAGTACGTGTACAAAATAGCATGATCATAATATATTTCTCGTACACAAGATTTCTTCATTAATGGGAAAATTAACATGTTATTAAATTTTGAAATGATACTATATGTAGGTATATATTTCTATTAAATCAAAATGGTCCATTGAAAAAAACAATGTAAGAATTTGCCATAGATACCTATACGACCATAAAAGTGTACCATTAACTTGCATTATATATCTAATACAAAATATTAAAAATAATTCTACAAATGAGGAGAATTAATTGTTATTGTAGCTGTTGTGGGGCTGTTATTCGATTGCGACGATTATTGGTAACATACATTTAACAGTTGAAAGCTTAGTTTCTTGTGTACGGGTGATTTCTAGTTGATTTATCAGTTACCAATCATTGTTAAAATAGAAAAAGAATGTCAAAATTACGGATAAAATAATGGTTCG
Source organism: Agrypnia vestita (assembly GCA_016648135.1). Classification (NCBI taxonomy): domain Eukaryota; kingdom Metazoa; phylum Arthropoda; class Insecta; order Trichoptera; family Phryganeidae; genus Agrypnia; species Agrypnia vestita. The sequence continues at coordinate 150,784 of JADDOH010024415.1, read as the reverse complement.
TGTCCATGGATAAGTTTTCTTGTCTCGGGACAATTTTACCACCGTGCGGACGTCTCTTGCTCACCTTTTACTTGTTTTACGTCGAACGTTAGTCCATTGACCGTCGACGTTCCATTGATTGTTGGGTTAATTGAATTTCTCGGTGCATCACTTAAATAAAATATTATTCAACTTTTTTTTTTTAAATTTGATACTCCTGAGTTAGCTCTCAAAATAAATAATAATAAAGCGGGGTTCTTTTACCGAGTTCTAGATGACAAGTCGAGACACGCTGTCAAATCGATCGCCGTGTGCCAGGGTCGGTTTTATCTAAGCGATGATCACTAAATTTATTTCCCGACAAAATCTATGAATGTGTACCTGATACAGAAATTAATCTCACCTAAATCTCTGATTCTTCTCTTATCAATCAAGTTTTGAATATGCGTGTTATTCCGTAATTTTTTCAATAGGTATTTAATTTGAAATATATTTTTACAGTTAATGTTCTTAAACTATTCAGAATTTTTTTATATTAGGTGTTTACATAAGTAACTATAGGTCGACTACAATCAAAAGACCATTCCCTAGCTTTGTCCGGTAAGAAGAAAGCGGGGAAAAGTTACCTGGAAAGCCCGTATTACCGTATAAAGCCTCAAAATGATATTAAAAAAATATATATATATATATATATATTAGTTTAAAAAAGGTTGCTTACTTACTAGAAAAACGTATTTTGTGTTCATTTTTTGCATTGTAACAACACACATATTTTTTGCGCACATTATTTTGAATGCGGTCTTGTATAGTAGTATAGTATAGTAATAGCTATAGTATTCTTTTTTTAATTTAAAAATTACGACGCAACGAAACTAAAACCAATTGGTAAAGGTTTCATTTGAAAGAATTTTATTTGCTCTACAAGATAATCTGTTAAGTTTTAACGTAATATTGATTATTTTATACAATTACAAGCCTTTAAAATAGACTGTAAATAAGCACTTTTGACGCCACTCTCGGAATGACGAATTTTTCAAGTTAGGACCGGATTTTATAGCAGAGACATCGAAAAACTTGTAGAACATTGGGATCAGATAATAAAAGATAATACATTATTGACTAGTTTATTGTATTTTTTGTATCCTCTTGTTCCCTTTGTTAGAAAAAAACGGACATAATTTATGACCATACACAATAAGTAGTTAAAAACACAGTCCAAGTTAAGTATTCAGCTATTTAGCTCTAAACAAAAGAAAGTATGTGAAAACCACAGAGTATAAAATTAAACAATATTTAAACTCCTTCTTCAGTCGATGGGAATGGGACCCAGTGGAAATGTATATCCCCTCGCGTATATTTAAGACAAATTTATAATGCAGTCAGAGTATTTATTCATTCATAATTAAATTCACAAGTAAAAATGGATTTTTTACAATTGACGTTGTTTTTTTAAATTTTATATAATTTCGTTCCACTTTGTCTCTTCAAGTAAAAAAGTTTTATTTTTTAAATATAAAAAAGTGAGATTTATTTACTACGACGTTTTACACATTTTAAGAGTTTTAATTTTTATATTTTCATAACTGTTTCAAAATTTTCTAGCTCGTAGCATCTAATCTATTTAAACAAGTCAAACGTATTCAAACCAGATTGCGTACCGAGAAATATATATTAGTTAATTTTTATATATTTTGATAGTTTGCGGTGAACACTATTTAAATTTGGTGCTTAGTAATAATTGTTTTAAAGCAGATTGGTTTCGATAAATCTATATCATATAATAATAAATATTATTCACATTGGTCATGCTAATTTTACATTACTACATAATGATAAATGTTTTAATTGACATCCAAACGGAAATTGAATATTCACATAAATGTTTTTCATTACAACATTATTAGTATGAATCAAAAAATATAAATAATTATTATGAATGAAAACAGCGCTCCAGAACTCTGCAAGTTTTCTGCACAAAGATAATTTCAGAAGCCAGTTTACATTAGTGATGTGAATATAAATGGTGAATCCGGTTGATACCGCCCGGGAGAAGAAAAAGCATTACTGCGCGTTCTTACTTCCGCTCCGGCTCGGGGCTCGCTGTGTAGGAACACGCAAATGAAAATTAAGTAGAATATCAATCATCCCTCACGTCGGGGAAGAAAGGAAAAAATATGTATTCCGATGAACATGCTCATTGTTGACTTAGGCGGGCGGCTTTTGATTAACTAGCAGATTTCCGGCTTACCGAAATGGTTAGGCGGGATTAACGTGCCCGCGGTTTAGCTTCGGAGGCTATAATAGCGACATGCAAAGATTCGAGCCCCGGGAAGGCATCCTACACACCGGTCATTAATAAACTTGATTGGCGGCCGACTACTGTGCTTTACTAAATCTCTTCCGCGGCTTTTCCTCGCTGTTTCTCGTTGGGTAATATTTAGACGCTCGTTAAATTTTAAGTGTTTATTTACGGCCTGGGCCGGCCCAGCTGAACCTTTATTAGATTGGTTTATAAATGGAGTAGCGTGGAAATTTTAATATCCACTATTATTTTATCAAATACAATAATTCAAGTCGACTTTTTTTAATACAATAATTCGAGACGATCTCACATTAGGAGAACGATTAAGAGAAGCAAGCTAGTTATCTGAGACAAGTCTGTAGAGCGGGTGACGCAATTAAAATATCTAGGTTTGCGATATCTGGTCGCGGTGATCTCTACACTAATGTTAGGGAGTAAACCAATAAGACAGCAGCGGTATCCGGATCTCACAGATAGCAAGGTCTGAATTTACAAAATCTGTGTCGGGCCCAGTATGAAAAATGATATACAAACTAGGGCTGACACAGTTAGGACCAAAAGCCTTCTTCGAACATCTGAGATGAGAGTTCTGGGCTCCACAGAAAGGATGACTCTCAAGGGCAGGATTAGAAACTCTAAAATAAGAGAGACCTGTCAGACAGAAGACGTCGTGAGATGGGGCAGGAAGAGAGGAAGAGGAAGTGTACGGGATAAACCACGTGGATAGGATAGATGATAAAAGAATTTCCCAAGAAGTTGCCTATAATATACCCATGGGACATTGCATGCCAGGACGACTTCCAAAAATATGGTAACGTAGCTAGTGTTCCATTTCTCAAGAAGATGGCTTCCACTTATAAACAGATCAATGATCTAGAACAAGAAGAAGATTTTTTGAAAAGTAAAGGGTTTTATGGCATCACACACCCAGGGCCATTCTATAAGCATGTTGGCCCTACACTTTCGCCATCCAAGTTCTAAATTCTTTTAACAAGTGGCCGTGCTCATTTCCCGCTGACACTTATGGGAAAGCGAGCAGGTCGAGGAGGCGTCCACACAAAACCTTTTTCTGTTTCCGAGGCGCAAGGACAAATAACAATTGGAGCATATTGGTTTTATAGTATAGCTATAATGGCAGAATCTGGTTTGTGACTGTAAATGTATAGAGGGACGTGCTGCCACGTTATGCGCGCAACGAAAAATACTGCCTGCTTTCCTGGAGTGAATTTCAATGAATTTTCAAGTGAATTCAAAAATATTTGTTGTTACTAGTAGGTTACTCAGCGTATGTATTCCTGTGCAGGACGAACAATACTTAGAGTTTATATTATTTGAAATTGACTCACGAAAAATTCTTTTTTATACTACACGTTTGAATAACGTAATTTTTTTATTTTTGCAATAATTGATTATTTCTCACATGATATAAAATGATTGACACTAATGTAATACTAGTTATTCATAAACGGCGTTGCACGGGTTAAGTATGAAGTTCAAAATAAGTTTGTGGGGAGGAAATAAAGTTGTTTGTTTGATTTGAAAAGCCTCTATAAAAAAACCAATGTTTCCATTTAATCTAGGTTGGGATGGATGGGATGTCCAGGAGGGAAAACGTGGCCTATGCTTACCGCCAGATCCTAAAGAATATATATGCAAAATTCGGTAGAACGGTAAATATTTGGATTGAAAATATACCAGGAGGAGGGGAAAGGGTAAAGAGGGAAGGTGAAAATGGTATCTTTGTTACCCGTCGGGTCTTAAAAAATAAGTATAATAAAGGATAAGGTCTGTCGAATGGAACAAAATTTTTGGAAAATATATCAGGGGGTGGGGGAGGGATAATGGGGGAGAGGGAAAGTGTTGCCGATGTTACCGATTCACCGGTTTCTAAAGAATAAGTATACAAAATTTGTGTCAGATCGGACAAATGGTATAGATTTGTATAGAGAACAGACATTGACATAGGTATAGATCGTATTTTATTCGTATTATTTTTCTTTTTTATATTTTATATCTAGCCTCTTTTTGTTATATTCCCGTTTAATCTTTTGCTTTGACAATTTACATAATACAAGATATTTGATTTATGTTTTTTTTTTAATAATATCGATGTAAATGTAATATCGATGGTGGCCCTCGTAGCCCAGTGGGCATGACATTGTCTTCTCACACCGAGGGTTTCGGGTTCGATTCCCGCTGGGGTCACAATTTGTGATCTACTCTAGCCTGAGTGTTTTATGATGTGTACCGCATCTGTAATTGGTCTTCTTGGCCTGTTTAAGCATAAAATTAAAAAATAATAATAAAATAGTATAAAATATTTCCAATTTGACGTTTGCGGAAACGTCAAATTTGGTTAAATATTATTAAAAATTCATTTTAAACCAGAATAAATTTTGTAGCAGTTCATTTTAATAATAAATATAAATAATTAACAAGGAAAATGTATAGTATACAAGTATTATAGATAATTGAATTTAATATTAAGAGGATATATTTTTTACAAAATCATTTAAGGAGTATTTAAAAAAGCTCTTCTTTTTATTTATCTTTAAAGCAGATATTTTTTATCGGTTTATAATTTTTAAGGGCAACGTATTAAAAATCTAAATGACTTCAACAACTTTCTATCACGGTAATACTTAAACTACGCGGCTTTACTAATTTTGCTATCGCTGTAAGTTATAAATGTTTTATTTGTATTTATTGTGAGAAAGCATTATTAAATTGCGCACCTCACGTAGGGTGGTTTTACCGCAGTCTTCTTCTTCTAATTTGCACTGTCCAAACTCATTGCCTAGGTAGGCTATTGGGGTCGGCTTTCTCGTTCTCATGTTGTATCTTCTTCAGTTCTGGGTATCGCTTTTATTCATTCTGTTTCCCTAAAAGATTTTGGAGCATTACGTCATCCAGGAGTTTTTTGGTCTTCCTTTGGATGACTGTCGATGAAGCTCCATAGATATTGCCTGATTTCTCCGTGTGAGTGGTCGGTCTGGTGGTCTCCGTCCTTTGTGCCCATACCATCTTAAATATCGTTCCTTCAGCTTACTGTTTATATCCGTGACACCTAGACTACCATGAATGCCTGAACTTTTAATCCTATCTCTGCTGACCATCCATGCATTCGAATTTCTGCTGTTTTGAATTGCCTAGAGTAGGAGTTGTTCATAGTCCAGCATTCAGGGCCATATATTATCGCGGATCTAACAATAGTCTGGTATATCTTTCCTTTGAGTTTTATAGGCATTTTCGGGTAACAAGATTCCTGTTACGGACCTAAATTTTATCCATTTCACACGTATTATATTATCCAAATACGCTGCACCTCCTCCGTTTCTGTGAATCAGTGAGCCCGATACTTAAATGCATCATAACTGGCCAATGTTTTTCCATCTAGTTGCATTGAAAAAGTTACAGCATTTGTATCTTCAAATGGCAAGTGCATATTCCATCTTTTACCTGCTAATTTTTAGGCCGTCATCCTCCAGGATCTTTTTCCACCTTTCCAGGCAATTTTGCAAGTCACAATGCTGGTACCAATACTACATTATCTGAAAAAGCATAATCTTGAGAGCACTGTTCATTTCTTGAATTGTTAGATGATTCATGAACATTATGAATAGCAGCGGGCTGGGGACAGATCTTTGGTGTATCCCCATTTAAATAATAAATTTTTATGATATTCCTGATGCGCACTTACTTGTGTTTCAATATTAATATACATATCTTGTATGGTTAGCACATACTCTTCGGGGTACCCTGTCGAATGCTTTTTCTAAGTCTATAAATACCATGTGTAAGTTTTTTTTTTAATATTGATATTTTTCAACTGTGGCTCTGACTGTTTGATTGCATCTATTATTGATTTCCCCCGCACAAAGTTGCATTGATTGTCGTGTATTTTTACAATATTCGTAATTCGTGTATTGATAATCCTCATATATTTTCATCGTTTGAGACATCAAATTTATCCCTCTACTAGCTGTTTGTACCCGGTGTGGCTCGGCTTAACGATTTAGTTATAAACGTTATAAAAATTTAGTTATAAAAGTTGTAGGACACACACAGAAATTTCACTGTTTTGCAAACTCGAATAAAAACAATGTTTCCATTTAATCTAGGCCTGGACGTAAAGGCGAAAATTGACTATGTATTCCGTCGGCACCTAAAGAATAATAATGCAAAATATGGATCAGATCGGCAAACGGTGTAGATTTGTACAGAAAATATATCAGGTGAGAGCGTGACTGACAGACAGACATTGAGTTTTATAGGTTAGATAAGGGCAATTCTGTATTTCTAAACTTTTAACGCTCTTAGATTTATAAGGAATTGTATAAGCTCATGACGTATATTTTTTATGGTGCACACGTACCTTCAAATATTATTGTTAAATATTCCTAATCTAACTACTTAGTTAGAATTTAAATACTAAGAGACCTTACTATCATGCTATAAAAATATAAACTTACGTACTTTAATATTGGAATATGAGTTTATTGGCAAAAATTCAATAAATACACACATACATTATTATGCCATTCACGAAAATATAGATACTTTTCTAATATGACAACATAAAATGTATGTTCATAAAAAGTGCTTATGCTTGCAGTAAATCTTGACGTTTGAGTCTAACTGATTACCGCATGTAACTAAAAAATGTCATCAACAAATATGAATAATTTCGATCTACTTACAACGTCAGGCAAGGTGTCGCGATAAATTAGGAGTTTCAAGTGGCTCTAGAGAGCTGGTCCTCGAAATATTTCCGGACAAAGGTGTCGGATAAGTGGTTTATTTACAAAATATATGTTATATTCTGAAAATGGTAATAAAATGTTAACGTCATAAACAAAAAAAAATTAGAATGGAATTAGAATTGGGATTCACAAAGGAGATAAATAAGCGGACAAAGTTGTTTAGAAGATAGTTTAGGGGATACTTGCATAATAAAAAACACATTACTCATCAAAATAAAAATTCACGAATGGAAGAAAATTGTGTACTTAATTGAGAAATTGATATACAATAAATGTGCATTAATGCATTCTTTGACAGTTCTTGTAATAGAGTTCTAGTTATTTTAATAATTTTATTTACGAAATATACGATTTCAGCTGCGATAGTCTGATTATACTCGTATTATGGTCCTAAATGATTTTTCTATTTGCATAATTTTTACGGTCACGCATTAATTTATAGTACGTTGATATTATTCATACATTTAAAATTACATAATGTTGATATGATTTTTAAAAATAGTACAATATTATTATTTTTGTAATGTCTTTATCGGAGGCGAGCATAATTATACTTTAAATGACTAGTTTTTTTCTAGAAATGTATCGGGAAACATTATAAAACAAATAAAATCATCTGTGAAACATGTGATGTAAAAGTGCGTAATTAAAATGTAGTCATTATTTTGGTATTGTATTTTAATGGATTTTTTAAATACATTTAAGATATAAATATTACTAATTCTTAAAAGTCTTCTACTTATTATTGATGGATTATTTCTAGTAAACATATGTATATACTTAGAGAGATGAGATTAAAAAACAATATATTTTTTAACATTACTTTTGAATACTTTAACAGAGATTAAATTTTTCCCCGATTGAAATCCACGCTTATGTTTCTAAATAAATTTGTATAGTTTATTAAGAAAAAAATAAGTGCTTTAGAATATAAGTAGCTACTCTGTGCAGATATTCAATTTTCAATGACTGGTGAAGTTTATTAGCGAAAAAATTGTTTTGAGTTTAATAAATGAATATTCGTTAGGTATGTGTTGTCGTTGTTTGATTATGTGCTAAATGTAGAGTATTCCAATTGTTCTCATTGCGGCTCGGCTCGTTTTCCCTAAATTGTCGTGATTTATTATAATTTAAAAAAAGGATAGGTATCTTAAACTTTTTCAGGATATTTTTCCATAAACGCGAATTCCGCCTGCCTTTTGTTTTGTAATTTTGAGAAATAAAATGCGCGCCATTAAACATCATCAAAATGAATGTGAATTTGCTGCAACAATGGCGGTAATAAATGTATCCGCGGCACCGCGTTTTGAGTGTTGCCAGCGTGAAATGAAGGAATTACTCCATCTCGCTCCTCGCCCATTCTTCACCGCCGGTCTTCTTCACACAATTGCGATATAACGCAATTATAACAGCGGTTTAAACCCCTCGCGGAGGGCGCGAGACCCAGGTAATGCGACGCCCGCGGGCCGAGATGAGCGCCGCCTTCATTAAGCGATATTTTGCTAAGGGGCAATTATGAAAGATGAGCTGGGATGGAAAAGAAAATGCAGCGAAATATCGAGAAATCAAGTGACACTCTGTTAAGATATGAGACAGTGCATTAAGAAATCAATTAAAAAGAATTTTCGATGCCTTTACAACAAAATCTTAATAAATTAAGAATGAGAAATTAACATAACTCGAATGTATCGCGTGGTAAATGAGTAAAAGCTGTAGATTGTTTTCTTTTAAATTCAATCAAGAAATTAAATGAGTTTATATTATTCGGAGCATTACAAAATAAAACGTTATCCTGCTTCAATGAAGGATGTTCCAAAACCAACTAAATCAAAAAGGGCAAAATGATTTTATACTGACATTATTAATATAATTAATCAAAATTTACTTTATTTTCACCACTTATAAATTGAAAATAGCAACATGTTTTAGGACCAATGGTCCCTTTGTTATTTTATTACTTAATTATTTACCCAATATTTCGTATTTGTACAAGTCTGAGTATTAATTTGAAAAAATATACTCAGAGTATATCGAAACTAAAATGGGAATAATACGTTAGATATGAAGTAAGACTGACCAATGAAATTGTAAAGTCTTGCAGTTGCGACAATATTTGCGCAGTACAAGCAGACTCAATAATAGATGAAGAAAGTTAAATACTTTTTTTATAGTTGTTCCCCTTTCTGACTGAGGATTGCGACCACCAAGGAATCTTTCACCGATGCCAGTGTTACCCTGTTTTTACTGAGTGTTATTTTTGTTCAGTTCAATATTTTTTCTGCTTGTTTCAGTCCAGCGAGCGAAATATATTTCTCTCTCTGGATCCCCCCGCGTTTATTTTTTGATGCTTACAAATATCAAAGATGCTAATAGTGAGTAAATTGTTTAGAGATATTGGATTGAAATTTAGAAAAACTCGTTCTATTATAATGCATATGAATTAATCAACTATGAAGCCCATAGTAAAGTTGGTCTCACTATTATCTGGTCACGTGAGTTCTCACGCGCTGCTTAATTTCTGAGTTTTCAGTGGGAGATCAAGGAGGCTTTACCTACAGCAACTTCATCCATTAATACACACCTGCAGCGGGACACAACATACAGCGAAGACTAAATGGATCACATACACATGCACGACTTAAACTTAAGACTGCATCCTATTAAGATGAACTGCAACGAACGTGTAAAATTTACTCTCTCGGAAAAAGGACACACAATTTTGTTTCTCGTTATTAAGTGTCACGGGTTTGATGTATTCCTTTGCATTTGGTACTGTCGCTCGATAGATATTTTAAAGGCACGGATACGAAGTGTAAGCCTCTAAAAGCACGCCCGCTGAGCGCTTTATAATGCGCCCACCGCGGGTGAAATAATAGTACAACTTAATTTCAGTACTGTAGTTTGTAAGGACAAGTGGAAAGCAGAATTCCGTGACCGAGGAACAAAGTGTTGACATTTTGCCATCGAAATTGCTCCGCATATTTATCAAAAAACATTTATGTTTGTTAGTTGCATTTCGGATCTTGATGAAATTGTTGATTGTGGTGTAATATTTGTAATAGATTTTTTACTATGAAAAATTGTATACAGTGACATTACAAATGAGAACTTCGTTCTTGATCGGTAAATGAAATCTCTCCTTATTTACTTTCTTAACAATGCTGTTGATGATCGGATTATATCGAGATTGTTAGTGGGAGATCCTTAGTGGGACATCGAGCGATGTATGCGAGACTTTTCACATAATGGAAATTACTTTGTTACTTACATTTAATTAAATTATTTATTTATTAGTCATAATTTATAACATTAAACATTGTTATAAATTATGACTAATAAATAAAAAAGGGGTACATAATACGATGTAAATTTGATATGAGCAAGAAGAGTATGTTATGTCCTTATGGTGAGGTGCTTATATTTTTTCAGGATAATAAAAAATAACGTACGAAATATTTGGAACTGATGACATTCAATGTTACACACATTACACACACACATCATACACACGTATCATGAGGAGAGGAGTTGGATGTCCAGGGGGTGGCGGAAATATAGATACTCACGTTTTTCTCGAGATTTTTTTTTCTTTTGTACGTATATGGCAACGAATATAATATAATACACATTTATATCGGGAGAAGAGGCAAGGCCTGCGTAATGGAGGGTTTTACAACCAAGAATGGCAGTTTAGTGACGCAATATAATTAATAGAAAATACACAAAAATTTCTAATGGTTAAGCCATTGGTTAAATGGTTAAATTCATTGTGGAAGTAGACGATGCATGATTTCCAGGGCTAACGATATCGAAACCCAAATGATGAAAAGCACCGATCAGAAAATCTTGCTGTAGGTAGGTACTTATTCGTGCATTAGTGCAAATCTATTATTGAATCCATTGAAGAAATGAATCAATTGTCAATTGGATTGTAGTACTCTCATTGATAAAGCATACTATTGAAGGATATGTATTTCAATAGTAATCGATATTTAGTAATGAAAACAATATATTTCATAAATGTATCAGACACTCGTAGGTATTTTTCTTTATAACATGTTAAATATTATAATAAATCATTTGATTTTATGATGAAGTCCAAAAAGGTTTTGACAGTGTGTCGCGATTTTGCTAACCAATTTTTCGGTATATTTCGCGACACGCGTCGCTCGTTTAGCCGCCAAAATGAGATAGGTGTATCCACGGGCGGACCTCCCGGGAGCGGCCGTATCGATGGCCATGTTTACCGCCATTTTCCACGATTCCAATTACAAAAGTTTCCCGCGCGATTCGGTGCGGGAACAAAATACGATCGTACGTCAAAGTCCCAGGAAAGCCGCAGCGGATCGACTTCAAGTCTCTCTCGCCTCCGCTCCGCGGCCCGTCGGAGGCAGCGGCGAAACTTGCGGGGTCGGGAGAGAGTATAGATTCCCAGTGAGGATTTGTTGCCGAGATCGAAAACTGGGGAAGGTTTTAAATGGTCTAGTTGGCAACACCGCTCCCCCATGTTCCGGGCATGTGTGTAGTTTGTTTACCCGATGTTGTTTGGGGATTATTCTGTTAAAAAAGACTAGATTAAGCCAACAGACTAAACTTTAACCATTTCGGTACTTCGGTACATTATTTATTTTGGCCAGGATATTTTGGAACTGACATTTGTATTATACTGACAAAATACAGTACAATTTTAGTGCTATAGAACTGGTTAAGTTATTTGTGTTATATTTAATTCATTTATACGTTAACAATTTATTTATGTAATACCCATTGAATTGTAATTGTATTATGCTCGAAGCTGTGTTCAGATAAAATAATAATAAAAGTATACAAATTATATTTATCTATTATATATGTAAAAAATTAATTATCTATACCTATAAAACTCAATGTCTGTCCTCTATTTATACCTTTTATCCGATTCGATTCAAACTTTGCATAATTATGCTTTAGGATACGGCAGGTAACATAAGCGATATTTCCCCCCTATTCTTTTAACCCTTCCCCACCGCTGATATATTTAAGATGCAAATCTATACCGTTTATCCGATTCGATTCAAACTTTGCATAATTATACTTTAGGATACGGCGGGTAACATAGGCGAAATTTTCCCCCTATTCTTTTAACCCTTCCTCTCCGCTGATATATTTTCGATGCAAATGAGTCCCGTTTGACCGATCGGACTCAAAATTTAGAAACTTATTCTTAAGGATTCGGCTCAAAATTTAGAAACTTGTTCTTAAGGATATGCGACATTTCCCCTCTATTATTTTAATCCTTCCCCTCCGCTGATATATTTTCGATGCAAATCAGTACCGTTTGTATATATCAGTATTCTTTTAACTTTTCCCCTCCTCTGATACATTTACGATGTATAGTTCGAATTATCGAATTCAAAATTTGGAGACTTATTTTTAAAGACTCGGCGGGTAACATATGCGACATTTTCCCTCTATTCTTTTAACCCATCCCCTCCCCTGATATTGTTAGATGAAAATCTGTACGGTTTAACCGATCGCACTCAAATTTTTTTAAGGTCCCCTATTCTTTTAACCCTTTCCCTCCCCTGATGTATTGTCGATGCAAATCTTTACCGTTTGACCGATCGGACTCAAAGCTTGGAAACTTAACCTTTAGGCCTCGGCGGGTATCATAGGCTACATTTCCTCTCTCCTACTTTACCTCTTTCCCTCCTCCCGATATATTTTCGATGCAAGTCTATGCCGTTCGACCGATGGGGCTCAAAATTCATAAACTTATTCTTCAGGACCCGGCGGGTAACAAAGGTGATATTTCCTTCCTCCCCCTTTATCTTTTCTCCTCCCCCTGATATATTTTCGATTCAAATCTATACCGTTTAAGTCAAACCTTTGTTCCCCCCACAAATTTATTTTCAGCTTAATCCTTAACCTGTGCAACGCGAGGTACGAACAGCTAGTAAATTATAAATGAGAAAACTACCGCCCATCGATACTGATCCAGTTATGTTTATCATTATTATTGCAATTTTGAAGCCGCTTATTAATTATTTTAAGTTGACTTTTTACGTTTCGCATTTGTTACACTCTTATTTTCATCAAACTTCCGCTAAGTAATTTTTTTAATCTCCTTTTTTTATCGTTTCGAGAATGTAATCAAGTTTCTTAATTTCCATTTGCCTATCTAATTTAATTATTTCTGGCGGTTAACAATCAAAGTAAAACACTTAAATTTTTATTATTATTATTATTATTATTATTGATAATGGGCAGGCAGCTTAAGCTGATAGGCCCATATCACTGTCTCTCATTTGAATATCCAGCCAATTCTTAAATTGGTTGACACTGGCTGCAGACACAACATCCTCGGGCAAACTGTTCCACATATTGACCACTCTATTGCTTAATGCATGCTTTCTTGGGTTACACGAGAACCGAGGCTTGTTCAACTTCAGATGATGTCCTCGAAGGCCCACATTAGTGTTAAATGCAAACATATCTGTCATATTAGGAATATTGTAGTAGCCCGATAGAATCTTGAATGTATCATGTTTGTTTCATGTTACTCCAAAACTTTTTATTTTCCTTTATCAGTTCTATTTTAATATCCAAGTATGTATGTTTTTCTCCATGTGACGTATAGTTGTCCTTGTACCTGGAAATACCGATCATGTTTTTTATTTATATTGGCATTGCCATCCTTATCTACATTCCAGAAAATATTTTTTTTCTCTCTGATGGCATCATCAACATTCATTCCTCTAGCTGGGTACGGACATTCTGTTTCGACATTTTTATCCTCTTCTACAAGTCCATCTGGACTTGCTCCTAAAAATGGCAAATTTTTGTCAATAAATAATGCACATGTCTTTATGGGAATCTTCCGATATGCTTCTAGTTAATCACGTGTTTAGTTAATAAGGTGTTTATGACTTTGGCCATGTTGAATGGACTTGACATGATCTAATTTTTAAAGAGTTAAGGTTGTTATTACGGTCGTTAGACATATTTAACTGTAATTTCGGATATTTTATACGCACCGTATGTATTACCGAGAAGCGAATCTCGACATTTCGTTGGATACTTGGTGGAGGTCGGACCTCCGCGGGTAAAGGTCGTCCTCCTGATGACTTTGGATAAGTATCCAACGAAACGTCGAGATTCGCTTCTCGGTAATACATACGGTGCGTATAAAATATCCGAATTACAGTTAAATATGATCTAATTTTTTTTCGGTCACTATATTTTTCACCAAAGGTCCGCATTTAATTAGCCCTCATTTGCATACTTCCCCAAAAACAGATGATGTAAGCCGTAATTTTCGCTACTGGCACCATTTGATTGATTCAGCTTGCATAATAGTTCTTCTTTTTAGTGTCTGGTGTTCTACGTCAGTCAAAATAATATTTCTCATATGTTTAGTCTTAGCATAATCAAAATCGACCTCACCCGGGTCAGGTTTTTCATAAGACTCTTCGTAATTTTTAACATTGTGACTAGTAGTAGCCTTCTTGGTTTTAAAAGTATTCTTTTGCGTTTTACTGGTGCCAATCCTTTGATATTTCTTTTAATTTCGAGTCGTTTGATTAATTTCTTAGGATTTCACAGGAATTTTTTTTGCTCCGATAAGTCTGTGGTTGACTTGAATTGAAGGAGACTACTGACGCTGCACATCATCTTGTACATGATTGTCTGACAGGGTAGTTTATTAGTTTTTCACCAGTAAACTTTGCAGTCACACTATTGAAAATATCGGCTATATTGCTTTTCACATTATGCATCAGGATTGTTGCATTATTCAACAATCTGGAAATGAATTTCAATATGACTAAAAATATTAAACCTCGGAACTTTTCAATATTGTTACGAGATTTTTCTCTGTTGATTCTTCGTTTTTAATCAGTTTTTTTCAATAATGTGGTTATGATTACTATTCCAATAGTGGAGTTACTGATTACCAAAACGTGGTGTCGAGCATTAAGCAAAATCCACAATTATATTTCTATTGATATGATTTTCTCTTCATCTTCATTTTTGTCTTCTATTGTAAATTCAGAAAAAAATTCCCTAGTTTTCAACGATTTCTGAACTAAAATAAATGTGAAATCAAGTAGTTATTCCAAAAATGCTCAAAATACGGTGTATCATTTGCTCATGATTCGTGATTCAAAATATTATTTCTTTTGCCTTCGCATTTTCACTAAAACAAAAATTATTGTATAAATTTTATTTGTCTCGAACATCGAGAAGGTAAACAAACAAAAGTTAGCAATAATATGTAAAACTCAGTTGTCTACAAAAAATACGCTTATGTAGAGTCCATTCACTTAAGGTAAGCCACTTGCATTAGTGTGAGTAATACCTTCTGTAATACGTAAATTGTGTAGTGATATTAATTTTTTAAAGCTATTCCATTCGCCAATGCAGTATCATCCTGGCAGTCACGCGGAGCGGTCGTTTCTTTGTTTAATATTTTTTATTTAAAAATACGGAGACGGCGAGATCACGATACTGTGACCAAAGACTTAAATCAATTTAATGTTAATTTTGATGAGGATTCGGAGTCCGATACAGACGACAATAGTTTAGCTTGTTGATTCAAATTAATTTTAAGATTTTTAAATTATTCAACTACAATTGTACCTGCTAATACGTAATTTATTTTAAACTGGCCATTACCCATCAAAAATAAAGTGCTTTTGTTATATATTTCGGCTACCATTTAATGCTGAGAGAACAGCGCTACCTAGAGAAGTGTCTTGATAACGTTAGTGATGGACATTATTAAAAAGAGGATTATGCTTGTTTTGCTTCTTATACCTCATTGCTATATTATATCACATTATTATTGGAAAATTCCGGTAGCGTTGGTGACGGACAGTGTTACGTAGAGAATAATATATTTGGATTAATGATAAATACCAATGATATATGCGATATAGCAGGTAAGGGATTCACTTAATAGTTTCAATTTTCAATAAAGTGAAATATAAAAAAAAATCCAATTTAGAGTAGGTACATTATTTAAAAAAGCATATACTCAATGTTTTTGTATTATTTAATAACAATTTTGAAATCGGAATGAGTTTTTTAAATTACTTGTACCTATGCTTATTTTAGGTTTAGAAACTAAAATAATATTTTCTGTGTACAGTTTTTTGCCGTATATATGTGACCTCTCTGGCCGACGTTTCAGGGCTGATGTGCTGATAGCTGATGCGAAACGTCAGCCAGAGAGGTCACATATACACGTCAGAATTTCCCAGAAAACTGTACATATTAGATTCTGAACGGCCGTGAAAACCTTAGAACATTATAAAAATAATATTTATATTTATTTTTTGCGTCTGTCATTTACTCAAAAAAAGAATGTTACGAGATTTTGTAAACGGACTGTTACTCACACTAATGCAAGAGGCTTTCCTAAAGTGAACGGACTCTACCTCGTTTTCGATGTGCGCAGTGTAATAATATACGAATTCGAACGTGGAACGCACGTCGGAAACGGGCGTGACCCCGCTCGCTGACGGCTTTGAGCCTTCTAAAATTTTTTTCAATCGTAAGCATTTATATTTGTAATCTGTTTCAATAGTAAAAATGTATGGACGATTTTAGTTGCTTTTTAAAATTTATATGTATTTATATTACCAGGCAATATTTAAAAAATAAAAGCTGGAAGAATTGTAGTTTATACAAGTGGGATTTTTAGGAAATGATATTTGAGAAATAAAAATACAATTAATTATCAAACATCAACTGATTGCCAGCACGAATTTGTTACGTTTTTACCCATCGTTACGGAGCGTTATTAAAAAATCTATTAATAATTTTTTAATTTTGGCCACGGACTAATTGTAAACACGTTCTATGTGATATAAAATGTATATTTTGTATGCTTTTTACATAAATATTCTCCATTATATCAACTTAACCGTGACTGCCGATTTGGCTTATTTTGCTCGGCATTTTAGCAATATTACCGACTGAAGAGCAGCTCGCATTTTAAGTATCCAAGAAAATGTATTTTATAGTGGAAAAACTTCAATTATGTAAAAGTTTCAAAGATATTGATTTCACTGATCTATTATTTTATATTATAAACAAAATTTACAAAAAACATTTATTCATTAATTGAAAAATATAAAAAAATAAAACGCATATTAGATATTTTTATTACTTAATTGATATTATAAATACGAAGAACATTGTCTCATGGTGAGGCAGATACTAGAAATTCATGACCACGTGCATTATATATTTACATTTTACGTATTATTTATTATTACTGTTTTCATTAACTTCTCTTCCTTATTATTACTTAATCTTATCTGTGTATAGTAAAATAAATTTAATTATCATTGTCTCATAATTGTGTATGACATCTTTTTTTTGTATTCTTTTCTTACTATACATACAAAAATGAGTCGTTTGAAAAGTAAAAAGCCATTCCTTGTTTACAGATGAAAAGCTTTGAGAGAGATGTAAGAAGCACCCTTTTGCTTGTGTCCATGGACTTGTTTTTGTTTAATTCACCTAAATATTACAAGAGTAGGTATGCAAAGAAAACAACATCTGCTTGTTGTGCTTCGAATTTTCACATTTTTCTCTGTATCGCCGTATAATACGAAGGCTAAGTGATTTTTATTAAAAAACTTGAATTTTTTCACGACGATATTGAAAGCTGTTCACCTCCGCAACACAACCTCGGGATATTTGGTGGTTAACGAAAATTTAAGAGGGTTTTTGTTTTTCGCAAATCCAACTTTACCCGGTTCTTCGTGATATTATGTTTTATTCATGATCAAAGTTTAAGCGTAAATTCGAAATGGGAAACTTTGATAGCTTTTTATTAAAATAATACTAAATATATTTTCACTAAATTTTGATTAAAAATAAAGAGCTTCGGATATTTATCACTTTCACAACGGGTAGGTTTTGTACTTCACAAACCGGTTGAATATAATTTATTAGGGAATGCACTAATAACATTCCGCAAAACTGCTCGAAAACAATACGAATACCGACACACAATACTCGCAGTGAATTAAATTCTAACTATGAAGTGAATAATTATTATGCGAAACTTTCATCATTCCGGGAAACACGTAATAAATTGTCAGCTTCACAGTAATACCATTTTTCATTAAAAATTCACTTACTGGTTACATACGAAACATCGATTCTCATCGGGATGTATTTTCTGCGTCACATTCAAATAAAATAGCACCTTTTGCAGTCTTCTGCCGCGGCTTCAAGAAAATTAATTATATTCATATATTTTTATAACTAAGTTATAGCACAGCATAAATAATAAGGAGCTTACTGGATCTGTGGTTTTAAGTATCTTGGCTAAACTTGTTAACCGACTTGATCTTACTTCGATACGACGGTGGTTTAAAAACAAAAATTCTTATTTGGTTTGTTTTATTAATTTGGACATAGACAAAAAAGTAAAAAATCAGTGCCGAAAAGGATTTTTCATTATTATAAACGCGCTTCAACATTTTCAGCTTAATTCAATAAATAATAAAGGATTCGAAAATATTTTTAATATGAATTTTTTTAAATATTTTTTTAATTTTTAATATTAATTAATATATTTTTTTTCATAATTTAATAATATATATAATTTTAAAGTTTTCGCAATAATATAGAATATTTAATAAGAGAATACTTACATATTTGTATTGATGTACCTATTTAGACGGAATTAAACTTAATTAATTAATTTTAAACATATAAAATACTTATTTTATGTTCATATTCGATGCAATTTTTTTTTCAATTTAAATTTGGAAAATATATTAATATATTATTTTGTGTGAATTTAAATGTGGCGGCCGTTTTTAGTAAGTAAATAATGTGACGGCCTGCGGTGATGGGTGATACTAGCAGTATTGATTTATAGTGCGCGACCAATACCAGGGGTGAAGACTTATGCAGGTAGCGGGCACGGCGAGCCCTCCTGGTAGGGGCGGACGATTAATGGACTGAGACAAAATAGGAGAGCAGTTAAGTTTTCATCCATCAAAGTATTTTCCTCAATTCTTACGCTCTGTGAAGGTTCTATACAGGGTTATTTGTAAAACAATAATAATCTTGCAGGACTATATTCCTGCCATAATTATGAGTTGAAAATGTTCAAGCAGCCATGACCTAATATTAATAGTTATGGAGTTATGCAATATCAAAGTTTGCAATTTTTTTTCAATATTTTTTCGTATTTTTTACAAAACGTTGAACTATCATTACACGTCGAACTATCAGTCACGTGACGTATCCTTGGGAGTTGATTGGTTGAGGTAGATATTGCTGCATTTGCTTTTAAAAGAGATTTGGAAACATGATTTTGGAAGGGATAGAGCTATATTTCCTATAAAATCTAAAATTTAGTACTTTCCAAATTGGTAATCCTCGGTGAATCAACAACATTTTTTACAATTTTTCGTACTGCTGCCTTGGTTTTTATACTTCTCATTTATGATAGATAATTGTTGTTAAATAATAAGTTGATACATAAAGTAAAAAAAATATTGTAGAGAATTTTCAAATTTTTAATTTATTTAATAGATAAATACATTTTTTTACAATAAGATAGTGACAGTTTTTATAGTGGTATTTTTTCTCTGAGTAATAAAACTCGTGAGTAGGAGAGGAGTATATTTAAAATATATTTAATGGTAAGTAGTAATAATAAAACTGACTGATCTGAGAAACTGCACAAATCCCCTGGATAAGAAATGATAAATAAGATGCCTCGCACCATTGGAGATGATTCTGCAAACATAACATGAATTTGAGGAAAAACTAACGAGACTTTTGAAATACTTGAGACTGCTTTGATAAATGTAAACAGATGCAGCGGGAATATTCCTGGGGCGGAGGGTGAACGACCCCTAACAATGGGGCAACAAAGGAGGCGGATAATATGACGTTTTACATTTGTATATTACGTATGTATACCCTATATCTAATTAGATTTCAGTACACATTGTGCGGCGCAGAGGAGAGGCGGATAAGCGAGCGAGAGATGGAATGTCTTTTGTTCGCTTTATATTTTCTGGATTGTAACTTTAACGTGTTATATTAACGTACGTCTGTCAGGGGTAGGCGTTCCGTTAGCTTTTCACTATACAATCAGATCGTTGGAGCAAAATCGCAAATCTATTTAATGGGAAGACAATCTAGTTTACCTTACGGATATTACAACAGATGAATGTTTACCATTATATTAGAATTGCATATTACAAGTGCAAAATATGCAAAAAAGAAATTTTATAAAATGGGCTGTTATCCTAGAGATTTTTTAAGTATTTTAAAAGAGAAACATGCCTTTATTAGTTTCAATAATTGTACATATTCTATAAATATCGAGTATTTATAGTAAAACACAGATAACTATGATATCACTCGGAGCATCCATCAAGACCACCATCTTTTTCAGAAGGCTTCGTTCGCTTTAATCAAAGATTGAACTCAAAATGATTACTTTTTAAGTAGGATTCGCTTTAAATAGATTACTTTTACACGTTACGGTTACAGTTATTTCGGCGTGCAAACCACATACAAAATTATATAAACCCCTTTTTTACGTAATACTTATTAAGTACGTCCTCCCTCGCATATATATTAAAGATACCTTTAATGTATTTATTCTAGCATAATTTAATCCCCAAATAAACAATACGTATTTTTTACAATAGATATTTTTATTTTTTTCAATTGATTCAGCAACATTGTAATAAAGTTCCTAAACATAGCATCATATTTTCATAGATATTTTTTTTTTAATATATTTTTTTCTAAATCAAATCTCTTTAAGTAAAAACTCATTTTGTAATAAAGCGCGACATATTTGCTTAGACACTATAATTTTTAAGAGCATTGAGAAAGACCTTTTCATAATTGTATCAAAATGTAGGTACAAGCTTGTAGTAATTTTTCAAACAAGTCAAATGTAGAAATCTTCATAAGTTCTTTTGGAGTCTGTGGTTTTATGTAAAATACGTTGCAGAAACATGATCGAAATCGAATTCCTTCAAATAAAACATACTTGTAAACTGCGAGTGAGATTTGTCCGAGAGCCTGTTGGATCACATCGAAATGGATACGTTGTTGTTTTATTTAGTTCCTTTTTGATCAGGTGCAGCGGCAGCGGGCGGCGCCGTGTCGGGGCGGGACGCGCCGCTGCTCGCCAGGGTTGTCACAATTCAATAAACCCGTCACCCGCGAGCGGAGCCGTCTGTAAACACCACTCATTTCCCGCTCAATCCAAAAGCCATCTGCGCGATAAACCCGACGGGGAAAATGGAATACAATAAAGTTTACGTTGTTGGATGCGAGTTCCGTAAATAATTCAGAGAAAATGTACTTACTACTTATTCAATTAAATTACATATGAGGGGTATAAAGGCGAGCCAGCAATATTCCACAATTATTTTAGTACGGAGCAGCCATTTTGTCACGTGTCTGCTTTTAATGGTGATTTGGATATAATATGATTTTGGAAGATATGGCATCATATTTCCTAAATAATCCTAAATTCAGTGCGATCTAAATTAGTAATTCTCAGTGGCAGCATTCAGATTTTTTATTTATTTTTTACTTTGCTTCGATATTTTCCCTCATATATATGGTATAAAAGTAAAGGGAGCAATATCCAAAAAAAAATGCATCATATGCGTTTTATAGTGAACTGAATTCAAGATTTTATAGTAAAAATGGTCTCTTAAGTTATAGGAAAAATGATTATAGAAGGGATAGAAATATAAAATTTAGAATTCATTCTGTATTAGTAATCCTCGGTGACCGCATTCAAAACATTTTTTTAATTTTTTGGATACTGCTGCCATTGCTTTTAAACCCCACATATTATGTATGTGCAAGGATGTACCTTAAAATCAGATTTATATTCAATTAAGTCCTTTAACGTCAATTACGTAACCATCCAGCTGCATTTCGTATATGAATTATACTTTAAAAGTAATTTATTTGAGCATAATTTTCATCGCATTTTAATTCCTATAGTTTGGCTCACGATTTCACCTAAGCATAACCATGGAAAGACCTACATTCTACAATAGCAGATACAGACCGATGATGAATTGAAATCATGTATGTTGAATTTGTTTATCAAATACAACTTTATTTACTGTTGTATTTTGCTATTACTTTGTGGTTATTCATTATGAATATAATTAAACTAGTTAACTTTGTTTACACCACTAAAATTTATTTAGTAAAACCAACCAACTATTGGTATAAATGGGGTATACCCAATACTATTGGGTATACCCCATTTATACCAATAGTATTGGGTATACCCTGATGAAAGAACGTCGTTTCCGAAACCGGTTGGTTTTACCAAATAAATTTTAGTGGTGTAAACAAAGTTAACTAGTTTAATTATATACAACTTTATTTAATTATATAGGCGTTTATCCTGTGATTGAATATGGTATACTGGTAATTATTCTTATATAAAAAAATATATAATTCCCAAATATGTGGCCCAACTATTTTATTGTAGTAAAGAAGTATAATTTTATTTTAATTAATCGAACGAATCCTTTTCTCAGTACAATACCTTCTGGCTAGCGGTGGACATTAAACCCGAGAAGTATTTCTTATTAAACGACATAGCTCGACGGTAATGTTACGTCATATACGTCTATAATTTTTTTTAATAACGATATGCGATTTTTTTGTTAAGACCAATTAAAATAAAGATTTGAAACTGTTCAATTCATCAAAATTTTGGTAATATGTGGATGTTCTTATGGTGGAATTGGTGAACGTTACATTGTGTAAAGTGGTCACTTAAGCCAGCCCATATAGGTCATGCGCCCTGGGCCACCCTAAAAAAGACTTCCATACACGTTCTCCATATAAAAAGTCTGTGTGAGACTTTTATAATTTATCTTAATTAATAATTATTATCCCTCCAGTAATTGTGTTCTCAGAACAATCAGAAAATATCTCTACACAAATACACAATGTCGATTACCAAATATTCTTTTACGATTTCAGGACGTTGATAATATCAATAAGATTTTAATTAATATTTAAGTCCAGAATAAAACAAATTCAACCAAACAATAAATGAGAAAATACCTGCTGATGGATATAACTGTAATATAATACAGTGATTTCATTTCGCTTTACTCA
Organism: Agrypnia vestita; assembly: GCA_016648135.1. Taxonomy (NCBI): domain Eukaryota; kingdom Metazoa; phylum Arthropoda; class Insecta; order Trichoptera; family Phryganeidae; genus Agrypnia; species Agrypnia vestita. The sequence goes on along the minus strand of JADDOH010024415.1, from coordinate 127,597 downwards.
CATAAACATTTACATCTTTTAACGTAATACGATATTAAATAATATCGTGTGACGTTAAATAGCAACATGTTAATGCTCATGTGCAACCAACCATCACGTGCACATTAATAGCTCATCACTTTCCTCGAAGTAAATAAAATATTAAATATCTTTGGAAAGGCTATATACATCACCCGTAGTAAAATAGGTAGGTATATCTGCTCACATTCATATTTGTTTAGGGCATTGAAAGTGCTCACTTTTTTACTACAATAAAATTGATGTGCTGAGTTCCCCCAATGTCATTCGTCAATTTAAATCGAGTCGATACGCACATGAAATTATTTTTATAAGAAAATTTCAAAAACTGCATATGACATCATACGTGTGGTATAAAAGCAAAAGCAGCAAAATCAAAAAAAAAATAGAATGGGGTCATTGTGGCTTACAAATTTATAATGTACTAGATTCGATATTATATAGAAACAACGCCTTCGAATTTAAAGAAAACATTATTTCGGAGTGGATATACAAAATGTAGAATTAAGTACATTTTAAATTAGTAATCAAAACATTTTTAAATGATTATGGAAAATTAAGATGAAAATGCACATATAATTTTTTTATGGAATTCGGGTATACCTTTTTCCACGTTAGAAAGGCAATCGAATAATTATGTGTATGCCATGCATGCGACGCACATTGTTTCGTTGTGTTGGTGTCTACGGGTATTATTAACAACAATAAAACGAAAAAATGTGCCTCGTACGCATGGCTTACACATATAAATTTCATTTTCTTTCTTAAGTGTATGTACAAGGATAATTATAATAAATTATTCAAAGTATTCAAAATATTACCAATTGAACAAAAAGTACAATATAACATAATTCTAGAAGAAATGATTAATATTAATATACACATTGACACGCACCATAACTATACAACCAGATCGACAGGACGAACAATGAGAATACCAATCACAAACACGTGTATGGTGAAAAAAAAGGGAAAATATGTAGCCAAAAATCTTTAATAAATTAGATAAAAATTCTTCGATATAATCCAAGAAAAAAAAACTCCATTGGCTTCAAAAAAGTACAGAAGTAAAGAATATATATTAAAGCTATGTACCTAATCTCACATTACCTAAAATTATCATGTATCGCTTGTAAAAATCATGCAATACTCTATAATGAGATACTCTGTAATCTTTATAAAAAAATATTACTTATAAAAAATATAGAAAAATAACTTGTCAAACAATATTGAAGGCAACCATGCCGTAAAACTGCTGTGCAGTTTAGCACATGCATGTTTGTAATATGTATCAAAAATTAATAAATAAATCCTGAAAAAAATGGAGAGGTATACCTGATTTTAAAAAAAATGTACGTTTTAAATATTGTAAATTATAGACAGACTTTAAATTTATTTATACATGTTTTCAAAGAACAATAAATCTGAATGAATATATTATACAAATATCGATTAATTTTTTCGCAGCAATGTACGAGAAATGACATATATGTATACTGATTTGTATACATACATTTTCGATGTGTTGAGATGTGCTGAGATATCCTAAAAATTTCTCATTTTCTATATATATTTTATTTTCTTTCATAATAAAGAACTGTGAACTGGTCCTTGTAATACTCGTGCATTTCAAATGCAATAAGCTCTGGATCCATTCCAGAAGACATCTATATGTGTCTGTATTCAACTTGCTCATCATTAAGAGAATGTATTTTTATCTGTGTCTTTTACATATTTGTCATCCTCTCTATGTTTTCCCTCAAATATATTTCTGGAGCATTTATTATATCTTAGAATGTGACCTATTCGTATAAGCGCCTTTCAATGATTTTTATATAAATCTCTAATTTTTTACTGTTATCAGAACCTTTTTTATAATTCTTTAAGGAATTTTTCGTTCATTCTTCTTCCATTCCACATATCTTTCTTTTTACTCAACTTCTTACCTATTTTCCTGATTCCGGTTATAGGAACATATTTCACTTCAATTGTAGGTTTCCGTAGTAACTTACAATACATCATTATTTTATTCGTATCATTTTTAAACATATATTTATTATGTTCTAAAATTTAATGAGTTAATTGCCATTTTTATATTTTTACCTGTCAATTTTTTAAATTTATTGTATAACTCAATCTGATTAGAAAATCCAAAGGCAAATTCTTTATTTATTCATGTGGTTTAATATTATTTTAAAATAAAAATCTTAGAGAGCCGAGTAAAGTAGAAATGAATAAGACGGACCTTAATAAAAATTATAACAAAAATATCAAATGTATTAACAATGTCTTAATAATTTTATCCGATACATACAATGATACAAACTAATTGAGGAAGCACAAATGTTGATAAGGTCATTCTGAATCCGCGAGCCCTTTTGAAAATACACCTTTCACCCGCCCTTCTGAGCATTATATTCATATGAATTTTATTTTGATGAAACATTCACTTTTCCATTATTTCGATGTTACTAAGGTTAGTATAATAAATATAAAAAATGGTTCCCATACAAACGAAATAACGTTAGATGCATTAAACTAAAAAAAATCCACTGCACATAAACGTTGCTAAGATCCTTTTGTCTGGTGACAGGCATTTTTCACTTCCCCTGTTACCTCACCCTCTCATCCTGGCTGTAGTCTATAGCCCTCCATCTTAGAAACCTTCACTGTGGGGGCGCTCCATCGGTAATATTATATTTCATACGTATCACCCACATGATAAGGTAAACCTCCGTGCGGCGCCTTTGTTATTTCAATGTGGTTGTTATACTCAAACAAACTAACCGCATTTTCAAGATATGAATTTACATACTCTGTCACCCTGGTTTGTCTTAGAGTATTTATATTTGTACGTGCAATTGGGGAGCTTGAATTTATGAAGACTTTTTCACAGCGCTCTGACAAAAGCCGAACTCACTATGAGATGATATTTTAAAGACATTCACAACATGTGAAAATGATTATAATCAATAATAAATAACTTACTTTATTTTCGTCTTCACTCTAAATGAAAGTAGTCATGAAACGGTTAATTACGGTGGAAGGAATGGATTATCTATTCCAATCCATGGTGTTTTTGTGCATTCCAGGATTCTGGTGGAAAAACTTAAATGGTTCTGCACATAAGTTTTTCAACGTGTTAGTGACGTTTCAAAAAAACTGGTTTCTTATATCCTCTTTTGGATCACCGTTTTTTACATGTTATCTTCATATCTGGTAACATGATCAAAATATCTGAGGATTCGGTGCACTTTATTTGAGTATAGACACAAATCGACCATTATGTCTTCTATGATCATTTGGCAGACTGAAAAAGGTTTGTAATACCTATAATCGTCCGAACTCACGGACAAATATAATTTTGTTTTGCTTGTTTGTTTGTCTTGTGGTTAGGACTCTTGCCTCGTGATCCAAAAGTCGCGGGTTCGAACCTCACTCTAGACCAGCAAGTTAGTCCTATTTTCATAGCGCAAGCGTTTAGCTTAGTTTGAAAATAGTAAGAATATTGATGTGACACATATTCAGTGTTTGCATCTCTATTTAAAAAAATGTATTATAACATACTTTTATGGAAAAGACATGATAAATAATATTGAAATAATAAAAGTTATGGAAATCAAAAACAATTGTTGTGATTAAACCAATTTGAATGTGATAAAACAATTAGCTTTAGAAGCTCAAATTTGGTGCAACGTGGCTTTCTGTTGTACCTGGGATGCTCGGAAGAACGTCCAAGGCTTCCCAATCCACGCCGCCACCAGCCGCTCAGCCGGCAAGCTAGAGAAAATAGGATTCCAACAATATAAAAATATTTATCGACCTTACAACAATAATCCCCTTACGATATATCTCACGAATACCCATTATGAATCAAAGTAAAATCGACCCGTGCCGAGTGTCACTCGATTAATATTTTGATTGTTGTGGATTTTACCATCGGCATGTTGAAAACTAAAAACATCAGCAAATGCTATCCATATTTAGAATACAGTCTTTAACAATGTGAGCACCATACTGAGTTCTCGGAAAGTTTGTTGGAGCGCATCCGTTTCCTTTGCGGTTGTTTTTTTGAGGAGTGTACGTCGAAATTTAGCAACCAGGTACTTCCTGTCGCCACTTGCCCTGTGGAAGACGTTTCCCGTCATCGGACGACTGGGTACTTCCAGAATATGTCTGCGTCGGTATTCTGGAAGCACCTAGTCATGTCTACCTAGTCATCATCCTACCATTCTATTCACACACATGCTTCGAAAAAGTACCCATTACAGAAAAACCGTTTTACACAACGATTCTAATTTAATCGTGAAATTATGCCTCGACTAATCGAATGGTAAGCACATTTTTCTTGCATTTGAACAGACGGTACTCGACAAACGGGTCCGATAACAATCTGACAGCTGTTTGCAACGGGAAATGAACCAGTCGACCGGCTATCATCCATAGACAAAAAGACAGGGAGACCAACGACGGGCGGCAAACTTTATATTATAAATTTATGTTCAGTATTTGCCCGCCTCAGCCTTTGTCGAAATAACTTCATAACTGGTAGCTTTAGAAAATATCAAATAGAAGGGAGCAGGGGCCCTTTTGTATTAGCGTGGAATGAAAGTGACTGGAAATATATTGTTTACATTTTAAAAAAGCCACGCGAAATGTATAGGTGGATACTGCGTTTTCAAAATTTTATTTTTACCTGCTGACCGCCAAGTTTACAATAATTTGAAGTTATTGTCTCCATTCAAATTGTTTTGATGGTTTTGGAACAGCTGACCTATAAACTACATAAATATATAAATATATATTAAAACTTTTGTATAAAATACACAACCACCACATTAGTTTCTGTTTTTCACAATGCAAGCATTTGGATGTTTAAAGTTTAAGTTTAAAATTGTATAGGAATATTAACATTAAAACATGCGCGCATATTCCTATTAAAGTATATAATTTATATTAGGTCCTTACATATGAAATTGATGTTTTGCCGTACTGGCAAATTTGATCTCAAATATCTTCTCTTTGGTTAGGAATTCCAAATCCAAATTTATACAGCTATTTACTCATGTATTTGTGTTTTGAAAATTATAATTCATTTGTTTTTTCCTCAATTGTTTTTTTCTTTGCGTCACTCAGTTTAAAAAATGAAAAACTTGAAATATCGCGTTATTTACGAGTACGAGTTCCACCGTGGCACCAGTGCTGCAGAAACGGCTCGAAGGATTAATGATGTGTATGGCGACGGTGCCGCAAAAGAAAACACAGTGCGTTTTTGGTTTCAACGTTTTCGTTCTGGAAATTTCGACCTGCAGAACAAGCCCCGTGGACGGCCGGAGACCAAAGTTGATAATGAAGAATTGAAGGCTATTGTGGAAGCGGATCCATCGCAAAACCACATCCGAGTTAGCTGCAGGCTGCGGTGTTAGTGATAAAACTGTTTTAATCCACTTGAAGCAAATTGGTAAGGTGAAAAAGCTTGAAAGGTGGGTACCTCACGAATTGAGTGAAGCAAATCAACAAACGCGCGTTGACTGCTGCGTTGCATTACTCAACCGGCACAATAATGAAGGGATTTTAATCTTAAATCTGGCCAGACGATTACGGCAGATGTCTATTGTCAGCAACTGCAAACCATGATGGAAAAGCTAGCTGCTAAACAACCGAGGCTGGTTAATCGCTCTAGGCCACTGCTGCTTCATGATAACGCTAGACCACACACTGCACAACAGACGGCTACCAAATTAGAGGAGCTTCAATTGGAATGTCTAAGACATCCACCGTACTCTCCGGACCTTGCCCCAACAGATTACCATTTTTTTCGAAATTTGGATAACTTCTTGCAAAGGAAAAAATTCAACTCCGATGGGGCAGTCCAAACCGCCTTCAAAGATTATATTGATTCCCGTCCGAATAGTTTTTTTATTAAAGGGATCGATGAACTACCTATGAGATGGCAAAAGTGCATAGATAGCAATGGTACATACTTTGATTAAATAAATATATTATAATAAAAAAAAATCGGCTTTATGTTCCTCCCATACTAAACGCCAATTTCATATGTAAGGACCTAATATTATTTATTTTGAATAACGTCACTAATGATTTGTGAAGTTACGAAAACTTTATTAAAAAAATATGGATACCACTCTGGAACTAATTGGTAAAGCAGTCTACCTGCAATATTGTAGATTATCTCTTAGAGTATCGGAGTGATTTTCCAAATTTATCCTAAATTTTGTGTATCGTAAATGGTATCCTATCTTTATTCTGGAAGTATTAAAAAAGCTTTATACGCATTAGGAGTACTATTAATTTTGTTAAAAGTATTTAAATCAATGTATTACATCTGATATTCAAGAAAACATTGATCCGAGACTCGATATGTTTTGACTGCAAAGTGAGTTCTGATAGTTTTAGTTTTGAGGCTATTCAGTTTCTCGATAGAATCGTTCAAGATTCATTGTTATTGTAAACACTTCTGCCAGAGCACCGCCTGCAGCTCCACCCACCATCCCATCACCACATATTATAGTCAAAATCACTTCTCCTTCGAGTCTTTGTATAGGATACCGGTAATACAAATTTCAAAGTGGATTTTACACCAAAAGCTTTCTTAATCACAATCTAGAAAAACATAGCTATATGCTTGAGTACAGACCTGAAAACTTAAAGAGTTTTTTTAGTTTGTCTTTTTAATGTTAGGTTTTTTTGCTACTTAGAGGATATAAGCGAACTTGTTGAAAAAATATTTAATATCAATTATAATTCTTTAAAAATATTAAATATCTTTATACCACCTCTAATGGTATGAATGTAATTTCTTTTAGAGAAAGGGATATTTTTGAGAAATACGATGCATTATGAAATTTAATTAAATTACCCCATTGAAATTTTTTTGTTATGCTATATTTCAAGTCTTGATTATTTGACATAACATATTTATCTAAAAAATTATTTCAATGGAAATATATGAAATCCAGCAAAGAGTTTTTAGACTCGTATCGTCATTGCTTGAAAACGCACGTCTGATTTTAAAACGATTTTAAATATAATATTACAGTTATAATTATAATACTAGAAATAATATAATATAATGGACAAAAATACAAACCCTTGTGAGAATTTACCAACAATTTTTTTTTTACTGAATGTAAACTGTAAATATTATAATTTTAAACATGATAGCATTTCTAGATTTCTCAATGTATAGCCTGTCGAATAGCGAGAAAATTAAAAATATAATAGTCAATAATGTGTTTTGGTGTACCAGAGTTTACATTTTTTTTGCATAGTTACTCTTTAGTACTGATTAAACGGTATTTAGGAATACGTAGAATGCAGTCCACAATTGTAGAGTCGACACATATGCACGTACGTGTATCCACTATTAATTACTATTGTAGGTATCTACCCTAATGATACGGTGAGATTTGTGTTGATATTCATGTAGATATTCACCTCAAAATCGTAAAGGGCAGTTCAGAGCTGATTAATTAATGCAAGTATTTTGTATGCACGGTAGACTTATATAACATTTAGACTTTTATGGAAAAATTTATGAGTCGAATTCACTGTGGATAGGTACACAAAATAATGGTTTATAAGATTAGCATTCGAGTGTCTGTATTGATTTGGGAGTGATTTTACAGAATTCATGTTCATTATGTTGTTCAAGGCACACAATATCTTGCAGTCGGTAATTTTGCAAGGACTACGACATTTAAGTAGTAGGTAGGAGCTCATATTTACACATATGAAAATAAGAATACTTTTTTTTAAGTTCTACATTTTTAATTTTCTGGGATGCATTTCGCCTTATGAAGGTATTATCAATCTCAATACTCGTATTTAATATTTATTAAATTTCTGGTAAAAGAATTCTAGAAAATGTTTGCCATACAAAAGGAATTTAAACCGAGTACGCAAGGAAAAATAATTAAATGGATGAAATCACAGACTTCAATCAATTTAATATTAATTGAGATGAGAATTCGGAGTCTATATAGACAACAATAGTTTTTCTGATTAAAATAACTTTGAATGTGTAATAGGCATGACGACAGATTTTGAAATAATCTTCTGCAATGAAGGTACACAAAATTTTAGGTATATAAAATAATGTAAAGGTAAACCTAAAATAAGTACACGTGTTCGCTTATTTTAGGTTTAGGAAATAAAAAGAAAATCGAATTTATTTTTTGCATTTTCAGTTACTCAAAAAATAATGATATGGGTTTTAATAAACGCACTCTTAGGCCCGGTTGTTTCAAGTTCGATCAAAGTAAGCGGTCGATCAAAGCATAGATTTTTACAAAAACGGATCATCTGATTGGTGGAGAACGTAAAAATCTGTGCTTTAAAAGAACGCTTATTTTAATCCAACTTGAAACAACCGGCCCTTACACGTAGGTACTAATCTAAGTGGCATTAAAAATGAACGGACTCTTACTTCTTGTACACATTAATAGTAGTTTTTAGGTGTCTTCTGCTGCAGAAAAAAAAACATTTCAGACTTATAATTAAGATTGTATACAGAAGACAACTAAATCGTTATGTCGTAATATCGATAGTGAATATTTAGAATTGTGAAAAAAGTATAACTCTATATAATAGGTACTTTAGCTGCAACATAAAATATTATTTCTTTATTGAAATCCAGACAAAGCCTCGTATTAATACAGAAAAGTACTACAGAGTAATTTGCGAAAAGTTAAACCACGTTTCAACATAACTTTGTGTTATTTTTCTATTCTTGCAACCATAATTGTGTGAACTAAGTGGCCGTGTAACGGGAAGCGTTTTAAATCGGCTGAGTCGCTCAAATAACATAATTACTCTAAATTGTCAGGGACACAATGGAGCGGAGTGTGGGGGGGCCCCCTGCCGGGTCGCCGCCCTCCGCCCGCCGCAGTCAGCATTGTCGCCCGCCGGTTAATTTTCCAATTTCCCGAAAAAGCGGCTCGCCTTCCGCCGATGTCTGCTTTTATTGTGCATACAAATAGCGCATGCATAAGTGCGCGCACACCATTGTTTTTGATACCACGCTCGGGTAAGGTTGGCCGCGTACTACGGCAGCAATAATGCAGCCAGCGCCGCTCGCGGTCATTAGGTGTGGCCGTACTTAACTCGCCGAGAATTTTTCGACTTTTTTTGCGGCGCGGTGAGTGTGCCTTATGGCGCATAGCCGCCGAGGGATCCTTTTCGCGAGAGATGGCACGGTTCTGGGTCAAGGTCGCCGTCGACCAGGTGAAGGGGTAGGTAACATACAGTAGGTAGTATAGTTACGAATAGTAGGATGAAGGGGTAGCTTCTAACATATTTCAATAGATTGAATTACCTATATGAAGTGTAAATCACTTTATATACGTAAAGCAATTAACGCCCCCTTCGGGCCACGTCGGATATATCCGACGGAGCGCGACTGTCCCCAGGGGCCACGTCGGATATATCCGACGGGCACATAATTAATTATTTCTCGACGGCCGCGTATCGAATTTGAAAAACGTTTTTTTTTTCCCAGTAGAGAAATCCCGTGGTAACCTGTCGTTCCATTTTCAACTCAAAAACATTGCCGATTATAGCATAAATCAACAATCTAAATCGAAGTTTTTCTGTTCGTCAAAATAGTAAAGGAAAGTTATAGATGTCGCCTCGAACGCGTGTTGCACAATCGAAATTCACATATTCCATCGTCAAGGTCACGTGCAATGTGCGCGGGAAATACGATTTATTTTTTTCGATTTTCGATGTATTTGTACACGTATACACAAATATATACGATATGTTTTGCGATATTTGTCGATTTATGTTGATTTATGATTCAATTGAATATTATCAGTGATTTATTAACAAAATACACGCAATTTTGTTGCGTTTATTTTAAATATGTGTGTGTGTGAAATATTTATGTGTTATGAGTGCGATGTTCGGTTGTGTGCCGTGCCGTGAAACAAAATATACCACACAGAAGAAGATTATTAGGTAGGCATCAAATAATAATAGTACTGTTGTCTCTTATAAACAAATCAAAATTAATTATTTTTTTTCGGAAAATGTTGCGCTATCAACATTATCGGAATTCAAAAAAAGATTTTTTTTTACTTAAACGATAAAAAATCATGGCATTTCGACACTTACGATAAAATAATATGAATGTGTGTGTTTTTTTAATATACGCATGTTTTCATGTTTTATTCGTAAAAAGAAAAATCACAAAAAATTCAGAAAATCTCTGGCCCTAGCCTCTATTTTATCTATGTTTTTTTGGCCCTAGACAGGTTAATTAATAGACTAGAATAAGAATAAAAAATAAACGAGAAGTATTATTGATGGATTTCACGTTAACGTTGTAGAGATTATTCATGATGATCATTAAATTAGGGAAAAACATTAACTTTGTTACCTCTTATCCGAAAATATAGAGCAAATCGGATGGTTTAAAATTTTCGACAGTAGACGTACGTTTGGACCGTCGTTATGTATGCTAATGTTGATTCAGAACAACACTAAGGGTGTGATATGGCCTAAAGTCTTCAAAAATTCCTCATAGTGTACAGGTACTCGGATGTTCTGCGTGATTTAAATATGGAGAAATGAGGTACCTATTTGAATAATGTAATAAACTAGTAAAATATATTTACGGTTAAATCATGATCTATTCAGAATACCTAGTTACAATCGTATCGATTTGAAACACAACCCAACTAAACACGATGGTTCAAAGTCTAGTGCAGCGTAGAAAACTATGGACTCAATAAGGCAAAATAATGAAGTGCAGAATTAAGAGAGACAAGCTCTGCGTACGGCTCTCTAGGGTAAACTAGTGGGCGCACCGCTCGTCATAACTATGGGAAAAGTTAGATTCTAATCCCAAAGACGGCACCATGAGTTTACATAGGTCTCCTCATCGCAATAAAAAATATATAAATATGTGTGCATGCCTTCAAACACATCAAAGCTACAAAATTGCGTAATTAGAAATACTGTTTCATATCAACTTAATGAAGAACTACGACAAATATCGGAAAACACCAACACCGATAGCGTTGAAACGATTTGGAAAGAATTCAAAGACATAATGAATAATATTTGTAATGAGCAACTAAAAGGCAGTCAAATGGTTCGAAAGAAGAGCTGGATGACTGATGAAATTCTAGAGTTGATGGAGCGAAGAAGAAAAGCTATGAATGATCCGAATAAATATAGAGTTATCCAAAGATTAGTCAAACAAAAAATTAGAAAAGCAAAAGAGGAATGGGTTAAACAGCAATGCGAAGAACTAGAGATACTAAACGAAATGCACGATGCGTTCAACTTACATAAAAAAGTAAAACAACTGTCTGGCCTGAATAAAAACGAACACCCGCATGTCTAACGGATGAGTCTAATAATCTGATCTTAAATGACTCTGATATTTCTAAGACGTGGGAAAACTATATAAGTACACTTTTTGACGATAACAGACCTGAAGTCTGTTTGAATGCATTACAATCTGGACCAGCAATAATGAAATCTGAAATCCTCTATGCTATTTCTAACAGTAAAAATAAAAAAGTCTGTGGACCGGACGAAATACCTACCGAAATTTTGAAATTAATTGACGACAATAATATTGAGTACTTGTTAAAGCTGTTTAATATTATTTATGACACGGGGGTCATCCCCCAAGATTGGCTTAAATCTACATTCATCACTCTCCCTAAGAAAACACACCCCAAAAAATGTGGGGATTATCGTCTAATCAGCCTTATGAGTCATGTGTTAAAAGTATTTTTAAAGATTATACATTCACGAATAAGATAAAAATGTGAATGTGATTTGGATAACTCCCAGTTTGGCTTCAGGAGTGGTTTTGGAACACGAGAAGCGTTACTGGCATTATACATATATATATGAGAGGAGAGAGAAGGAAGAGAGAGAGGATAGAGAGCGAGGAGGAAGAGAGAGAGAGAGAGATATATCTATATATATATCTATCTTTTTTTACGTATCTATACTAATATTTATTAGATTATATATATAATTTTTTTTTAAATAACCTAAGTTTTAAATGCTTCCGAGATCGAGAAAATCTAAAAAAGCTTGACGAATCTTAGTGGCTTACTTGAGGTTTATAGTTCCACTGCATTAATGAGGCGCGTTGTCCAGAAACGGGGGAGGCATTTGGACGTGCATTAATATAAATGCTACCACGGACAGAAAAAGATTGCACTCATCCGACCGGCTGGGCAAAAAGTACATCTAGGAGATTTCTTCACAACATTTCTGAGCTTTCATCAACTGAAGGTCTACCCGCTTTTAAAGGACATCATTATACAAATAAATAAGCAGAGGCGACGGCGGAGATTTTTCTCGTTTAAAATGATAGAATTGAGAAGTTGGAATTACTTTTAAAGTTAATAACGCTTAATTTTATATTATCTTATCAACAGGTAAAATTAATTTAGATTTTTATTTGCATTTGAATATTAGCGGTATGTGTCGGGTGTTGCCAGGGATTAAGATTTAATTTAAATTTAAAATGGTTGAATAAAATGTAGTGAGGCAGTTGTCATTGTTTTACACAGTTCCTAAAAAGTAATAATTTATGGAAAATTTGCTACAATCCAGGGAAGGGCACTTTATATCCCGATGGGATAAATGCATAATTCCTTTCTTTTCTTCACAGTTCTAAAATGCAGTTGATCAAAGTTTGGAACAAATAGCATTCAGTGCAATACATATTTCTATCAAATTTATGCAAAAAATTGGTTTCGATCACTCAAATGATGTACGATTATATAGAGAGGATATATAAAAAATGTATGTATAAATAGTTGAAATCGGTTATTTTTTATCAAGAAATATACTTTAATATCGACAATTATTAATTGATTACGCATCCTTTGCTTTATTAAGTATATTTTAAAAGGATTTTTTTCTAATATGTAGGTATACGTATAGGTATATGTTATTTCAGGGGGTAACATATTGAGAATTCATGTAACATCTTTCTATGGTTGAACTTTCATCTGGCATCTCGGCATCGGGGATACCTCTAAAGGTCATTTTGTATCAGTTAAGTAATTCAAGTCTGTGTACAACACACGACAGACAGTAAATCATATTTACTTCGCACTGACGTCTATATTGTCCTTTACGGGACTTTCGAGGCAAGGCTCTGAGACATATCTCATCCGTCATCATGTGCCATTAGCGCCCTTTCACCATAATACATAGTAGTCATTTGACGTGAATTGTAAATAAAAGAAATAGCTCGTAGTAATTTAGTATTGGAACCATACCAAGTAGTACAATAGTAGACCTAAGTGCAGATATTTTCGAAATGTCTTATAACTATGTCGTTTGACTTATAAAAAAATAACATATTTTTATACAACCCTTCAAAGGTTTTTTTTTCATATTCCTTGTGGTATATTTCATTAATAAATATGCTAAACGATGATTAAGATAACCGAATATTATTTTAAAAATAAATTAAAGCAAATAAATTAAATTGAAAACATTTTTTTAAAGAAAAGTCAGGTTTCTTTTTGTGTATTTTGAAGTACAGTCAAACTGATGAATTTGTATGTTTTCTTGTTCTGTATGTATGAAATTGTGTTTGTATTAAATTAAAAACAATTTTTAAAGAAAAGTCAGGTTTTTGTGTATTTTGAAGTGCAGTCAAACTGATTTTAGTTCTTGTATTAGTGAAATTGGCTTCTACCATGGAAAAACTGGGAATGGCAGAAGGCATAAACACGGCTAAAAGGTAACAAGATCTATTTCTGGAGTCAAAATTATTATCTAGCGTCCTTGATGTGTTCGAGATCTTGCTGGAAGATGCATTGTAGATGCATCTTCCAGTAAGATAGATCCCCATGCCACACAGCCAAACGAGAAAGAAATGGTTACAAAAACGGACTTGAATCCCATCAAAAATCTCTGTTCAAGTCTGAAATATTGGTTCCTCGTCACAACCCCAGCAATAAAGGAGAATTAATTGAAGTACTTATTCGAGCATGGTTTCATGTGACCAAACCAGAAGATTTACGACATTTGGTGGTCTTGCCTTGCTTAAAGGATTGACAAAAATTTAAATTAAAAGGATTTTCAAATAACTATTAACGTTGAAACTTTAACGGTTAATTTCAAATATTTTGCAGTGTTTTTGTAGTTATATTCAGCATTTATGTTATTTTTTTATAAAAATATGTTTATGAATACAATAAATAACAGTTTAATAATTTTTTACTACTTAAGTCTCTCTTTAGCTTTCGCTTAGCTTTCTACAAGTGCATTATTAATTCATGTATAATTGCACGGTTTCTAATCGTTTTTATGTCATGAAAATACTCACAAAATAAGGTGACCATCGAGCTATTTGTTTCAAGGGGTTGTATTTAAATGACAGTTGCAATGCGGTACCTACACCAAGAGATTCCAAACTCTTTCCCAAATTCTCTATTATTTTTCAGTTTTCCATATCGGAAAGGTTATTGTCAGCGCCACTTTTTGTGATGTTTGCACTTGATGCCTGCTTTATGAGTGTTTTTTAATTTTTTTTTTTATGTTTCAAGAAGCCCAATTACAGAAGCGAAACGCATTACAAAATACGCAGGCTTGAGTAAATTACACAGATTAATAGTGACCTTACCGACAATCCGACCTCAAAACCTCGGTGTGGGAATCCAGTGCAGTCCCCATCAGGGTACGTGGGCCGCGTGCATTAATGAAGAAGTTTCAAGACGTTGAGAATGCTATATTTAATTTAATGGAATTAAAATATCAATCAAACCTAATAAACCAGTGATTTTTTTTTTGAAATCTGTCAGTAAATAAAAGACTGAGATATTGATTATTTAAGATATCGCATTTCGCATTTTAGTGCTGTGGCCTAAGCCGCCTGTGACGTCATTTGAGTTGAGATCGTCGCACTAGAGACACAGGCACAAAGCGAATACGAGCTGCGTCGTCTAGATCAAGTGACGTCACACGCTGGACCGTCGCATGAAACAAGTTATTTTTGCGACGCAACATTAAAGTCCTTAACTTTTTCATTTGTAGAAATATTTTAATGATTCTTTCACATTTCATTGGTTTCATTAAACTTAATTTTCCATAATTAATTTATAAAAAAAATTGAATTTTTTTCATTGAACTGGAACAAGGACTAAATTAAGTAAATTGCGTGGTTGCGGTTATGTGACATCAAAATGTGCGACAATTAATTTATACATGAATTTGGGATATGTTAGTCACGTTAGAGGCTGCGATCTTTGCAAATGAAAACAAAATACAGTTATGAGGTGTATCGCACATAGAAAGAGATTTGAGTAAAATAAGCAAACTTTATAATGATGAAAGATGAATATGTATAAATAAACTTAAAATACTACGGGGTAAAACCACCTTCAATGATGCCCTGAAAAACTGTATTTCCTAAAAAAATATGAGCTTTCACGGTCGTTCAGAATCTTCTGCGAGCAGTTTACTAGGATATTCTGCCGTGTATATCTGACCTCTCTGGCCGGCCTAACGGATCTCATCATCAGGGTTAATGTGAACAGAAAGTGTTGATGTAATCCTGCAATTCTATGCCGAAAGCAAGGTGTGTCCTCGTTTACGTTGGGTTAAATACTGGCTTATAATACCGTGTCGAAAGCAAGGTGTGTAAGTGTTAATGCATTTTGGGGTAACACCGTGTCAGAGACAGGTGTTGTCATGAGTTTTTATGGCGTT
Source organism: Agrypnia vestita (assembly GCA_016648135.1). NCBI lineage: Eukaryota > Metazoa > Arthropoda > Insecta > Trichoptera > Phryganeidae > Agrypnia > Agrypnia vestita. Next base: position 111,856 of record JADDOH010024415.1, on the reverse strand, counting down.
ATGTCACCGTTCCATCTACTGACGAATAATTATTTGTGCGGAATTGTCGAAAAAACAAGCACCGTAGCATCAGATTGCATTATCTTTTTAAAAGTTTCTTTGTTTCCTTCTTCTTCAAACAGCAAAATTATTTTGTGGTGACATTATAATTATAATTTAAAGAATAAAACTTTGTTTACACCACTTTTTTTATTATTGAAAAAATTCAACAAGTTTCGAAGCCAATGGATTCTTCATTATCCTGACGAAGAAGCCATTGGCTACGAACATGTTGAAATTTTTCAATAATAAAAAAAGTGGTGTAAACAAAGTTTAATTCTATAAATTTTAAAAGATGTTTCGTATTGTTCGTGCAATTCTGTAAATACCGTAAATACGTAGGTATGTGCGCCCGGACCGCTGAGGTTGAGGTAGATAGTTGACAACGTCGATGACAGAAATTATATCTCCAATTCTTTTAGTTTGATAAATTTAATCGATAATCGAATAATCATTTAGGAATTAAGATGATTGTGTGGGCAGTATAATGACGAATACCAATGCAAGTTTTAGTTTATAATTTTTTCTTTTGTATATAGATATTTTATGAATCATCTCGGTAACTAGATAATAAACAAGGAAACCGAATATTTCACTCTCCCAGAATATATATATTGTTAAATAATCAATGTATCACAGTTTTACGATATAGATCGTTTTAATAAATTAAGTACATATGTAATATTAGAATTAGGACTGATACCAAAATGAGCGGGTTTAACGAATGAAAAATTAGGCTATCGATCCTCGAGTGGGTGGAGTAGAAAGAAGGCAGCAAAAGAGCCCGTTGAAAAGTGCCCGACGAGAGCAGAAAAAGCAATACGAAACAGAGTCAGAGGCGAGAGGAGTTTCGAAGAGAGTTTTGCAACGGCAGTATCGAAGGATCAGTAATCAAAATGAGTTTTTCGGAAGGGTTACGGTTGGTGTATAATAGGAGAGTATTATGGAGAGTTTTGCGAGATGGTAATCAACAAGAGAAGAAGACAGTCGGTCAGAAGTAGGCTCGGGAGGATGTCCAAAGTCGAGAGTGTGAAGAAGCGGGCCACCATGGTGACAGCTAGCACAATCGTGAAGCAGAGGAAAGGAAGAGTAATCGAAAGAAACCGGTTCTGCATGAGAGTCCTGTAACAGACAACTAGACCATCGATATGGAAGCCCACCAGCGCGGAGGCTGGACCAGTGTAAGAGGTGGAGAAGGTAGCAGACTGGGCGAAATGCTAGCCCATCAGAAATTGGAGACACGTTCGGCGAAAGAAGGAGGACATAGTGCCATTATCATATCCGACCACACCACCGATGGCGCATACCTTAACCGGCCAGACGACAGGAGGATTAGAGACGCACGAAGATTAATGTTAAGGTAGACTTATTTTAATTTAAGTTAGAATAAAGGATTCTTGCTTAGCTCGTAGTGATTCTAATTTAAGACTTTCTTTATTGATTTTTATATATTATTTATAATTAGTAAATAAATACTGCCCATATTCATTTTTCAATATAAAATATATAGAGTTATATAGAAATTCTTCATGTTTTCACGATTCACTTGGTTCTTCCCACATAAACATAAGTAATTCATATAAACTTTTATTTACTCTTTCTCGTACATTAACAAATTCGGAAGTTGAACTACGAAGCGATTGACTACCGCGTATAATTTCTTATCGGCATCAAATTTTTTTAATAGTTTTCAGTTAAAAAAAGGGAATATTAATACAATACATAAAATAATCAAAACGATGCTTAGTAAAACTAGTAATCTAAAACAGCAATTTCTTTTTCCACAGAACTGCCATCAAATACCATAACTGTTACACGTGTCATTCTGAAAACATATAATGTATCTGTACATGAATGATGCTGAGTGACTTCTGAAAAAAGTACGAAATATGAATGAAGAACGAAGTGTAGTGCCAAGCACGAAGTGAAGTGTGAAGTACGAAGTACGAGTACGCAGTTGAAGTGAGAAGTACGCATTTTATGAATGAAGTTATGATTTTATTATCGTACATATACAGTGTCCACGCCTATCGCAAGAAGACACCACGGTCGAAAGTTAACCGGTCCTCGACCCGCAGCTCGGCGGGACCTGCCTTAAGTTGTCTGGCGCCGCAATCCAATCAATGTCTGGTGAACCAAATCAAACACCCCCTGGTGTACACGACAGCCCCGTGGGACACCCTACTTACACGGAGGGGCAGCATTGTACAAACGTTTTTGTGCGCCTCTTGCCCACACCGCACGGTGTCCAGAGCTCGTGGCAGGAAATGAACAGTTTTAAATAAACGTAACACGTATTTCCAACATGTTTTATTACCAAAAATGCGTGGTTTTAAATTTCAAAAATAATTATTTTTCCTACATTATAATACACACTTATTGCTGGTCGAAATTTAAAAAATTAGGAATTAATAATTTTTAATTTTAATGCAAAATTTTTCAGATGCTATTATTTTCTAACGATTCCAAATTATATAATTTCAGTCCAACGTTATTTAAATGTAAAATGTAATAAACTCAACCTTTCATCAAAAGTGAGAGCATTAAGTGATTATGATTTTTTAGTGTAATCAAAATAATTAACTAAATTTAATCAGAAATCCCAAAAATATATCAAATTATTTACGATATTAAATCTCTAATATTTTTACATATAATGTTCTTTTTATTATCTTTTAAATAAAAAAATATCACTTTGTCACAAGAAATATAATTATCTAGAAATGTCAAAAACAAATCTTTAATTTGAATGATAAGCTCATTAGTTATAGGCGTGCTTATAAAATAATTGGAGATATAAGATTGCGAAACAAATTAATCAAGACGGGCTTTGTTTTAAAAAGCATCGCAATGGTCTTATTTTCCAGAAGTGTAAAATAATATTCCATCTAGCGTTTTTATTAAATTTCTGGCCTCGCGCCAGCCGAGCGTTTAATGAAATGAAATTAATCTGAAAATCCTCCCAATAACAATTCACCTGTAAGAGTATTAAATATCTATTAGGCGAGCGAAGTGAAATGATTGGAAAATTGAGTAATATTATTTAATTTATCTTAAGTTTGACTCGTCAATAGTTTGAAAATTGTATAAGTTTCCAGGCCGCCGCAGCCTCCCGCCGGGTCCGGCAATAAATCTCAACAACTTACAGGCAATAGCCTGCGCAGCCATTCTGGTTACTCCGAATTGAAGTTGTGCGATGCAATTGCTGGCGGGAACTCGGTATTGTCAATTCTACGAGTTAATTTGTTTCAAGGTGGGGCGCGGCGGTCTAGACGCGAACTCGGCGTCGAAAATTGCTCATTACGATCGCGAGAATTACAACTTTTTACAAGAATTTACATACTATCCGCGTACTAGGGGCGTGCACTAAACTCACCGAGTCAAAGATAATTATAATTTTATTTAATCAGCGTAATTATAATTTCTTCGATAAATCTAAATAACATTTTAATATTAAATATATAAGTGTGCAACAAATCATTGTTCGCATATTAATGCGTTAACAAGAATCATGCATAGAAGCGTATGTTTCCATCGCCTCCGGTTATCTGAATGCACGTACTTAATCTAGAAATATTGCGAAACAACGAATATGTAGGTATGCGGATATTTTTTGAAGTGGACTTGAAAGATTGCATCTCAATAATATTTATTGAGGCATTATTATTTTGCATCATAAAATATTTTTTAACCCTCAACTTAAAAACTTGAAAATTTACCAATAATAATACAATTAAATCCTCTAGAACATTACGTAAATATTTTTTTAAGAAAATAAATTATTTTAAACAATGTAGGTTAACTTTTTATAAAAAATGGGCTCTCGAAAGACTGCACTTTTCTTAGATTAATATTATATTAATCTGAAGCCATCGCACATATTTATTAATTAAAAGAGGCTATCTATGGTGCTTTATCAGCATCGATATAAGCAGTCTCACTAAATCCATGCCTAATACAGGCCACTGATGTATATATTCTTGAAATGATTTAAAGTAAATAGTTTTATGAAAAAATATTTTGTTTTCTTTTAAAACTATTGCGAGGATGTAAGTGAAAATTAAGCAAGAGAATGAATTGATTGATATATATGTTGATTTTAACTTGTGAATATAATTATTGTATTACAATGTCTTTGTAATTACAGTAAATACAGGGATATCGAGTAACTCAAAGAGAATGAACTATTAATTATAATTTCAATTATAAATTCTAACGATTTCAGCAACTACACAGATTCGTTTCAAAATTTGGCTATAAAATTTTATTGAAATATATTTTGAGAATGAATTTGTTCTAGAGAATCTCAAATAATTAATTATTGAAAATAAATTCGTGTAATTTAAAAATTTAATTCTTAAACTAAATATATATAACAAAGATAGGTAAATCGATAAATACAGCCAAAAAATATGTTCTTGTTGACTCTAAGGGTTCTACCCCCGTGATAGTTTTCTCGACAAATTAACGGCAAATTGTTACCAAGTTGATGGGCGTGAGAGATATACGGAGTCTGGGGCGCTTGTATACCGGAAGGGCAACGATAAATCTTGAGCGTACTAATTCGAAAAATTTGTTCCTTAAAAACCTTCAGGGAGAAATTTTGAATTTTAAAATATTTATCTATTAACGAAATAACAAAGCGTGTCCGAACTGTTACGAATTGACGTACGTTAAATAATGAAAACAACTCAAATCAACATTGCGACACAATGTGCTATACATAAACATACTAAAACGAAAATTTTCCCGTACGATATTTATTTTATGGATAAGTATAATGTTCGTCCATCCAGATGAAATAAAAGTATGAAGCCGATCTACGTGGAAATAATAACTTAATTAATAAAAAGTAACTTAACTATATCTTTACATGACACGTTTGAAAGACATGTTATAAGTAATTACTATGGTATGGTTAAATTACCTCACGTAAAAATATTTTGCCTAAGTTTTGCGTAGGTACTTTCTGAAGAAAATACAGGATATCGACGTTCAAAATTATAAATGTGATTAACACATTTTTATAAAATCTGTAATTGTTTATTTCGAACCACAATTTATAAACAGTAAAAATATTTACTTATAGTTACTTCATGATTAATTTTATCTATAAACTACATATTAAACTGTTGAATATATTTAAAAATTGTAAAAATGTCGATTTATTTGAATATGTCGAACTTAATTAAGTATTTTTCGAAGGATTTCAATAAAAATATAAGAAATATTTCAAATTACGTACGCGTGCAAATATGTTTTATACTGCCGCGGTACAGAAATACGATAAAGGAATTTGATAAAGTATAAATATTGTGTAACACAAAAGGGGTAGGATAACTTTGAGAAGTTAAATAAAATTCCAGCCTCAATTTGGGGAATGGCGGGGATCACGGCGAAATGTATACAACAATTCCGAACGTTCAGTACTGTCAGTTGTTTCCTCCTCTTCCTATAATTATTATTTATCACAGTGTTTCAGGATGAAATTAATAACATTTAAAAATATTTTCATCATAGCGCGGTAGGTATTTGAATCAACTCACCGATAGGTGTTAATTGCATTTGTTTTTCATAAAAAAATGAAATCTTAGAAAGTATTTGAAAACACGTTTAATGATTTTTACTCACTGCTCTATATTGCATATCCTTAGCACGACAACGAGTAAAATACTAGTAGGCAATGAATGTTTGGAACAACTAGATGAGTTGTGTACTTGAGAAGTATGTTCGGTAGAAGAGGGAATGTTGAGAAAGATATAGAGAAGAGAGTGACTGCCGGAAATAGGGTGAAAGGTGCTTTGAATGTAATAATTTCTAATACAAATATGTTTACTGAGACAAAACTAGCGGTACATAATGGAGTTCTGGTACCAACACTAATGTATGGAAGTGAAGCCTGGAGCTGGCAGAAGAGGAACGAAAGTAGATTGAATGCAGTGGAGATGAGATCCCTTAGACGTATCTGTGGCAAATCAATGTATCAGTAAAGAATGAAGATATTAGGAATGAATGTAAAGCTGATCGTAGCATAATAAAAATAGGGTCGCTTAGGTCGCATTCGATTACAATGATATTTTTGTATACCTAATTTGTTTTCATATACCTACCACTAATTTATATAATTCAAAATTTAATTTTAGATTGTCCAAAATTATAAATCTCCTAAAGTTTTTTTCGACACAACGTTGCATTCGAATTCGCACAAATTATTTAAAAAAAAGTAACCCATAAAAACAAGTTTTAAAAATAAGTTTTTATTAAACTCCCTTTCATTGTAAAATATAACAACAATTAAAGACAAATTAAAACATATAACATAACACTAAACTTAAAGTAATTTAATATATTTCAAAAATGTCAGATTTGATAAGACACTTCTTGCTTTGAAAATTAAATTTTAAAAACATTTGTCAGTCAATTTATATTTTCGACATTCGTAGTGAAGTACCTATTATGCATTAATTATACTAATTATACTAATTATACTATGATTATTAATTTTTTTAACGAAAATTTGACAGATCTTCTTTATCATCGCCACAAGTCTGCTTGCAAAGTTTCAGCTCGATTGGATCACGGGAAAAGGGTCAAAAATCGATCCAAAGTTTTTGTTAACGGCAAGCCGGCAAGCAAGCAGATGCCACGAGTTAATATAAAGGGAGTAAAAAAGGCGCAGGTACCTACCCTTTCATTATTAATAAATATTTAGATATAACATTTTTCAAATTCAAATTTTTTGATAACATTCGTTCGTTTTTGCTTAAATAAAACGTTTGAACCGATGAGAAAGTGCAGCCAATCGTATCGCGATATCTATACTTATAAAACTCAATGTCTCTCTGCCTGCCTGTTCTCTATACAAATCTATACCGTTGTCCGATTCGACTCAAATTTTGCATACTTATGCTCTAGGATATTTTCCCCCTCCCATTCTATCCCTTCTCCTCCCCCTAATATATTTTCAATGCAAATCTGTACCGTTTGACCGATCTGACTCAAAATTAGGAAACTTATTTTTTTGGACCCGGCGGGAAACAAAGGCGACTTTTCGTCGTAATTATCTTTAGGATAGAAGCGAGGTCATTATACGTGCATTCTGCATTTCAAACGTTTTACTAACATATATAAATACATATTATTGCGTTTTACAAATTAAATAGGATCGCGGGAAATAGGCATTTCGTCCGGTTGTGCAATATTAACTTCCAACGTAGCATAATGAGATCTTATTACCGGCGCTAGACTCTTAAGGTTAGGCACGCGGGGATTATAAATACGATAATGAACGAGAACCGAATGGGGAGTTCGTCTCCTCTGGTCGGGGAGCGAGAAGCCGTTGCGTCTTTCACGCCCCGTGATCTGGAGAGGCTGAATTTCGATTATGATGAAGACGAAGGGAGATCTACTCGCGTGGCAAGACAGGGTCGAATGTCGGAGCGCGCGTTCTCGGCTATGGAGGCTGATTAGAGTGGGTGACATCTTGGATTTGGGACTAAGTAAGATTATCTTAACTGTATCTACCCGGTTAAGACAGGGTTTTAAAGCCAAGAATTACAGGATAGTCTGAAGGTCCTGGAGCGGCGACCCTCAAAGATCCAAGGGGAAGAACCTCTCACGTCTTTTCAGGCTCCTTGGTGCGACGAGCTCGGGCTCTGGTTATGAATGTATGTGAATGTAATAACTCCGTACTCAAGGACGAGATAGGACGTTCCTCATGAACGAGAAATTATAAGATGCAGGTAGCAGTTCGACAATCAATACTAATGCTCGGGACCGCTTTAATGAACGAGAGTTATAATGATATAATAAATATAATAATAATAATGAACGAGCAGTTTAACAATCAACTTTTATGATCGGGACCGCATTCAGGAGCGCGATGGCATTACTAACACCATCATACTCATCATTCACCACTTTTTCTAACTTGTTGTATATAGAGACCTTCGGGGTTCTCTCTTCCCGGCCAGCGAGAAACATATCATGAATTACACAATCAACCGTAATAATCATGCTGTAATACCATTATTTAATATCTCTAGTCAATAAGACTACACCGTGGGATCAATCACATCAACTATAATTGGCGATGCTAACATGGCTCTGACTGACGCACTCAAGGACGAGTCTTCTCCAGTCACCCAGTTAGTTCATTCAGGCCTTTAATCAGCAGTAAACAACATAATAATCCGGCTCATGTAGTCGCAACGTGGGATCCTCATCATTATACACCAGTCAATTTGACTGCCCCGCGGGACAATATACAAACCTTAATATCAGACGCGGGATTTCTTCCTGATATGTTTGTAGTCGGGTAGCGAGGACTTCGGAGGATTCCAGCAAAGGCAACAGAGTCTCGGCTTGATCTTGGTCTGCAGCTTAGCATGGGAAGCTATTAATTACACAGGAGGTAGCTACCGGGTACAGCGTTATCGTTGGGGCTGTATCCCCCCCCCCTGGACGGGGTGAGCCTAAAATCTATGTAAAAATAAATTAAGATTCAGCTTGACTCTTATAAAATATGACTTATGAAAGAATCGAAAATTTCGATTTAGAATCACGGGTTGTAGTATATTTAAATATCAGACAGAACCTCCCCGAGCCTCTGTTGCGCCTAGTTGTTATGAATATATGTTTACTCTTTCCACTATATACCACGAACAAATAAATCGGGCCGAAGACCACCGAACGCGCTGGTGGTAAGCATTGTATGTATGTATTTTGGAGAACCCAGCCGTTAATTTGCATTTCGAATATTGTGTGGGTGTCTTATAAGTATAATCCTGTATTAATCGACCGTGATTTATCTAATCTGGATGATCGGCAGATCCAGTATACTATTGCATTAAAAAAAAATACGTTAAAAAAATAGATATTGCGTGTTGTTGCGCAATACTAGCGCTAAGTTCCTATTATGTACCGTCGGTCGTATTATGTGGATACCAAGTTATACTCAGAACTCCCTAGGTTGTGTTCCGCACGTGATATTTGTCAATCTAAATATTCCATGTAATCGTGACCTCGCACTCAGCCGTGGGATCCGACCACAGGTTCTAATATGAAACATCGGTAACCAGGCGGCATCGTTCTAGGCGAAAAATCTACGTAAACATATCTATGTTCGCGACGCCGCTACCGGATGCGAGGAAATGACGGATGCGCCCCCCACGATAGGCGATTTTGTTAGTCTGTTCAATCGATCGTCGTTTTGAGTCCGGCTCAAGTTGCGCGTTAATAATGTTAGGTTAGTTTCACCTCGTATGAATACAATGGCATTTCTTCTGCTACGCTTTTAAAAGTACTGAGTAACCGCGTCACATCGAGGAGTCCTAAATTACTATCACTAGACGATTACTGGCAAAATTATATGTTAGACTATACGTAAACATAATTCAATCACGTAAATAAATTTAAAGCATAGATTTGAACTTGCAGAAGTAGATCTCAAATAATATATTAGACTTTTGATAAATAAACTTAAGGTAAAATCGCTTTTAAAACTTATTCTTAAAGCTTAAACTTTAAACTTCCCGTTCAAAACTCTTCCAAAAAAAAAGCTTCACCCTAAAAAAAAATACACCCTCAGTGTACAGGTAAACGTCACAAGGTGTTTAATGAGCAATAATTTTTCCAAATTTGCTAATTATCTTTTGGATATGGATCATTCTTTTGATATTAATAAGGGTTTACAAATTTTACATACAAATTATACTGAATCACTGTTTGATAAATTAGAAATTTTGGAAATGATGTGTTATTAGTAAATCTAATATAGTCAATCAGTCATATCAAATAGCCATGTCCTTTTTACAAAAAGTTAAAATTTAAATTAAAAGTTAAATTTAAAGTTTAAATTTGTTTTCATGTTAGTAGTTGATTTTTTCATAATTATTAATTTTCCATATTTAATTCTTATATTTTGACTGCCCATACTTCGGTTTTTGATTTTTAATTTGTTAGTACATAATTGTATTCTGACAAAGAGGCCATGGGCTCTAAAACACGTTGATAGCAAATAAGTTCAAATTAATTGTATAAAAGAATAAACATTTACATTTCAATATTTGGTAGCATTTTCGTCATTAACGTTCACAATAAAATCATTCGCGTTTCTTTGTTTCAAATAAAATACAATAAACGGGCTGAAATGAAAAAAGTTACATAATATTGATGTCACGTTTTTAGCTGCAATCGAAAAAGTTACCGCCGAAAAGGGAAAAACAATGACATTTTATTGAACGTATCCCCCTCTCGGCCCGTCACAGTGTAATGATGGCGGCAGTACGTTTTTGAAGCGGCTCTTTGAGTTTCCGTTTTGTTTGCCAAATGGCTATCGGATTTCTCTAACCAAAATATATATCTGGCCTGGGAACGGCGAACTTGCTGGTAGACGGCACACACTGAATAACGCAAACGACACGGTCTTATCGTTCAGTGGGTGCTTTCAATTACACCATTTTTACCGCTTTTGATACTTTTCAGCTGATTTCAAATGGCTAAACAGTGCACTAGATTTAATGAAAAACTAGTTAAAACGCATATTCTGCATTCATTACACAAGTTTCGTTAGAAAGAAACATGAAAAATGTGGCAGTTTTTTTGTAGAGTACCGCAATTTGAAGATATTAATTATTGCGGAGTGCCGTTTAAAATTCATTTAAATTTTACTGTAAATCCGCTGACGAATTTACTACAAATGCAGTACGAATATTTATCATCACATGTACCTACTAAGTTTTATGTAGCAAGTTAAGCGACTTCAATTTTTTTAAGTTTTGTGAAAATGCTCGAATCATGAAGACAAAACCGACGTAAATTTTGATTAATGACTCACATGCGACAGTTTGCGCTGGAGATTTTTTTAAATGCAATCTTACATACGATACCTAAATATTTCATAGAATATCCAATAGTATTTAAAAAATATATATTACAAGCTAAAACATGCATGAAATACTGAAAAATCGAGATTTTTGTTTATGTATTGGTTATGACACATTACCCTAAGATTACTGCGAGCCCTACAAAAAATGCCAGAGATGATTTGTGTGTTTACGGCATTGAAATAAAGTTAAAAATCAGTTTCTTCATGAAGATAATACGAGTAGGTGGGATGATAAAATATATTCCACTATCGTGACGATGAACGTGATTGAGTTTTTTCTGATATGGCGTAGTTCTTTTATCCATATGGCAATTGAAAACATAATCTATTGAAGCTGTAGAATGGCTGAGGGGAAGGATTCGGCTAGACATTTAAACTTTCAAGGTCATTTGATGTTTTACGAAAGTTTTCAAAAGATGAATCGTATTAAGATTCGTGATAAGATTTATTTATTTTATAGTTCTGTGTTTTAACTTTATTATTATTATTATTTGATATTATATTTTTGTATTATGTTTTGTATATAGTTTGTTTTAATATATTGTCTTTTTCTTCTTCTTCTTTAGTCGTTACCTTTCCACTGCTGGATATAGGCCTCTTTCATGTCCAATATATTGTATTTATATATATTTAAAGATTATAAGCTGATATAACTAAATAGAATAATAATCGAAAATGTGTGTTAACTGTTTTGATAATCGCTTTATGAATTTTTATGAAAATATTGCGCGTTTATAATTAAAAAAATGTAATGTAATGTCATCAAAGTTTGATCGGCCATTCTTATAAATAAAATAAAAAATATTATTCAACAGCTTACCTGAGGTAACCTGACCATTAATGTTTCACGGGTAACAAAAAAGTTTTTTAGTATTTAAAAATAAGTTTACGTTTACATTTATTTTTACTATCTGTATATTTTTTTTTCACTGTGTATACCTTTAATTGTGTTGTGGTATAAACCATATTTTATTTAACGTCGTGGTTAGATCTGACAAGATCGGGATAGAGCTTAGCTTGACCACCAAACACTAACCTTCGTGTAACTTTATATTTATACATCTAAAAAAAATATACGATTTACGGCCTTGTTCGAGGGGCTGTCGGGACCGCAGTCGGGGGAGGGGGTGGTTCTGCGCTCGAGCAAATCTGGATTATTCTGGTGGTCGTAAATAAAACAGATTTTTTATATATATATTTACTTCATGTCATTACAACATATTCATGCTCACCTCAGCAGAAACAAATCCACGATGTGCTACGTATTTCTCATTAATAATAATTAAAAGTCACAAAATAGTTGTAGACTCAAATAGGATTTGGCTCAATCTGAAATCCTAATTGCACAGTGGATACCTTAGATCTACATTACTCCGAGAGTGCGTCAGGATAATACCACGCACAGCCCTCTGTCGTGAATAATCAAAAATAAAAGCTTCTTTCATATGTGTTGTTAGTAACATTCTCAACATTCTCAATATTTTATTTATTATCTGATAACTGTATACTGAATGAAAAAGTTTTCTTTATCTTTACGCGTATGATTTTTTCGTCTTAGATTTTCATAAATTATTTTAGTTTATTTATTTAACCAACCGGCTTCAAAAACTAATACTAACTTCACCAGGGTAGTAAAATATACTCCTAAAAAATTATTATTTTTGTTCAAATGATTTATAAATACAAAATAAACTCAAGAAGTTGTTAACAAAATTTTTTTTGAAAATTATTTTGATATTTTGAACTCAATTTCACTAGAAATGCAGTAATAGAAATATACGCCCGAATACGCTTTTTGTCACTCCCACCCGGGACAAGGTGGATATAGTCAGTAATTAATGTGGATGCTTGGACGTGTCATAAATTTAAAGTGGCCGCCAAAATACTTCACTCAGAAATATTTATGTAAATAAAAAAAAAATGTTTTAAAATTTTTAAATTTATGTAAAAATCAATAAACCTGTTTGTTAACCAATTGTTGGCGATATCTGACCCTCCAGATTCCTCCACAGCAGTAGCGAACTACCGAGAATAATAAATACACGTTGCAGGTCTTCGTTTTGGACGAAGTGCAAAAGTTTTCATTTTATTTTTGTTCCTTCTATAAAGGGGCCGATAAGACTTGGAAACATTTATAGGATTGGTTCGAAAGCCAGTTATACAATTCAGTATACGACTTTATTTTATTTCCAACAAAAGATGGTTGTTCTTTTGTGTACTCCTGAGAACTAATTTTAAATAACAATAATTTCTGAGAGTCATATACAGTTAAACCTCGGATTGCGAAATCGTTCCAGAAACATGTTAGCGATGTTTGCACACGTATTATATCAAAGCTAATTTCCTCATTTGCTTTGATATACAAGTGAAGATTCGCAATTTGAAAATTCAACGACTTGATTCAACAATATGACGATTCAACAATTTGAAGATTCGCTCCACACCCCATATTAGAATTCGCATGCTCCTGCATAATGTTTGAGCTAGGCCGTTTCTGCGGGCGTGTAGCCGGAAATCTGGAACACGACCCCGGTATGGTCCATAATGGAGTGCACAGTGCACTGAATTTCTCTCTATTCTTTATAAAATCATCACATCTTTTAACAGATCTGAACTCCGGGCAATGCCGGGTGGACACCGCTAGCTACGAATAATATTCTGTATTTTGTAACGAAATGACAAAAGAGATTATGTGCAGAACCTTATGTAATATGTCACAATACAATTGAAGGATCGAGAATGTTCTAAAGTAATCTAGGGAGATCTACAACATTCGGAAAAGCCGGGGATAAACGAAAAGCGGCGAGAACCTTCTCCCAAACCGTTTAACTAATTTAACAGTTCGTTGGGTACGAAGTCGGCCGCGAGCCGCGACGGCCAGTCGTGAGATGATAAAGCGATAAATAAAGCGAAATAATTGAGCGGATTGCCTAAGTGGCGAAAAAAACTTCTATGTGCGATAATTGAATGTTTTATGACCGATAAATTCATGTCACCCAGCGATAATAACGAGTTCGTTCATATACGAATGATATATTGCGAAATGGAAGATCAAATAAAAGGTTAATTTTAATTTGTGTTGTGTTAAGTGACTTTGTTAACTAATTAATTAATTAATCATTTATTAGTAAATCGCAAATTAATGTCCAGTGTTTTCATTTGTCCTACCGCAGGCATGACGACACGTGACAATTCCGTAATCTTGGTGGTGGCGTATTTATTTTTAAAATGTTTATTTTTAGGGAAGGTACCATTTATTTTCACCCACATCTAATAATATTTTTTTACATAACCTTTTTCAAAACTTGGAGTTATTTATTACTTTAATTAGTCTGGCAGCTGAAGGAGAATAAATGTTTAAAAATAATTACATCAAAGAGAGCAATATTAATTGAATCCAGGAGAGTAATATTTTGTACTTAGAAAGTTTATATCAACGGTATTCAATGAAAATTTTATTTTGCTTTCATATATACCTAGGTATGAAAGGTATAAAAGCAAAATAAAATTTTCATTGCACTTTTTAATACATATAGTTAAAATAATTTAAGGAAAATATTACGAAAGATTTTCCAATAATTTTAATTTAAAAATCGTCTTCCGGTACAATACTTACATTTATGTAACTCACTAAAGATCAATGAAATATTCTACCAACATAAACGCTTAGAAATAAATAAACAATAATAAAAATACATGAAATGTTATGAAAAAAATATAAATATTTTTTACCTTGACAGGCAGTATTTCACTGAACAATTTTTATTATTGAACAAATATGTTTTGACCAATTTTATTGGTATTCGCATTTCCCCGAAATATGTTGTTGATATCTATCTGTGAAAACAATCAACAGTATCACTATGTCGAACGGCACTACGGACTCAGATAGGAGATAGGGGAGCATTTTGAAAAAAATAACAATTCACAAATAGATCGATTTCGCATTATGAACGCGTAGCACAATATCACTCAAAGCGTGCTGCATATTACAAAAGGGTATAATATACTCAAAGTTTGTTGTTTGGCGTGAGAATTTAAGTAAGAGAGGCCGTTTATAATTCATTAATAAATTTTCAAATTAAATTATATGTTAATATTATTTTTATTAGTATTCTTATTTTTATTATTTTTTATTATTATTATGTGATATTTTACCGATGAATTTATTAAATTATAAAATATATTTTTAGATTTTATTTTATTTGAATTATTATTGTGGAAATTAAGTTTTTTATTTAATTTGTATTTTTTCGTATATTTTCATTTTAATATTTTTAAATTATTAATAATTTTTTTATGATATTTGTTTATAGGTATGTATATGTATATATCTTATGCATAAAACGTTTTATAGTATAAAGTCAAACTAGTAACGTATGCTCGTATCTGGGAATAATATAAGTATTTTGTGTTTTATCGTATTTTGAAAATATTGTAACTAGATGCTAAAAAGAATTACGCACTTCTGTCACTTGTCTGTTGTGACAAGTGACAGAAGTCGAAAAATCCAGAACGGTCAAGAGTGATCTATGGCTTTCGGGAGGCATCTAAAACATTCGAGAAACTTATATAAGAACCTAGAATCGACAAGAACCTTTTCCTAAATACTGGAAAAGTCTAGACTGTTCGATACCTCTATACTAGGATATAAATACGGGGTCAGGCCGTGCGCGAATAGTAGTTGTTGAACGCGTTGACAGCGAAAACAAAAGCGAAGTCAGCCGCGGGCCGCGACGGACAAGGTGGCCATTTGGAGCGATAATTCAGTCGAATATTCTAGCGAAGTTCCTACTTAAGTTGTGAAATAAACCGGAGTGAATAATACGTACGAAATCGGATGGAATGTTCTAGTGAATGTTAAATATTTATTTATTTATTTATTTATTAAATGATAATGGAAGACCAACAGCACAACAAAGAAGCATAGAAAACATTGATATAATATAGATGGTCAATTACAGGTCTCCATATTTAGATATATGTTAGTAATGATAAATATTTATGAATTAAACTAAGGCATATTAAAAATTATTTAGAAAGAAAGAATAAAAAATTTAAACAAATGAAAAAGAAACTTAATTATTAACACAGTCGACGTTGCCTGATACAATTTTTAGTAGGTACATCAAATCACCTATTTCGCGACGTTTGTATAATGGTAGGATGTGTTTTTTTTTGCATGAACTGTCATAATCGTCAGAAACGATTGAATGAAATGAAATAATTGAATTTGAAGTTGAGAAAGCGAATAATTTTTTTTTGAATTTGTACCAAGCGATTTACATAGATCATATACTGGGGGTTCCATACTTGCGTTGCATACTCGAGTTTGCTTCTGACAAAAGTGCAGTGAAGTACTTTCAATGTCTTTACACACTTAAAATCTTTAGATATTTTCATGATAAAACCTAAAGCCCTATAAGCCTTACTTATAATAGAATCGATATGTTCATCGTATAATAATTTTCTATCATTGATCACTCCTAAATCTCTGATTGATGTAGCTGTTTCTATTGTTCTCCTTTTAGTGTATAGTTAAATGATATTATATTCTTTTTGCGTGTGAAAACTACACAATAACATTTTGAGGGATTCAAGTCAAGTTTATTTAATTTACAATAATTATCTAACCGTAGCAAATCATCTTGTAGAATGAACGAATCGTAAATACTAGAAATTGGTTTAAAAATTTTCATATCGTCAGCAAAAATTAGGACATTAGAGTGACGAAAGCAATGTAGTGTTAAAGCGAAAATTTAGTGTTTATTTTTGAGTGATAAATTACGAACTAGTGTAATTTAAAGGAACGCGTTAAGTTTAATAGTATTAGTGACTTTGTATATTAAATAATTAATTAATCAGTAATTAATAAATCGCTTATTAATTTCCAGCGTTTTCATTGATTCCTCCCGCAGCCACGATACGTGATAATTTTATGATTGTTTATTTAAAAAATGGAGATGAAAGCCTTTGTGCTTTGAAAAAAGGACAAAAATGGTAAACCTCCTACCACTTGATCACTAGGTAAGCGTAAATTGCCGCTAGTCCAACAAGCACGTCAAAAAAGTGTAACATCCATGACGTATATACCGCATTGATTTCTACACATTGATCAACTCATATTTGGAGTGTGCATTGCGTGCATGTTACTTTTGTCAGATGGTACTTCAAGATACTTAATAACATCTATTGTTTCAATAATTTGACAGCTAGGTACAGTTATATTTTTTATAATGTATTTAATAATTAATATTATGATGGAGATTGTTTTTAGTTAGTTAACTAATTAGCTTCGCGTCACGACGATTTCCCGCGGGGAGCCAATGTACATACATATAAAGCTGTATTCCGCAGATTTGACGCACGTTCACATTCATACATCTTTGTTGAGGATTTGAACAAATTTCTTTTCCTGTAGAATTTTTCTTTGGCCGCCGTTACTGCGAGCCCTCCCCCAATTTATATGGAGTTTATTATAGACATTTTCTCTTTCCGGCCATTCTCATTTTTAACATAAATATATATGTGGTTAATTGAAAATTCGATTTTTCATTACTACTAATATACTTTTATTTCCGGTTGCAGGACACGTGAGGATTATTTCATTGCAAACATAGATTTTGAGAAAAATCAGCGATATGTACAATTGTTTTTCCTTACGTTTATGTGACAAAAGATTGGGTTGAGGCGTCCGCTTCAAATTGGGTCGCCTTGTACGAATCATAGATAAAAAAAGGAATAAAATTTACTGACTTTATATTTTATCGCTCAGAACACGGCAGTTGAATCGGAGAAGACAGGTGGTATTTATTTATTGTAAAAAAGGTTTTACTCTTAGTACGGTGGCAATCTGCTTTCTCAATGTAACTGTTTTTATAGCCCCCGATCTACTTTGACGACTCTTGCTCAAGGTGTGCGCTGATTGCGTTGTTACTTTTCGCTATTAAAACATATTTATTGCCAGTATAATTTTATTATCAGCAGAATAAAAAAATCCTTTAAAATAATATTAGTTAATTTAAGATTCGAAAGCGCTATTTTGCAGTAACAAATTATACCTACAAAATTAGTTGTATAAAATTTCAAACATTTTTTATGAATATTTAAATGTTTTCTATAAAAAAGTTTAAAAAGTAACCCATAAAGACCAAGTTTTTATTATACTCCCTTTCTTTGTAAAATATAATAAAAATTAAAGACGAATTAAAACATATAACATAACACTAAACTTACAGTAATTTAATAAATTTCTAAAATGTCAGATGTTTTGAGGTTTGATAAGACACTTCATGCTTTGAAGTGTCTAAAAACATTTGTTAGTCAATTTTGGTTTTCAACATCATTACTATTATGCTTACCGACGGAGTACTTCAAATTTAGAAAATATTCCGCGACGTTATCGGGCCGCTGTAATCAAACTTTTCTAATGATTCCAATTTGAAAAAACCAATAAAATTTCTAAAAATCCGAAATTATACTAAAATTATTAATTTTTTTAACGCAAATTTGATAGATCTTCTTGATCGTCGCCACGAGCTACTTGCCAAGTTTCAGCTCGATTAGATCACGGGAAAAGGGTCAAAAATCGATCCAAAGTTTTTGTTGACGGCAAGCCGGCAAGCAAGCAAGCAAGCAGACGCCACGAGTTAATATAAAGGGAGTAAAAAGTCCACAACGATGAATAACTTTTCTGTTAGGGTTAATTCACAAAGTAATGAAAAATGACAAAAAGATATATTTAAAATTAATTTTCATCTATCGGGGATAATTTTCGTAGATAATGTTAAATTCTTATTAAAAAAAATTTGCTGTTCGTCAGGAAAATTTTATGTAGATAAAAATTGCCTTACACAACATTGATCGGACGAATAGTTAAATTTTGCGATCGTGTTTTTGCAAAACCAAAATAAAAAACGCGTCTGACTGAACATTTGCCCACAACACTGGTCTAAAAAGGTGAAAAAAAAAATATTTAGGAAATTTCGAAAAATAGTATAAAATTTATACTAGAATAATCCCGAATAATATAATATATTAAATAATTCCCATGAATATCAACATACGTACGTTAAAACGAACATTGCTTTATACTCTGCTAAAAAAAATGTGAAGTCTCATTTATGAGCGGCGATATCTGTATATTATACTGTTTCGTGTGAATGATAATTTTCAACCAAAGATGGTGATAGCACAGTTTATTAAATTATGTAAATGAGATATATATATATATATATATATATATATATATAGGGCCGTTTTATGAGCGATAGCTATCATATCTGCCCAACATTTTCGCCCCTCAGTATGACATTATTTTAATGCTAAAATGGTCATTCTAGCAACGTCGCTGATGCTGTGAAGGTTGCGCGGCGAGGCGACCACGCAAAATCTCATCGCTGTCTCTTCATATATAATATATATATTTCTTCTTCTTTTGTTAGATCCTTGATCTGAGTTAACAGGTCAGTCCTGGTCTTTTGACGAGGTCGTTCAGCTCTTTCTCCATCTCCCTGGCGGTCGAGGCTCCTCTGGAATCCCGCACATCACGGCTCTGGGAAGTCTCATCTGCTCCATTCTCTCGACATGGTCCCTTCAGATACGCCTTCTCTGCCTGCTCCATATTACAATGTGTCGTATGTCGCAGGTTCTGCGGATTTCCGCATTGGGTACTCTGTCTGCCCGCAATGGGTCTTAAAGTCTTCATATCTGTAGTTCTGAGGAGGTGTTTAGTTTTTACCGTGTCCGCTCTTGCTTACCGTATGCCATGATAGGTCTTATGCATGTTTTATATATTCTGACTTTGCTTTCCACTAGCTTATTGGCCCATACAATGACTCTTAAGCATTCGGAGATAACCGCTGCTTTGTTTGTCTACTCTTTGACTTCGTTATACAGATCGCTGTAGCTAGATATCTTCACCCCAAGGAACTTAAATTTCATAACCTGTTCTATGGGTTTATTGTCTACGACCAGTTTAATCTTCGAGGTTGTCTAGGTATTATAAGACACTTAGTTTTCTCGACTAATGATCATGTTGTATCGACTTCCTCATGCAAGATGGAACTTGAAATGAATTCTGTGTAAGTCATCTTTGTTCTCGGCCAATAAGGTAGCATCGTCAACGTGGCATACTACATTAATAATTTTATCCCCCATCCTGTACCCGAGTCTAAGACCTGTCACCATATATATATATTATCTATATATATATATATATTATATATATATATATATATATATATATATATATATAATATATAAATAAACACACACACACACATATATATATATATAAAACTTTCCAAATTTTACAGACGTCCAGTTATACTTGATCTTGGGAGGATCGTGAACGTTACATTCTATAAGGTTATTACTTAAGCCAGTCTTTAAGCTTCTATGCATACTTCTATACAAATAGCTTCGTCTCCGTGAGACAATGTTTCGGATATGTACTTATACGAGTTTAATTTTTGTGTATATGGGAAATCACAAATATTAAATATGACCATTCATTATTTTTCTGATATTATTCAATACGACTATGAAATTATATTTGGATGTTTCGGTAGCCTATAATTCAATTTATAAATTTTACAAAATGATGAAGTTTGGAGCCTTTCATGAAACAAGAGCCTGACCTCGGGGGATCTAAGAAGAAGGTGGATTTGCAGTCTGCCTGTTGCTGCTCTACGATCAATCATTTAACGGCGCAGGTGGAAGGAGATACTGGCTCCCTTTAGGGCGAGGTTAGAAGGGAGGCACAGAGTAATACGAGACGTGGAGGTAAATTATTATATAATATACATCTATATTGTTTTTTTGACACTCGTGTTTTATTTACTAAAGCTATCAATTATCACGTTTCATCTATTCTAGATAGTTTAGACTAGTTTCATCTATATATTTATGTTATTTTTCATTTTACGATACTGATTTTGAATGTGTGATAAGCATCATTGTCACCGTTTTTTTTGGTCGTGGAAATGGGGCAGAACATTCCAGAAAATTCAAATGATTTTTTTTTCTTTCGGGCGTTTAAACACTATATTTTGTATACATTAAAGGAAACACATTTTAATTGTTAAACTGCAATTTCAGAACAAAGTTCTGTGAATTATTAAACAATTTTTATTAATCAATTAGAAAAAACATACAGAAAAAATCAAATTAACGAAAAAATATTTTCGCAAGTTGAAGTATTTATACATTTTATTACATTATGGATACATCATATAATTTAAATTTATCAATCGCTGACTACTTCTTTATCTAAATGGTTATGAAATATTACGAAGTTCGGCCGCTAACTAGAGCTATGACTAAATATTCATTTCTATCACAGTATATAATTTAAATACCCTATCACAGTACGAGAGTACAAAATTTTTCATGGTTTATAACACGGATGACCATGTCATGACGTCACGGCGATGCGAGATTTGTACGACACTTCACTCGATTATTGAGAACTTTCTTCTTGATTAGAAGCTCCGAAGTAACAGGCAACCTCCTTGAGTCTTTCTCGGAGATGTTCGGCTGTTCGCACAAGCAGACCCCCCGCAGCATCCGGTCTTCGAGGTCCAAGGTCGAGGAGCATGGATGGTTTATTACCAGGTAGGCAAGCCGATCCTCCTGAACCCCTGTGTATTGATGGCTAGGCTGTCTTGATAGTAAAGAAATCATTCGTTCCCACGCGCGAGTTTAAATAACATACCTAGGCCTAAGGACAGGACACATTTAGTGATGGGCAGTACTGAAATCTATCGCGATTCTTTGTTCTTCAATTACGTGCGAAATTATTTCATTACAATATATATATTCAGTTAACCGATCTCTAGTTTTTCGTATTATTTATTAATGGTTGCATTTGCACATTTCTCTCTGAGACACTCCCGCATGAGAAGATAGAAATTTAGAGCTGACTTGGCTATTATAAAGGTGTAGAAGCATTTGGTAGGTGGAAGAAGTACTTGACATAGCACCTATAGCAAAGTAAAGTAGACCAGACCTACTGAGCTACGATGGCCATCAACGATTATATACATAATACATGGATGTTTACCGACAAATAAAAAATACTCACGTTAACACTTGCACAACCGATAAACAACATAAAAACGAAATTTTAATTCGGTATCCTTAAAATCTGTCGGAATTTGAGTGGAACATTCATTAATAATGCAATAAAAAAACTGTCTTAAGCTTAAGTCGATATAAATAAACAGTATAATCGCCCATAATTACAATACAGTAAAACTTAGATATAACGGACCTCTATATAACGGACTTCGGATATAACGGACAAAAATTCCGAAATTAGGGAAAAAAAATCCAACAATTACGAGTAATCAAGAACTTCAGCAGTAATATTTAAAAATAAATTTTCAAATAATTTAGAAAAATAAAAAACAAAAGACATTATTTATTTTGATATTTTGACATAATATATATATAACACCCTGACGATGGTATTTCCGAAACATGTAGGTGTAATTAATCAAATAATGTAAATAGATTTATTCAAATAATACAATCAATATTTTTTTATATAGAATTTTTTTTATGTTTTGTATTTTTTATTTATATCTTAATATAGTGTACATATTTTCAAAAAAAAGTTTATTAATTTATTTTAAACCTATTTTTATACAACGGAATTTAAAGACTTAACGGACACTCCGTCCCCCAATTTGTGCGTTATATCGAGGTTTTACTGTACAATAAAATTAAGTAAGCAATGGCTACTTAAACTAAAAACAGTTTTCATTAAAAATAATTGAAACCATTTTGTGTGTTTTCCATAACAAAATTTGAAGATATAAAAATTGGTATAACAATAATTTAATAAAATCTCTATTTAAACTTCGTTATAAAGTATTATTCTGAAAAAAGTGAATATTATTAGGTCCTTACATATGAAATTGACGTTTAGTATGGGAGGAACATAAAGTCGATTTTTTTTTATTATAATATATTTATTTAATCAAAGTATGTACCATTGCTATCTATGCACTTTTGCCATCTCATAGGTAGTTCATCGATCCCTTTACTAAAAAAACCATTCGGAAGGGAATCAATAAAATCTTTGAAGGCGGTTTGGACTGCCCCATCGGAGTTGAATTTTTTCCTTTGCAAGAAGTTATCCAAATTTCGAAAAAAATGGTAATCTGTTGGGGCAAGGTCCGGAGAGTACGGTGGATGTCTTAGACATTCCAATTGAAGCTCCTCTAATTTGGTAGCCGTCTGTTGTGCAGTGTGTGGTCTAGCGTTATCATGAAGCAGCAGTGGCCTAGAGCGATTAACCAGCCTCGGTTGTTTAGCAGCTAGCTTTTCCATCATGGTTTGCAGTTGCTGACAATAGACATCTGCCGTAATCGTCTGGCCAGATTTAAGAAAGCTGTAGTGAACGACACCAGCACTAGTCCACCAAACGCTCACAAGTAACTCGCGTTTGTTGATTTGCTTCACTCAATTCGTGAGGTACCCACCTTTCAAGCTTTTTCACCTTACCAATTTGCTTCAAGTGGATTAAAACAGTTTTATCACTAACACCGCAGCCTGCAGCTAACTCGAATGTGGTTTGCGATGGATCCGCTTCCACAATAGCCTTCAATTCTTCATTATCAACTTTGGTCTCCGGCCGTCCACGGGGCTTGTTCTGCAGGTCGAAATTTCCAGAACGAAAACGTTGGAACCAAAAACGCACTGTGTTTTCTTTTGCGGCACCGTCGCCATACAGATCATTAATCCTTCGAGCCGTTTCTGCAGCACTGGTGCCACGGTGGAACTCGTACTCGTAAATAACGCGATATTTCAAGTTTTTCATTTTGTAAACTGAGTCTCGCAAAGAAAAAAACAATTGAGGAAAAAACAAATGAATTATAATTTTCAAAACACAAATACATGAGTAAATAGCTGTAAAAATTTGGATTTGGAATTCCTAACCAAAGAGAAGATATTTGAGATCAAATTTGCCAGTACGGTAAAACGTCAATTTCATATGTAAGGACCTAATATTAGTCGTGTTTGATGTTAAAATATTTTATGTTTTTAATATTTAATTACATCAGTATTATTTTAAGTCTATAAATATGTTACAAATACTTCGTACTTAATTATTTTGTGCATATTCCAGTAGCAATTTTAAAATGAATATAATTTTAAACCCGTGCCGTTAATACAGGTAAGTACAAAAAATTTATACTGTTGTATTTTGCTATTACTTTGTGGTTATTCATTATGAATATATTTAATTTAAAAATATTCATAATGAATAATGAATAATAAATATTCAAAAAATTTAATTTGGGTGGAAGATTTTCTGAAAAAGAATTCACAAAATTGACGTTTATAAATATTATAAATAGAAAATTTTTGAGGTTTTCATATGAACAATTAATTAAATAAAAATGTGTACGTAATACAAAGTTGGCAAAGTTTTGAAATATTTTTAGGAGCAAATCATGCAATTAAGAGTACTCCGCTTGACCAATTACGTAGAAAGTGGAATGAAAGACAATGCTTTTAGTACAATCTACTTGGTTCAATTGGAAAATACATAAACAAGTTACATAAATCCCACCAACAAAACGAGCAAAATAGATTATTGTGAATACTTGATTACGAATTAATTTGTACTTTATCTAACGCACTGATAAGTTTGCAACCTTTAAATACTCGTTTTGCTGACTGAGCGCGCAAATCGTGCCGCTTACGCAGAACGCTGCTGATGAAATCTAAAGTTATCTTCTGTCCTTAATGCATTGACATCATTTACTTACATAAGACATAAAAGTATTTACCGATTTACAACCCGAATATATTCACATCAAAATCATAAATCTTCAAATTTGTTTCATGTTTTGCGATTAAGTTCTTGTAGTACTTCTATGAATAGAAAATATTCCGGCTTATACATTAAGTTGTGGATTATTGGCGATACACGTGACCGGCATTTGGACGCGTGAACGCTGTGCCCTTGAGGATGCTGGCTGGATGCAGCTTCCACGTGACCGCACACGGAGGACGAAACTAGTGCGGTGCAATAGAGACGCCTGCGTGCCGAATATTATTTGTTCTCTTGGTGTATGTTTTAAAAGCCTGGAGGCTTTTAATTGATGCTTTCATGAATGTATTTTGGATTTGAGTTAAAAAAGATGAGAATTATATTTTGGCAAAAAATGACTAGGTAGATACAACACTTATACTGACAGAATGTTCTGATATTTAAAAATCATCTATTTTAATAATTGCGATAGGAATATTTGAGATACATTATTTTATATTTATTAGATATATATTTTTTTTTACTTAATTACAAGACAGATTGCTCTATTTATAGAGCACTTGTATGGAAGCGGTTTTCCGTCTTATGCTTTTAATGCTATCATTAAATACATCGACATGATCGCGCAGTTCGTGTAAAAGTTGCATGATACCCGTTACGTTGTACCTATTCATTACATCCCTTCTGCATTTCGGGGCATTAAATAATGCACGACTCGATTACGCAAATAGTTTTTTGGAACGAATAGGTCACGATTCTCTAGTAAGTTCGGACTCGATGTTCGAATGTCTTTGCGACTCGAAGCTGCGGTAATTGCATTTTCTCAGCAATTATTCATGGTGCATGAATGCAGGATATTCATATATATATACATATTTATATATATATGTTATAATGAAGGTTTTCACGGGTTTTAGAAATGTTAGTATTAATTTCTTTGGGGGTAACCCGCGTCAAAATCTGGTCCTCAGAAGGACCATTCGTCAACCGATGTTTCGCCTGAATCACAACAGGAATCTTCAGGGTGTCTTGTTAATAAATTTCCGTTCGTATACGTCTCCCACCGGAATGGAAAAACATTTTATTCAAGAGTTGATTTCATAGTAAAAATAATATATTAACGCGCAAAAACCAATTAAATACAACAACCGATTAGGTAAATATCGACATAATAGAAGCAACATCGAGTACAAAGCGCATGATAAGGAGCCAGACACACGCCATTATGCCAACAACGGCCGGGAATACCCAATATTCAATACCAAATTCCCAAAAACCATTAATACCTCCGAATTTGACGTCCAACAACATTCTAAATTTTCGCTATAGTTCGTCCAATTGTATTTTTCGTTCTTCTTTATCTTCTTGACACCTTTGTTCTTGTTTCCGCTCATCCTCTAGATGCCTTTGCTCATCTTCTAAATGCCTTTGTTTCTGTTTCCGCTCCTGTTCTTCCTTGCCTTCTTGGCGTTTCCGCTCCAGTTCTTCCAGCACCTTCATAATCATTTCGCATTCCGCATCGAAAATTCCTCCATGGTTGCCATTTCATCCTGTGCCATGATCTTCACGTTGATTTCCTAAAAATCTCCCGAATACCGCTTCTGACGCTAGTTGTTAAGTGTCGTGGCTCGGTCGAAATTAAATGAAAAACGTATTTCGTAATTTATCACTCGTAAAATAAACCTTTATTATCGCTTCAACGTTTATCTAATATTTTACATTCGCTCGCAACGCAATACTACAATTTAAATTAAAAGAACCGCTTCGATTTTGTTTTGCTACTGCGGTAAGAACTTTTCTAAAATCTTCGCTTTTGAGCTTTTGAATTATCTCTTAAGTTTGTTATTTCAACGACTGAGCACACCGGCTCGCCGTTCTGCGCATGTTCTACGCTGTTCTCTGCGCGCATGCGCTTTCGCTTGTATTCGGCTGTCAAACGTCAATCGACAACTCGTTACAATATTAAACAACAATGGCCCTAGATAATGTTATTCATATTTGATTTGATAACTATTATTTCATTTGATGTACTTTTGTTATACTTTATGTTATTCACTTAATGTTTTATTTTTCTTTATATATCACTTTATTATTAATTGTTTTTGATTGAATTATATATTACCTCCTTTTTTTATTATTACCTATCAATTTATACATCTTTATATACATTATTTTTTTAATGGTACGTTGTACCGTGTATTAAATAAATAAATAAAAAAATAAAAAAATATAAATAATAATAATATAATTTACGATATGCCATGTTAAGGATTATTAATTATACCAAATTCAAAATTTTGTACATTGTATAGTGTATGTTACGTGCATTGTATATATTATAATTTATTCATTTATAAACTAAAACGTTTGCATATGAGTACTGTAATACATCAGTAAATACCAATTATAATAATTTAGTCGTCTGTTTGTCCATCCGTATATCTGTATGTCTGTCTGTCCCCATAACTTCATGTAACATCTGTATAATATTTTTTACGGATTTTTTATCGTTTTTTTTTGGATTTTTTCGATTTTTTTGTTTATAAAATTATTCATTTTATTTAATTCAAAATTTTTTTTCAATTTATATTATCATTTATTATTTTTTATTATTAATTATTAAATAACCGTAAAAAGTTTATTGTGTAACTATATCATATTCAATTCATAATTAATTATTAATTTATCGTAAAAAGTGTATTGCGTAACTATGTTTAAATGTTCACAAAATATTCCTAGTTTGTTCTTAAATGTCACTCTAGGACCATCTATTAGGGTCATTTATGACCTGTTGAGGGTCTGTTTGTTAAAAAAAATGGATTTCTCTTTAAATTGAATCACACATAAAAATGCACATTGAAATCCATACTGATGTTTCTAGCATACTTTTTCACCGCATCAATGAAATGTTCCACATAATTTTCGTTAGTCACGACTACCAGAGAAGCTCGTGTGAATGCCTCGAAAGCTGTACACATACAGACTCGCTACTTCCGCTCTTCGGATGCGAGTGGACGCCAGCTAACGGCCGCGGCATCGAGTCACGTGTGCATTGCTCAATTTGTAAAAGGGGTTTTACGGACGTCGCGCCGCGACGCCCTTTCGCCGCGTCTACGACTCCAAATCCTGTTCATGCGCAGCAGAACTTAAGACACCTATGTCCTACGCCTATGGTAAAATTCGATATTTTGTCCAAAGCAACTTAATTATTATTTTTCCTATCCTAAGATGAAAGTTTTTGCAGAAAAAATAACTATGATGTATTGATTATAAATTTAAGAAAACTAACAAACTGTATAACCTACACTGATTTTTAAATATCGAGCGATTCGACATCATCCTTCATCAGATTTTCATCAGAACAGACGCACAATAGCTTCCATTAATTAAATTGAGAATTCGCAAACCATCTATTGGAGACAGGTCATACTTTTATATACATATTAAGAGAGGCCTTAGGTTTGATAATTTTGAAATGCTAGAAATGTCCCTCAACACCAAACCTAATATAATTAACAACCAATTAAATTTAACGAATAATGCATTACTAAATAGATTGCCCGATAATATAATCCATTAATTAATGTATTATAACAAATAATCCATTACATAATATAATTATTTCAATGTCTCACTATCCACATGTCAAACTCCACCCCTTTTCCTCACTATAAATGAGACTTTACCCCCACTTTACACTTGGCTCTAACAAATTTAATTTTTGGAAGTTATTGTGCGTCCGTCCTGATGAAGATGCAATACGATATCGAAACCAGCAGACGTTTAATAACAATCAGTATGGTTTATACAATTTTTTTTAGTTTTCTCAATTATATAATTATATATGTACAACTACGTTATAAATATCAAAAACATGTATTCCATAATAAAATTTATATACATAATGCGTGAAAGTAGTTAATTGCGATTTCTTAGTGCCAAGATTTATTAGGGATGTTCTTATAGGGACTTATTAATTTCAATTCCTCTGCTCAAGATATTATATATTATATTTAAAATGTATATTTATTATTTTTCCAATTATTTTTTTATTTTAAAAACAGAGATCAGAATAAGGACTACAGGTGACATCTATATTCTTACTACCTATTTTCAAACTAAGCTAAATGCTTGAAAATGTTGAAAACTTAGCTAAATGTTTGAAAAAATAACTATGTTGCAGGTCTCCTGGAATGGAGTTTGAACCAGGCGAGTGTTTTAACCAGAAGACTTACAAGCTTTTCTTATATCTTAAATCTGGATTGTCTTTGACAATATTTTTATTCTTTAGCGAAAGCACATTTTATTGATTTTTTGTGTACTTATATTTCAATATACATTTTTTATGAATTCATTAAATTTGTTTCACATAATAAAACATTACTCCGCTTATTTATTTCAAAAACTTTTTTTAATACTGGTTGTCAACAACTTTATACCATTTAAAATTTATTGGGGAGGCTGGAAGTTTTAGAAAACATTTTTTTTCAAATGGTAAAATCGGGTTTTGTATTTAAAAATTCAATCATGATTACCCCTTTGATTATGGGACGTCACCACCATCTCGCCTCGGGTATTGAATTCAAGATTTCTCATTAATTTGTCTATTCTAAATTCATGGGCGGGCGGGGGTCACTGCGGGTGTTCGCCGCGAGCTTTCGCCGCTCGCCCCGATCGATCGGCGAAATGTCACGAATATATTTATTTTCGAGCAATAAAATGTTCTCACTGGCCACACTGGCAGCGGGACAGCGATTTAAATTATTCACCCCTTTATTTTTACCCTAATAAATCGGTTGCGCCCGCACCGAGCTTTGGTTCCGGAATTAAACGAATACGCGGGGTTTCATCAAATTGGCATGTGGAATGATTACTGGAGCCATTTTATCCGTCACTGTTTGGAGAGCACTTTGGTACTGGACGAAGATCGGATGACCAGCAACGCCGATGAATAATTTAATTAAACAAGGGCGAATATCATACGAGAAGCCCGTCAATGAACGCCGGGAATATTACTCGCTTTGCGCGCTGAGATCCAGTTCGGGCTAAAAGGTTCAGATGTCAGTCTGGGTGGGCGTCTCGTCTATGTAAAATGTACTTTTGTGTTTAAAAGGGTAGTAAGGGTAATTATATAGAAAAATTTTATACACTTCTTTAAAAGAAGTATTAATTTGTGTTAATTAAATTAAACATAAAATAAAAATTCAATAAAAACCACTACATTTTATCGTATTATTTTAATATCATGTTGTATTACATTTTAATTAAAGAAAAACATTCATAGATCTTGAAAATGTATACATTTAAACAAAAATTGGTTAAATCCCCAATTAAGAAAAACATAATAAAATTTAAATAATTTTTAAAAATAGAAAAAAAAAACACTCAAAACAGACAGTAAAATAATGTCATAGAACAGGCACACAAAAAGGTTGATAAAAATTTTATTGCCCGTATTTTGTAATATCAAATTTTTACCCTGAAGAATTAACGGTTGTTCCGAAACTATTATTACCAAAAATGTAATAGTTTAAATCGAGAGAATTTTGGTGTTTATATAATTAACAATGAATAACCACGAAGTAATATCTGAATTTGTAAATACAAAAATGAATATATATATATATCTATATATATATATATATATATATTTATAATATAAATATATAATAGTATATATTATTTTTTGTATTTACAGGGCTTCAAAGGAATATCAAAAATATAAGAAAAATTCACAGTTGTTACATCCTATTTTCTATCCTATCCTATCTAAAATCTATCCACTATAATATAAAGTCAAAACGTTCTAGGGGGTTGGGGCCTTCATTCTCAGTAGTTTGAAAAAGTAATTATAATATATTGAAGTGACACGTATTTAATGAACGCATCTCTATTTATTAAAATAAATATAAATATTGTAACGAGGCTAAAAAGCATCATGCACTCATGTCAAGTGACAGTTGTTTGAAACGAACATAATACTATCGAAGATTCCAGAACGGCCTAGCATAATCTACGGCTTGCGGGAAACATCTAAAAAAGCTACGAGGAAGTTCTCGTAAATACTGGAAATGTCTGGATATTTCGATATCAGCATTAGCCAATATAAATAAGGCGGCACCGGGAGTAAGGATGAGTTGTTGTTTTTAGGCGCGCTTGACAGCGGCACAGAAGCGAAGCAAAGCGAAGGTAGTCGCGAGTCGCGAGTTGCCAGGGCGGCCAAGCGAGAGATAATTCGACTGCGATATTCTTGCGTAGCAAAATAAACTGAAGCAAAATAAGACGTGCGTAAATTGGATGGAATGTTATAGGGAATAGTGAATAAAGTGTTTAAGTGATTATTAAGTGTCTATTTACGAATGATTAATTTACGAAATAATACAGTTAAATTTAACAGTGTTAAGTGACTTTGTACAATCGATTAATCAATTATTCATTAATCAATAAATCCGTTACTAAATTCCAGCGTTTTCATTTATTCCTCTTGCATCCACGACACGTGACAATATTATATAATATGTTGGTTATTATTTCCACAATTAAGAATTGCCATCAGTTCTATAGTATCATATCTGTAGTATCAGTAGACTATGGCGGTAATTAATTAACGCTCCTGATGAGTAGGTATTTGTAAGAGATTTAATGTAAATGTTTTATATTATATGATTCCACTCTATGGTCACCGTTATATAAAGTTTATTCATTGAGGATCGAAAAGATTTTTTTTTAATATTCATAAATTATAAATTATACATTTCTTTGGACCAAATTATTTACGATTTATTAACGTGTGTACTTAACATAACGGAGCTGTCGTCTAGGAGGAATGTAAGTGATTTAATTTGTCTTAATAAAATTATTAACGGTGCGTTGGACTCCCTTTAGAATTACAAATGATTACTTACAGAATACCTAGGCGATCTATTTCGCGACAGACCGAGTTACTATATCTAGGTACTCAGTGCGCTAACTCCAATATGAATTCAGCTTGTAATTTTTTGTCATTCTTTCAATAACTTTTTTTCTTTTCTTTTCAATAAATAAATATGTAACTTATTTATAACGTATCCGTCTTCATACTGTTAATGTTCTGTTTTTGATGGATGAGAAAGTAAATATGTTTATGTAATATTGGGGATGTGTATATTAAGTATTCAGTCAATACGGCTGGCTATAGTATGGGGTGACTGTACGTGTTTAAGTTCTCAGAACGAAAGCTGATAAGCTCTTTACCACATCACTCGCGACAAATGGAGAATGTTTCACAATACGATTACGAACAGATATGAATCTACGTACGAAACTTGCTTCATTTCTATCTGTTAAGAAAATACAATTATAAGCCGAAAATTTCATAAAAGGTAAATTAAAGTAAATTAAAGGTCACAGAGTATAAAATTATGAAGAAGTGAACCAAAGCCTTTCTTTAGACGAGAGGATTGGGACTTACGTATTCCCCCCCTCGCGTATATTTAAAACCCATTTATAATACAAGTATTTATTTTTGCATTATTAAATCCCGCAGTAAACAAAACGAAAAGTATTTTTTTACGAAAAATGTTTTTTTTTTAAATTCCGTTCCACACCAAGTATCTTCATGTGAAAACTTCTTTTAGTAATAAAGCGCATCTTATTCACTAACAGATAATAATTTTTAAGAGTTTTCGGAATTGTATCAAAACTTACAAGCTCGTCATAATTTTTAATAATAACAAGTCAAACGTAATAGAACCAGCCGTAGAACCATACCGTGTACCAAGAAACTTGTATTAGTTCACGTCTATACATTTTGGTGGTCTGCGTTATATGTCGAACAATTATTTTTTACTCTATATGAGGTAAATAATAAAATTTAGGTATTCATAGAATTTGCCAACAAATAATCCAAAAATTTGGAAGTGCGTTTGAATAGCAAACATATTTTGGTTTAATTTATTTATATTGTTCGTGTCTAACATAGCGGTGGCCTTATTCCCGGCACTGCGCTGGCGTCTTATATCGATAACGCGAGCATTTGAGTGCGGTTTTGTCATGAATCCCTCTTCCACGTAAAAAAGACAATCGAATTAGTGTGTGTAAGCCGTGCGTGCGAGGCACATTGTTTCGTTATGTGGTGTTTATTCCCATAAACACCAACACAACGAAACAATGTGCCTCATGTGCACGGCTTACACACACTAATTCGATTGTCTTTCTTAAACACATGACATGCTTCGCGAAGAATGAGCCTGCACGAAAGAATTGTCATATTGTTAACACATCTCTTTATAATTCTAATTTTTTAATTGTATTTATATTATAGATGTCTCAAAGAGACGAAATTATATTTTTTTATGGGATAATACGTATGGAAGTCTTTGGGTGTTCATAGGGCTAGCAATATATTGTAAGGCTGGGTTAAGACAAACTTCCCATAAAAAAAATACAATCCCTGCAACAAAATCCAGTACTGGGTTTCTGAAAATTGAACAAACTCAAAATATTTTTAATTGTATTTATTTATCATATAAATAAACTTGTGTTAAATTAAAATGAATAAAGTTATTATTATTAAAAAATTTTTTACGTGTTCAGAAAATACGTACGCACCACAGACAACCAAATGTATAGATATGAATTGTCATAATTTTTTGTACACGTGTGATTCCAAAACTGGTTTCGAATACGCTTAAAATAATTAATATGAGCTTTTAAATTTTGAAACTATTATGAAGAGGTTAATTTCAATACTCTTAAAAAATTAAATGCTTTAAAAAAGTCGCGTTTTGTTACAAAAATACGTTTTATTTGAAGTGACGAAATAAAAAAAAACAAATTGTAAAAAATGCGTTCTGTTTACTAGGGGATATAAATATGCAAGAAAAAATACTTTAATTGCATTGTAAATGTACGATACACGCATGCAAGCACGTACGCATGAACACACGCTCACACACATACACGCGCGCACACACGCATGCACGCACGCATGCATGCACGCACGCACGAACGCACGCACGCAGCACGCACGAACGCACGCCGGGCGCACACACAAACACACACACACATATACACACAATAACATAAACAGATACATACGCACACATTTCAAAATTGTGATTAAAATAATGTTATTTTTTTTTATTATATCTTATTACAAAACTTTTATTTGTATTATTTTTATCTTGGTCTAAGACCAGCTTTTCGGAAAAAAAAACAAATACCTAAATGATTCAAAACCATCCATCTTCCTCCAATGATGTCCGTAAGCCTCCACTTGTGACTTGATAAGCCCCAAACACTGGGTAAAAACTACTCATTGTTAGACTAAACGTTGTTTATAATAGTCGGACGATAAATTTGTGTCGACCTATAATATTTTTGTCGTATTTTATCGATACTTAACCCGCTCCCGGCCCGATCTGCGGGTAACGGGGAGCGATCAGACAGAATCAATTTCAGAGCCGATACAAAGCGACAAACAACTTTATTGCCATATTTGTGTCAGGCCCGGAACAAATGGACCATGCGAATGGCCGTGACAGCCGGTCGTGATGCTTTATGGGGTCAATCTAAAAGTAATTCTGGATCGCGAACCAATTACGGATCCCACGATCCCTTATCGCCCGCCCTCCGCCTGTCCCTTCCCCGCCGCGCGCTTAATTTCATTAGTGACCCGCGGTAGTGACCATCTTCCAGCCATCTCTTCCGCTCTCCTTGGATGGGATTATTATTGGTGTAATTTGTAATAAATTTTGCCCGGGACGAAATAATTGGAACGAAAATCGGAAGCAGCCTTCAAATTGACAGTAGTGATTGATAAATGCGCATAAAGGAAGAATACCAGTACGAACAGTTTCTACGTGCGAACATTGAACGGAGTTTATCAGAAGTGATCTAAGCAATAGAGACTGCGTTAATTAGTATGAATTAAGGAACAGTTCAATAATAAAGTGTGAAGTATTCGGAAGACATTTAGCGATTCTAAAATTAAAAACGATACTACAATTTAACTCGTATTCATTGATTCTCTTTGGTAATAAATAAAATTATATTAATTGCTAGTGTTTTCATTTGCCTCTTGGGAGATTATTGGTTAATTAAATAATACTTGAAAAAAATTAAAACTATAATTAAC
Source organism: Agrypnia vestita (assembly GCA_016648135.1). Taxonomy (NCBI): domain Eukaryota; kingdom Metazoa; phylum Arthropoda; class Insecta; order Trichoptera; family Phryganeidae; genus Agrypnia; species Agrypnia vestita. The sequence continues at coordinate 77,023 of JADDOH010024415.1, read as the reverse complement.
CAAATTGATCATTACAGAAAGACAATAGGAACGGTGAATTATTTTTAGATGAAGCGGTGTGAAATAAAATGTTTGTTTAAAACTATTTCAAAGAATCGTAAATTTCCGACACCTCATAGTAGGTGTCGGAAAAGTCATGGCTCAAGTTAATTTTTATTATTACTTAGTGATTTGGATGAGTTTTTTACAACAAGGTGGTAGACCAAGCCTTGTACTTTACTGTTTTACTTCCACAGAGGGCAGAACGCGCGTCAAGCTTGTGCAAAGTTTATCGTGTCAATGATCCATAAGAACGTTAGTGCCAACGATGGTTCACAAAATTTTGTGCTGGTGATTTTGATCTCAACGACTCTCCTCGGTAAGTTTAGGGAGGCCCACGGAGACCGATGATGACAAAAACAAGGCATTAATCGAGTCAAACTCACGTTAAAGGGCGACGAGGGAGATGGCTGCAGTATTTAACATCCATCATTCAAGCAAAGAATGATTATGACCTCAGTGTGGTGTGATTTTTTAAGGTGTCGTGTTTAACTCGAGTATGATATGCAATTCTTATGAGGCCATAAATTTGCATCGTGTTCAGTTTTTCGCCTAGAAAGACAGGTCTTTCTTTGAACGAGGAAATATGAATGAATGAATTTATAACTGAATGATGACCAAAATTTATTGAAAAAAACGGGCAATATATTTTGACAGTTAATTTCACAAACGAAATTCAGTGCGCGCGTTGTTTACATTATTTGAAAATTGAAATATTGGACGGTAGGAAAGTTATGACCCATTTTTTACATGTTTTTCAATTCAATCAAAAAGTCATTTATTTAGATGAATAAAAAATATCAATCACTGATAATAATGATTCATTCAAATTTTAGAACATTGTGCAAAAAATAAATAACTATAAATACCTATCTCTGTTGGTAGCTATAAGTGTGAGCAGTGAGATAGAGAGCTGCTTTTTATATTCACTTAGATACGCTCGCGTCTTTTGAAAGTGTTGTTCGTGCCAGCTTTTACCTCACTACCTATGCATGTATTTACATCGTATTCATTATATATTTTGATGTACTTTATTAGGTGATAACTGTGGGTTGGTCAATGAAAATGTGTGACAGGCGCATGCGCACACGAGTTACGTGGGCGCAAGGATGCGCGCGCATGAAGACGCCAGTCCGCCATCTTACTTAGAGTTGTGTATCTGCGATAAAACTGGGAATACTTTTACAATAAATACCGGCGTTATTCCGTATATATTTTATTTACTGAACACCCGCAAGTCCTGTACCCAACCGTGGTTGCGTCTTATCAGTACATACGACGCATTAAACGTCAAAGGAATAAATAATATTATCTACGATACAAGATTATGCAACCATCGGTTGAGCGGAGTAAGGATGCTAACTCGGCTCGGCACGGTAAGCGACCGCCCAAGTTTTTATACTGTTTATTTTTCCATTCGGAGATATTCAACCGCTAGAATGATCAGAGTTTGACTTCCCCGTTTCGAAGATCGATGGCAATCTCCGAAGTAAAAGTTGTAAATAAAAAAGTTCCGTGTCGCGGAAAAATACAAAACATAATATATTCGGAGAGGAATTTCCTTCCGACCCTCGCGGGAAGTTGCTGACGAAGGGGGCCGGCCGGGTCGCGGCATTACTTTCCCAATAATTCATTCGGGTGTTTGATTTACAGCGCTCGCCAATTTGAGCGTCCCGCCAGTCCTCGTCACCGAAAACTGCTGACTAATATTTATGAAATTACATTGTGCTCGAAATAAGAAGAAAATAAATGTTTCCAACTGCGCGGGCTAATGCGATATGGGGGAACAGAAGCGGGATTTTTTCAGTCAACTCCGCGAAATGTGCCCATTCGGAAAACTTTTATTTCACACCCGATTGAATCAGATATTTGTGGCGTATTTCATATCAAAACAAACTTTAAAATACGCGAGTTGCTGTGTGAGTAACCAACTATTCCATTTGGAATGAACTCTTTTCAAAGTCAATAGGACGAAAGAAGGTATATCAAACATACATAAATAATAACTCATTTTCATTACCAAATGTTACCTGCTGATAAAACTTATATTTTCGTTTTTCTATTTTGAAAATATATTAATAATTGAAATCAATCAAGAATCAAGCACGCACAATTGATGTTGTAGAGAGATTTTTATGTCTCATAAAAATAATTATTCATATATATATTTTTCTCATTTGCACTACTATTTTATCCATATAAAAGAATAAGACAGATGATAAAAGAATGAGATGAGTCATACCGAAGCTCTCGATGGTTGACCTCTAACTAGAAAAGGTGAGAAGTAATGCATAATTGTTAATTGACCATACATAGGTACCTACATATTTCTTATTATGTAATTCTCTGTTATATTTGAAACTAGCTGATCATACCTGGCGTTGCACGGGTTAAGGATTAAGTTTAAAATAAATTTGTGAGAGTAGACAAAGGTTCGATACGAATGGTATAGATTTGCATCGAAAATGTATCATATCGGGGGGAGGGTAAAGGGTAAAAGAATAGGGGGGAATTTTTTATATATTTATATTTATTAGAGACACTAACAGAATAAAAGGTACATGATACTCTAATAATAAAACATTATAAATGAAGAATATGCCCATTATCCCAATAATGTCACCAATGTTAACCCCCGTGTCCTAACGAATATTTTATAAATTTTGAATCCGATTGGTCGAACAGTACAGATTTGCATGTAAAATATATAAGGGGAGGGTAAAAGGTATAAACGGAGGGAGAAAATGTCACTTTTGTTACCCGCCGGGTCCTTACGAATAAGTTTCCAAATTTTGAGTCCGATCGGTCGAACGGTACAGATTTTCATTGAAAATGTATCAGGAGGAAGGGAAGGAGTAAAATAATAGGTGGGAAATGTCACCTATATTCCCTGCCGAGTCTTAAAAAATTAGTTTCTAAATTTTGAGTCTGATCGGTCAAACGGTACAGATTTGCATAAAAAATATGTCAGCGGGAGGGTAAGGGGCAAGAAAATAGAAGGGAAATGTTGCCTATGTTACCCGCCGGGTTTTAAAGCGTAAGTAAGCAAAATTTGAATCGAATCGGACAAACGGTGTGGATTTGAATGGAGAACAGACAGATAGACATTGAGTTTTATAGGTATAGATATAAATATTCTGTGCATAAATATACTATTATAAAGAAATATATATTTTTGTAAAAGCCTACGCGGGTGTTAATGAATAAAAGAAATAATAATAATTTTTTTATTTAAAATGACTAGGAACTATAGATTAGGGTATGTCATGTGTATGTGTCTGTATGTTTTTATCAACTTTCGAATTAAATAGTACCAAAATATGAATTTAAGTGTATAATTCAATACTGCATTGGCGGTTCTTGTAGCCCAGTTATTATGACATTGGCTTCTCACACTGAGGGTTCCGGGTTCGATTCCCGGTGAGGTCACAATTAATCTGTGTGGGTAATAAAGGTAAGTCTGGGTGTTTTGTGATGTGTTCTGTTTCTGTAATTGGGCTTCTTGGCCTGTTAAAACGTAAATTAAATAAAAAAAACAATTAAAAAAATTATAATAACTCGCTATTTTTCTACTATTTACAAAGCCAGCATTGGAATTACACATTATTTAAGGGCATTTTGATAGTTTGTCAGAGTTTAATACTCTATCTCTGTAGAATCACTAAAAACCAACATTTTTAGAATATACTAGCTGTATATTCGTCTATGGGCGCGAGCCAATGTTTCGTCAAAAATTACGGTACATCGGTTCGCGTCTTTGCTAAACCTAGTATATAAGTATAGAATCTTTTAATCGGTCCGCAGAGAGACGGCGGTACAATCATGTGTAGAGCTGGTTCGTGTTTGCTGGCCCAGGGTTCAAGTGTCATCTCCGGTAGTTTAATTTGGTTTTTTAGCCGTGAATTTGAACGAAATTACGGACTTTACACGAAGTTGCGGACGGACAAGCAGACAGACGGATAGACCACGCAATTATTATATTTGAGCGAGCCAAATGTTCAGAAAATGTTGGTTGATATTTAACATGTTGTTTTTTTTTTAATCATTCTTTTTTTATACATTAAAAAAATGTTTTCCGATCCGTCTGGCGGAACCTTGCCCCAAATATAATAGTACACTTTGTTAATACTTTCTATGTCGATAAAAGATGCACCCTTTAGTCGTGCGTAATCCTGTTTAACACCTGAATGGCCCGTTTAAAAGCAACCAACTGATCGGAAAACGCACAGGACATTACTGTGCTGAACGGGTAGTAAGTATAAAAATAAAATATAAATAAAAAAATATAATATAAATGAAAAAATGTTTAGTTGTGAATAATCACAACTAAACAGACATTCTTCAAACATGTTTAGATATTTGATAAATTTCTTGTGTTATTTGGAAAATATTTCACAACAAAAAATATTACGTCGTCGCTGTAAAAAATCCTTTTGATACGGCAAAAAATTAATTAATACCCGTAAAACCTGTGTGTCCACAAATTGAATTATTTTGGAATTAAATTTATTTTTAAGTTTTCATGTTTTGGCGCATAGTAGTCGGAATATGAGTAGCAGGAAGCAGCATGCAGCTAAAATGACAGACCACGAAATGCATTTGAAATTAGTGTTTCAGTAATGTCTTAATATAATAATTTCGTACGAATTCATGGCTAAAAAAAGAAATTACGTCGCTGGAGAAGCAATGCAGCAACTAAACGATATAGCCCCCACCGCTTCTCCCTAGCCCGTCAAAAATATACTATACTACACATTGTAAGAGCAGGACTTAACTAAAACGCGAACCATGAATTAAATAATGTTTTTGTTTGGCATAATTTTTTAAAATTTTCGAGGTTACATTTCTATAGGTAAGTAAGAGTTTTAATCCTTTTCATGAAACTCGATAAATTAATCTAAAATGATTAGTTTATATTTTTTGCGACTCAATATTTTGAGCGTGATTAAAATATAATTTTGTCTTTATTTTACATAACGTATAACTTCTACCACACGCACATCCATGAATTTTTTGTTTTTAAAAAGTCATGATTGGACTTTTACATTGACGCAAGTTTTTTAAAAAAAAATAAACAAAAGTAACATGGTTCCATGATCTTACATGAAAATTCAGTTTGTGTGAGTGTAATATACAGTAAGTAGTTCAGTGCGTGTAAATGGTTTTCGGTTTACTAATATTCGTATTTGAAATGGTAACGATTGTTCCTCCGCATAAGCCTCGCTAATATGGGTTAAAAGGAAAGAATTAACTTATATATTCACATACTCTAAGTATGCTCCACGGGTCAGAGTATTTGTTGATTTAAAAATATGCGTGTAGACGCAGAGTGTAAAATTTTAGAGAGATGAACTGATACCGTTCTTTAAGAAAGGGGTTGGGTCGCAGCGGAAGTGTCCCCGCTCGCGTCTGTTTTGTGTGTGTAAATAGGATGATGCGGTATTACAAGATTGAGCAAAAATCATAATGCTTAAACAGGTTGTAAACTATTCCTGAAAAAAAGAAAGTCTCCTCAGATGGTGCAGACATGTGACGCAAAAGGAAGAAGTTCATCAAATCCCGAGGATTGAGATTGATAGAGAAGATTGGCGAAACCATGGCAACACAAATGGTCTCGGTCGGTGGTGAACTTCAAGTTTTTAATGTCCTAATAATGCATCGTTGCACAAAATAATAAGAGTAGCCGACATAGATGAATGGGATAAGAAGACGGGATAAAAAGATTCGGTATTTTATACAGCATAATATTGATTGTAAAATGTTTATTAAATTTAGGAGCATTCCTAATTCATACAAAACAACCTCCTTTAGAGATAAAAATAAGATAAAATTCTTGCAATTAACCATCAATAAAATGATAACAGTGGTCGTACTCTGCAATTTAAAATTTAATTAATCTATGATCATTGGAAGAAAAATACTATATTTGAGAGTATTTTATTGTAAAATCATTATAATACAACTTTTGGGAGATTTTAAAAACCCTAATGTCATTAAATTTTTGTACGCTAGGTGGCCCATTATTTTTTTTACATGACTGCATTCATGGAAAATTTCACAAAAAAATGAATTTCTGTGCGTATATTCGATGATCGAACTCTTTGTGATGTAATATATAATCCCAACCACATTATTCAGCACTACACAAACCTTCTGATTTTTATTTATAAATTGAAACATTTTTTTAATATATGAAAAATGTTATGTATTAAAAAAATGACAAATTTATCACTCGTACTTGTGAAGAATTCCAACACAATAATCAAAGTATACCAAACATGTTTGATTTTTCATAACTAATTAATGTACCAAAGTACCATCATTTTTTTAAACATAGTTTAATACAATGCACTAGTAAAGACCATCCAATTTATTTTATATTATTTACAAATTCACCAATAAAACAAATTCAATGTGTTAAAAAAAGACTTAAAAGCTTCAGTTATACAACGCTGTAGATAGATTTTTCACTTTAGATTACTTTAAATCTCAAGTAGATGCACACAAAATTTAAGTTAATATGATAAATGGTAATCAATTAATGTATATTATGGATGTCTCACAGAGACGAAACTGTATTTTTATTATTATTATGGGAAAGTAGGTATAGAAGTCATTTATGGTGTATATCGGACTTATGACGGATTATATGGATTACTTTCATTGATTAATGATGTCTCTGTGACAAGAAATCAAGTACTACCATTCTGAAAGATTTGAACAAACTCGAAAATATTTGAAATACACGATAATGTTCACTTTTGGCAAAAATTGAATGAATGCAAGAACATTCTAAATGTTTGCAACAATTACCACTTGTGTAGAGAGAGGAACACTTATTTGGAACGCTCCGCGTGTGCTCACACGTGCGACGTAATCCGCAATCAGGACGACATTAGCGTTAAAGCGCCAGAGTGGGTAAACAGCTTCTCTGTGTTAAAGTAAAATGAAAGTTTAATTCCAGGCTTACCTGTCGGACAAGTAGTCCGCGCTGCTCGTGAAATCCTCCAGGGTGCGGCTCTCTACTTGCACCGCGTTATCTGAAACATAAACATTACGCGATGTTTTAAATATCCCCCTGAGTGCTTCTTAATTACGTCGCTTTTCATTAAATCCCGCAAACACTGCAGTATTATACGACAAAATATATATTTACCGGGCACCTGTTCAAATAAGTAATAACAGTTTTAATTGTGAACAAAAACACGAAAAAATAAATTCATTTAGAAAATGTCAATAAATGAACAGCCATGGCTCTTCCTGTTTGTAGCTGATTACTCCCAAGTATATTTCTGTGTTGACTCGGGTATCGAGGTTCTATTTTTATTTTATTTTTTACCGTAAAGAGGCCGTTATCGACCTATAAAGTTGGTCTTAGACGTTACATATTTGTTTCGAAATCATTTTGTAAAGTGTGAGCTAATTTTTTTTTTGTAAATACTGCCTGTATTTTGATATAATTGAACTAGTGTAAGGGGGTGACAAAAATTCATAATAGGACAAAACTGTGATAGAAATATAATTAAAAATGTATTATTTGCCTAATTTTACGTCAATACAGATTATATTATGACTGGTGTAGGTCTTTGCATTTAAGAAAGACAATCGAATTAGTGTGTGTTAGCCGTACATTGTTTCCTTGTATTGGTGTTTACGAGTGTGATCACTTTACACAATATAACGTTGACCAATTTAAAATTAAAAAATATATAAAGGTATCATTACCAGCGATGACATTTGTGTATGTTGTCATGTGAATTACTAATTTTCGACTACAGATCGCTAAAGCCTAAAGCTAAAGTAGTGCCTTCAAATATTTGAAAGAAGACAGATAAAGATAAAGAAGACAGATAAAGAAACATAAAAATAAAAAAAAGGATTATTTGAACTTTGCATTGTTAAAATGATCGCTTAAGCCAGTTCATATAAGTAATAAGCCTTGTGGCCACCATTTAAAGATTTCCATATGTGTTTCCCATATTGATAAATTTGTCTCTATTATACTTCTATACTTTATCTCAATTATAATGTATATTATTTATTCAATAAATTAAAATTGAAATATTTACATTTCAGTATAGACAAGTGTCGTGCATAATGCAGATTATAAGTGCTCTTTAGGATGTCAGTTGGATATTGTTCGGTCGCAGTTGAGCAAATCTGACACTGATTGAGAGTAAACAAGACAACTTGGTGCACTCCGCCCGTCCACGGATTGCACCGTGCGCAGCGGCGATAAGATACACAAACAAAAAGCATGTGACGGTGTTGTCAGGAGTTTACAATTGAATCGGATTAAAGGCGGCCGCCATTAATCAAGCTTTAGCGGGCCCCGGGCCCTGATGACAGGGGCGGCTGCCCTCGGCCCCGAGGGACACTCAAGTGTCAAATGACACCGCGAAAGATACGGCAGTGTTTCCCAAAGTCTCGGAATATAAGTATCCCAAGTGTATGCACGATAGCCTAAAAATTAATAGCTTTACCGTGCATAATCGTGACTATCAGAAGGAGGGCTTTAGGTGGCTGGGAGAAGAGACCGTATATTTTACGCAGGATTCTAGAGTTCACTTATGTCTGACGGCCATGTAACTCTTGTAGAGTTCTAGCCTCTTGGATGATGCCATTCCACTTCTTCAGATGCATTGAATTCCGGTCCATTTCCTCCTTCCCTCCTAGCTTTTCCAGATCATTCAGTACATTGTCCATGAGCCACCGTCTGGGTCTGCCCAGCGGTCTTTTCCCAGTTGGTTTATCCTTGTGAACTAGTTTAATGGGAGGGTCCGATGCTTAGCCGGAAACCCGCTTGCACAGCGCGGGTGTAAACTGTGCGCCTCGAGTTTAAGCTTAGTCTTAATATTCTCTGCGTAATCGTTTGTGTGAAAGCACTTTCCCCAATTCAGTCGCTGCTTGTTTGACATAGATAGCCTATCCGGTTGGATTTGATGGCGCTGGTTATGAAAGGTTGTCGTGATAGGGACCGATTTTCTGCATTGTTCCTGTGCCTATTGCGACACCGGATCTAGGTCTCAGTATTGTTCTCAATACTTTATTTTCAATCTTAAATCATAAACAATAACTTTGCCGAATTGGAAACATATAACGTATCATACATGTTTATATTAGTGGGTGTAGGTTCGGGAGAAGGTGACAATGTTTTGCACAATATCATAAAGAATAACTACACAAAAATTGATTCAGAAAGTCAAGGGGCGTAAAATTGTATATAGGCCAGACACAGAGAAATTTATGAGCTGTGCTTATAAAGAGAGCTTATCTATAGAGAAATAATTATTTTTATACATATATATAGAGGTGTGTTTTAGAAGTATAGAAATTCAAAATGAAACAAAATACATAAAAATCGTGATAACGGCATTATTGGAATGATAATTTTTGGCATTAGTGTTTAAATATAATTACGGTACCACGATTTTCAAAACAAATTTACGCAATCAGCAAGCTTTGTTCTGGCGTAAGTCATGGTGAAATGGCAAACCAAACTGAGTACAAATTGGCTGTGTTTTGAAAAAGTGTTGCCAATTGGTAACCTCTAAAACCTCTAGGTGAACCTCCAAAAAATCCTAGGTATATTTAATCACTAATTGCATAAAATTATCTCTCACATAAAGTCATGGTTACTACCAAGATTTCGAATCTCTCGCGAGACTAATTATGTATTAATTTAAGGTGAATTTTTTAATTAGGAGCATAAATAATTCTCCGAATTTTCGGTAAATGTTAACAACAACGACCAAAACAAAAATTTCGGTTTAAAAAATTAAGTAACCTAATTACAACAGAGTTTTTAAATAACGATACACCGAATACATTTTAATATTGCCTACAGCATCCTGTACAATGTTTATATTATATGAGCATGTTAAAGAATCTTGAATATTATGGATATAATTATGGTGTCTTTTCCTAACATTTTACGGAAAAGTTTCAATGTAAAACCATTAGATAACAAATAACAGGAATTTACGTTTACTGTGGGAGACTATCATAATAAACGTATGGTATTAACTTTTTTGGTCTATCAAGAAGAACTTCGTCTACAGCCGCCAAATGGTAGATTGAGTGATAGAATTTCATATTTTATAATTTTACACATTTAAATACATTGATAGGATTGTGCATAATATTTCAGTGTATATCAGTAGCTATTCTTGCTATGGCTGGTTGAAGGCGCAAATAAGTAAGTAACTGATTAGAGGTGGGCGCACGCTTATTTTTTTATTGTAATTATTAGCCTAGAGCTAGAGTGCAATGTTATAAAACGCTCACCCCAGTTTCGGAGTTTTATCTTGCATAGCTAGAGATAAAATAATGTTAAAATTACCGTATTTTCTATGGATATTCTTCTAAAAATAAAAGTTTAAGGAGACATTTCAACTATTCAGATCCTATATTTTTGAGTTGGCAATATAATTTTTCTAATTTTTTGGTCTTAATTGCCAAACTTAAGATTGTTCACTTTTGTTGTTAACAGAGAAAAAAATAACATAAAAGAAAATTATTTGTATTAAAATGAATGAAATTCTGCAAATTCATGAGTTGTATTATAAATTGTACATATTATAAAATGTAAAATAGCAGTTAATTATTTTTTTATAAAATAATTGTACCTGTAACAAATAAATTATATTTAACTGTAAGTGGTTGCGGATATTTTATACGAACCGTATGTTTTTCCGAGAGACAATTCTCGAAGATTCGTTGAAGTGGTATTCAACGTCATCAAGAGAACGACTTGTACTCGAGTGTTTTTTTTATTTGGATTTGCATAAAAAAAGACTACGGTGCAAACATAATTCAACTCTTCAAGAGACTCCTCAGGCAAAATACATCAAGAAATTGAATAAATTATTCCAGAACTGTGCTGAAATGTCAATTGGTTGTTAAAAATTTATTCAACAACAATATCTGGCTGTATAAATACACCTTATGTAACCGAATAATATTATTGAGTATTCGTTAATTTTTTTTTAAAATGACTTCTAAAAATGCCCCATACTCCCTACGGTTGATGGATGAATAATTTATAGGCAAAAAAATATAAATCAACGAAGAACATTGTAGAATATAATGTAGGTAACTATTTAGTGTTTGTACGAGAAACAAATAAGTCATGAATGAATTTCGATGAAAATATATCAAGGGACCAGGCTATATGAAGTAGAATCAGGAAATTGGTTCAAAAACAAAATAATTCGCAATACTTAACTTTTCTATATACATTGCTGTTTGCACGATGCAATGCTTTTTGTCTTAATGTCTAGTATCGGAAATTTATCAGTCAAGGGAGTTATCTGATCTTAGCAGACTCACTAGCCTGAATCATTACCGCAGCGTCAATAAATAATTAGTGCAATAATATTCCAGGAAAGCTACACAGATCGTGCACTGGTCGGGCCAGTGTGATGGGAGAAGAAAGGGATTCAATATATTATGTAGTACTAAATCACAGGTAAAAGTCACTAGAGAAGCTTTTTGGAAAGAAAATCTATTCAATGTCTTCAAAATAAATTCGATAACACGCAGACCTTTTATTTAATATCCCATAAAAGTAAAAATGTGCTTTCGATCTCATAAAAAAATTAAAAACGATTGATTCTTTTAAAGACGCGAGTGTAAAGAACTTCTTTGCACTTGCGTATACTTTAATACTTCATACAAATATCGGGTAACCTGATCGCAAATAAGTCAATAGACAATATAAATAACATTATTTATATATATATAATATTTTATAATACACAATATTTCCACGATCTAGTCGGCCAGGTCCAAGGTACTTGATGCGGGCTCCACTCATTTAGTTTGGTGCTTCCTCAGAATCGCAACAGGTCAGTAGGCAGATGGGGCAGGTTAGGATGATTTCTGTGCTGTGTTATCTCCTGCATTGAAAATATATGTACCGGTCCTGTGCTATCCTAGCCGGATATCAAATTTTTATTTATTTCAGTTGTCTTTTTTTTTATCAACGGGGGATTTCTCCTTTTTTTAAAATAGTATTTATTTTTTAAATTCAATTAAACATGATTAACAAAAATATTTATAATTATTTATTATGTACTTTTTATTTTTTTCATGTGTGAAATGATCTTAGCTAAGGAAATGAAATATCTTTCTTTTTTTTACGATACGGCTTGCGATGATTGCTTTTAAACATTGCGCGAATAGGCATTTTGATGCAGCTGTGGAAAAAAGTTCGTCATTTGTATATCACACGAATAAAAAAATAATTATTAATAACATAATTATTGTTTACGAAACCAGTGTTTACGAAACCAGTCAAATACACGGTTATAAAAAAATGTTCATTACAAATTTGATGAAAATGAATTATTCATATTCACTTTAAGTGCTGTTGAATTTCATACAACTTTATTAAACCGCATTTTCCCTTGCATCAAAGGTCGAATGAATTAAAATAACCATTTTCAAATTTATTTTCAGAAATGTTTCGCAATTCACAATCACAACCCATACACCGGTAAAATATTCGATTAAACTGTAATAATAGACATTGCAGTCAAAAAAGCAATTTCGCCGGAATGTTTACAGGCTAAGTTTGCAACAAAGCGCGCCCAACAAAATTCCAAAATAACGGCATGTAAAAATAACACACAATTTTTAGGCTTTTAAAAAAAGGCGGGTGGCGCACGCAAAATAAACAATTAAAAAACGTAATGTCAGCTAACTAACTAAAGGGGCGACGGGGAGGGACTTGTAAGCGGGGTAGTCGGACACTCTTTACACTTTCAAACAACAAATGGACGTTTTAATGTCGTCACCGAGCCCAGTCTTATAAGCTTAGTGTCTTTCGCAAAAGCAGTCTTATTTAACGTTATATATTTTACTATGGAGCGACAGCTTAGAAGCCATTATAACCATTTTTGTACCCGTGAGACTTTAAGTTTTGAGAGATATTTTATTATAATTTCTATGCTCGTAAATAAATTGAATACTTAAGTAAATTTTAAAATAATTTAACACAAATGACGCTGATTGCTTTTTAGTAGAAATTGACATTTCATTATAAAAAAAACTAAGTTTTTATTTTACTCCCTTTCTTTGTAAATTAAGTTTACCATCATGTAATTAAATAATTGAGTGACTGAAAATGAAACATGTCTAGACAATTATCTATGTCAAAAATCTCTAAAAATATCTCTTGATTATTTGATTTCTTCCCAAAAACCCGAGGTGCGCTGTCGTCTGTAAACCAATTGTCATAAATTTTCAAAATTTGTAGTGAAGTACCTATTATACCTACCGACGGAGTAATTCAAATTTTAAATATTCCGTGACGTTATCAGGCCGCCGTTGGTAGTAATCAAACTTTTGTAATGCTTCCAATTTGAAAAAACCATTAAAATTTCTAAAAATCCAAAATTATACTATAATTATTAATTTTTTTTAACGAAAATTTGAAAAATATTCTTGATCGTCGCTACAAGTCTACTTGCAAAGTTTCAGCTCGATTGGATCACGGGAAAAGGGTTAAAAATCGGTCCAAAGTTTTTTCGTCAAGCAAACAAGCAAGCAGACGCCACGAGTTAAAAGAAAGCAAGTAAAAATGTATAATTTTAACTGAATCATTGAACCCCATCAATAAAATCTATCCGCAATGATGATGTGTTTTTCATAATTATTGAATCAAACAAACCTTAAAAAACCTTTCAAACATAACTGGAGACATTTATTTATCTACGAAGGACAGTTCATCTGCAATGCGGTTTTGCGTGTATGCAAAATGGCTAATGATATCTGCCAGTAAGGTACGTTTGTTAAACTCATAAATGAATATTTATTTAATAACCTTTATGACCTCTCTAGTGTATATATAAATATTTAACTAACTATTTTCTTTTTATTTTTATTATTTAATATTTAAAAATACAGATTTAAATAACAGATTTAAAAATACATAGAGTCCTAAAGGCTAATTACATACAAGAGTATACTTTTTTTTTAACAAAATTACCCAACTCGATATAGAAATAATTTAAATAAAAACTTTAGTAAAATGATCACTTGCTGTTAAATATATACTTAACAGAAAATGATTATATAAACAAAGTTCATTATAAATTTTAAATATTTATAAATTCTAAATTTATATATATTAAAAAATATATAAAAAACAAAAAATTTACCTATCAACTACACAAAACTCACACAAAAACTATATACAATATTTTTTCTTGTGAATGAAGGCTTGTACTTTGTGGTGACATTATTATTTAAATAAAACACAAATAACTTTTTTTTCACCACTTTACAATTTCAACAGTAGAAAAGTATTCAGTTACAATGGCCGCAGCCGCAGATTACGACTAGAGTTTTCAATCGTATTTTTCTTAAGGTGAGTATTATTTAATTAATATTTGTTTTTCAGAATCTTTACTTATGTAAACCTTTTTTGCTTATATGCGCTGCACGCCCCTGCAGTACGAGTGATGTATTTGTGGCTGGAATTAGGGATACCCCGTTCTTTGAAACTTTTGGCGTAATATAGAAAGAAGAATCGTCACAAAGCCTAATGACAAAGCTCATCATCAACTGATTTCCCAATAGCCGTCACAATCAGCGAACAACAAAGACAATAATCCTCCAACCTGGAGTGCCTGGGTACGCCCGGACCCTTCGGGCGACATTCATCATGGGCCGTCAAAGGATGGAAACTCATTGTTATTTGTTCAAAAATAGGTCGGAGAGAGTGCTGGAGTTTCCAGAATCAGTTGAAAATGTAAATATTCACCAAAAGAGTGATTTACCGTACAAAATAAAAAAGTTAGAGATGTAAAGTAAATTGCAAACCTATATACTATCAAGCCTTATTTATACCTTAAGGGACGCCGTGAAATTTTGTTATTACATGCATGTTAGTTTTTTTAAGTAACATTGTGGAATATACAAAAGTAATCTTCTTAAAATCACACAAAAATTGATTTTAAAAATAATCTAACCTACTCCACTGATCTACTACTTGAAGAATTCATTGTCCCTCATTTAGATAGAATATATAATATTATCATATTACTGCAAATACACAAATTATATTTTAATCGCCAAAACACAAATACGCTCCGCAGTCATAATACCTACTCATAGTCATAGTCAGAGAACACAAACAATAGGAATTATACCTAAATTCGTTAAAAATTCTATACAATTTATTAATTTTTATGATAGAGAAACAACAAAAGTAAAAAATGTAACTTAGTATTATGATTTAAAAAAGTGATGTAAACAAATAATAATTTCTTATAAATATATCTAACACAATATCACCATGATATTCAAAATGTTCCTCAATTTAAATATGAGGAATGGTTTCTCATCTAAATTGGTTGCGTGTGAATGCCCATTTTTATTTGTAACTTTTTAAGAAGTGTAATGTTACATACTCTGTATTATATTAAAAAGTTTATCAATTAGTATAAAAGTACTAAAAAAATAAAAAATCCTGTCACGATACATCTTCGTGATTCCTTATATTCACATAGCTCGTAATTTTTTTTAAGATTCTGACATTATCCTCCTCCAGAATATATCTATTTCGTTAATACGTTTTTATTGATTGCTTTAAAATTATAAAGAATAGTAATGCATAATACTATTTCAAATAAAAGTAATAATTAAAAGTTAAAAACACAACGAAAGTAACCAGAGAAAAAAAAAGTGACGATAAAAATTATCAGCAAATCATATGCACATATGCTTATTTTATACATTTAATTCAACATGATTAAGAATGATCAATAAAAATGCATTCACAATAAAATAATTATGAATTATGTTCATAAAAATAAAGTATTACAGATTATGTCTGCGATGTAACGTCTTACTAACATGTAATTGATTAAAGTTATGAAAGTACAATTAAAAAGAAAAAGATATAACAATCACAAAGAACTAGTAACATAACTGATAAAAATATAGATAAAGAATTAAACGTAATTATAAATTATTAAACTTATTAAATATTTACAAAAAAAATCTATACCAACCAAAAACTAAATATATCATGAAGCATAAAGAAAGCAAGCAAGTATAATACATACAAAAAAGAACATCCAGTCGTGCCTTATTACATCTGTTTGGAAACTATTCTATTGGCCATATTTTGCTCTGCATGCTTGGATCATCTAATGTTAGAGCATGCATTTTAATACTATTTCACGAATGTATTTATTATATAATGACAATAACATGATAAATAAATTGAAAATTTTCTTCAATCCGTTACTAAGCTACAAAAAATATGTACACGCCACTTTTTCATGAATATGAGTTTGTATTTTATTTTTCTTTTCATTTTAATGTACCTATATTTAAAATGTTACTGCCCATTCCCATTTATAGCCACAACGGTTTTTAAGCGATTTAATTTCCAACTTTTTCTTGTGATTTATTTATTCTGTGTTCTGTCATCAAACTTCATCAAGCCACATACCTACACTTATCAAATTATTGGAAAGTGTAGTACGTAAAACGCGCCAGATTCACATCAGTTAATTTATATATTTTTTATGTTTAATAAGCATGCACTTCCCCAAAATAAGCCTTCTATTTGTTCTAATTTTTGAACCGGCTCGGAGCCTTCTGCTGACTGACGTCTATAACAATTAAAAACTCATCTTAAAATACAGCCCAAAAATGTTTTTCAATCTGTCCAAATAATTCAACCCCGATTACGAGAAACCAGAAAAACCAGAAGGAAGTTTGCACTTCCCCAAAATAAGCCTTCTATTTGTTCTACTTTTTAAACCGACTCGGAGCCTTCTGCTGACTAACATCTATAACAATTAAAAACTCATCTTAAAATACAGCCCAAAAATGTTTTTCAATCTGTCCAAATAATTCAACCCCGATTACGAGAAACCAGAAAAACCAGAAGGAAGTTTGCACTTCCCCAAAATAAGCCTTCTATTTGTTCTACTTTTTAAACCGACTCGGAGCCTTCTGCTGACTAACATCTATAACAATTAAAAACTCATCTTAAAATACAGCCCAAAAATGTTTTTCAATCTGTCCAAATAATTCAACCCCGATTATGAGAAACCAGAAGAATGTACCCTAACCGACCGGCGGCAATGAAATAACCGACCAAGGAAAGTTCAATTTATCACACTAACCTACCCGCCGCCGCCGCCTTACTGTTTTTACTAAACTACCCTTACTACCTCGGCGTGGTAGGGGTAGTTTAGTTGTCGTACCTACGTTTTGGTCATATTTATTTTAGCACGTCAAATGGGGATTTACATAATAAAATATTTTCATGAAATGCATTTTGTCATAATGTTTCAGAAAATTAATCTATTCTATACAGCGCATAATGTACGTTGACAAAATTTCAATTTTGTAACAGAGATTGCGCTTTATTTGATTTTTAATTCATCATGTTTTGATTTTACGCTTTACCCAGTTATTTTTATTTATCGAAAAATATTTTAGATGTTTTTATTTGATAATATTGAAATTCTCTACATTTATTTTGAGAACAGAATTCGAGCAATTAAAATTCTTGGCTCCCGAATTCATTACACAAGATCGATTTTTTTTATCCTCTCGCTGTGGATTTTAGAATGTTTGGTGGTTTCCTCTGTTAACACTTTTAATAAAATAAATAGTAAGGCTACAAAGAAATTATATATAAGTATACGAGTACCCGAATTCATTGCAATTATTTTATCTATACGAGTAATTAATATTTAATAACTCGTATACACAAAATAATTGCATCCGTCCACTTCCATCCCCGAGAAGCACATATTGGTATCAGGTGGCATTGCGGTCATCCCTTGGTCTCCCCGCAGAAGGGAAGTCGCTGGGGGTACAGTGGAGGCTAAATGAGGAGGGGGTTAGAAAAAGTAAAGCCCTTTGAATGAGTTTATAATCTATTTACGCGCTCTCTTGCATTTATCATAATTTAATTTCCATAAAAGTACCCACCTCCCGCCGTGGGGTCTAATGCCGAGTCCTTTGTTCGCGTCCTTTATGGAAAATTTATTTGGTACCTTTGAATTTATTATCTTTTTTCATACTTTTTGAGTTTTCGATTCCCGGGGGACTCATTTCACCCGGAGTGGAAGGCTTTTACCCGGGCAGGTGGGATATTTGAGATGTGGGCATTGTGTCACATAAGAATAAGGAAGTATTACATCCATACACGTTCTTCCCTCTTTCACGGCCGCCCTTGTCTGCCAAGCTAGTCTTACTGAACTTTACAAAAAAACCATAGACATTCAACTTTAAGTTTACGTTTTCAATTCAATCAAAGTCTTCTCAGACCGAAAAGTAAAATCTCGTTTGACTACAAAATAAATTAGTTTGAGTTTGTTGTGAAGTATTAATCCGGTGTAAGATGATATACTTCTTCTTCAAATATAGCAAATTTATTTTGTGGTGACATAATTATAATTTATATAAATTATAAGATGATATACCCGATTACTGGAAAATATCAAAACAATAGAAACTGCATAGAAAATATAGCGCTCGCTAATGAGTGGTAATTTTTGCGACCCTAAAATGGTCTTCAAAATTAAAGTTCAGGTATGTAAGACGGCTATATATGCTCGCAATATCATATCAGAGGACGTTTTAAGGTTGTACAGATAACAGAGAAGCTCAAAAAGGCTAGGCTATGATGATATGTGGTCACGTAATGAGAAGACCAGACAATCATGTCGTCAAATCTGCATTTAAGGTATGGACTAGCGCTAACGCGGAAGACCTTAAGTGGTCAAACATAAAAAAGGAAATTAAGAACGCCAGCTTTGAGATCGTCTAGGAGACGTGACATCCTGGCGTTTCTGTATAAGAAGAGTCGAACTAAAGTAAAAAGTAAAACAGAAAGATAAAGAAGAAGATCAAATTTCAATTCAATTCAAATTTATCCAAAAAAAACTAAATTTTATCCTTACAATATTAACCTTTTCATATGACCAGAAATAATCTGAAGCAGGGGGTAGACTACCTGCTGCAGTCCTCACATGCGGGTAAGGAGTGATATAGTTTTCAAGAATGAAGTGATTCGATAAATTTGAATCAAGACTAATAAATTCGTATAAAAGTTCTCTTTTCGAAGAGACTGCACGAAAAAGCTGAATGGGAAAAATAACCGCAGGGGGCTGTTGGACATCCATCATCTAATAAATTTGCTTACGAAAAGAAGAGGAAACATTCCTCGGGGGCGATTTTGGAAAGGGTTCATTCCGTGCACTGAACATGATTAATTACACCCTCCCCTCGGATTCATCCCCGCTTCCGCTTACCACAGTACTTAATAAGTTTTAAAAAAATATTTAAGAATATAAATAGCGGAATCATCAGTAAGAACCCCTAGTGTCTAGAGCAGACCTGGTTTAGTCTCGATATATTGTTTCACGGAAGAAAAAAGCACATCAATTAAGTTATTCTCATCCAAACTTTTATTATGAATCAAACCTGAATGTAAATCATCTTGCCAGTAATAAATTATTTATTTATTTGTGTGTATACGGTGCTTGGCATCATTGAAAAAATTGTAGAAACAGTGACATCCCTACAGTTTAAACGTAAAACGTAAAACGTAAAAAAAAAACAAATTAATTAATCAATTAGAAAGAGACATATAGAAAAATCAAATCCACGAAAAAATATTTGGCTGCTACCGGGATTCGAACCACGGATCTCCTCCTTTCCGGGGCAGGTGCGTTATCCAATTATGTTATAGCGGCCTTATATATTTCCGAATATATCAACCTTATCTGTGAGTCTCATTTATTAATTGATTAACATTTATAATCCATTTTTAGAGCAATCCACCTTTTCTGGTATGGTAGCCACAAAATACTTTGTGTTCTTGCCGCTAGAGATGGCTAGAATTAACTATTTAATTAATTTTTATTTTTAGAAACATTTGAAACAGCGTACAAATATCACATTCAAGAGCACATTCTTATTGTTAAGTTGCAATTTTCCAGAACAAAGTTCTGTGAAAATTAAAACCAAATTAATTAATCAATAGAAAGACATACAGAAAAATCATACTCGCGAAAAAATATTTGTTTGCTATCGGGATTCAAACCACGGATCTTCTCCTTTCTGGGGTAGGCGCGTTATCCAATTACGCTATAGCGGCCTTGTATATTTCCGTGAGTATATCGACCTTATCTGTAAGTCTCATTTATTAATTCCTTAACATTTATTATCCATTTTTTGAGCAATCTTCTTTTTTGGTACGGTAGGCACAAATTACTTTGTGTTCCTGCCGCTAGAGGACGCCAGAATTAACCGTTTAATTCAGTATACGAGAAATCAATAAGAATAATCAGAAAGGCAGTAGGTGCACTTTAAAAAAACTTAAACTTAAAAATAACAAAATAAGCACATAAATAGAACGTATGTACAGAAAATTAATTGAATAAAACACAATGATGTGAAAAACGAAAAAGTCAACAAACCTGTGAGTCAAACAATAATAGATGTTATTATTAATTATATAAAAACTATTACTGTCTCAGAATCTACTTTTAAAAGTATTCAAGCTAACGTGTCATCTACAAACTCACTGTGTTAATTGTCCATTTTGTGAAGTCACGGCATACACTCATCACACAGTGTTATCTGATTACAGAACCCTAAGCTTTTGAGGATTATCAATTTGAGAATTGATAATTTCGACATAGATTTTAAATTTCCTTCTATCTGACAAACTAAGGTCTCTTTGAAAATCATGTTATAAGTAATTGAAAATTATAATTATAAGAAGAATATTATAATAGTTATAAGTTAAATCATAGTTTTGGATGTAAGTTGTAGTATAATATTATGTCCTTTGTAACACGTATGTACGGACGGACTGCTATCATCTTCAGACAGTTGCGTTAATATTTAAATACAAAATTTGCAATCTTTACAGATAAGATTTCCATGAAAATTTAGCGATATTTTGAATTACAATGGTAAGACAGCCATAATAGTTACACTCGGCCAATATCTAACGTTAGTATAGTGAGACGTGACATGGCGTGTGTCACATCTCACTATACTCACGTATGTTCTAAGATTGATAAAATATTATCGTGTTGAGTTTATGATAATCTTTTGTAGACTGAAAAAAATATAATAATTGTGTCAAATGAAATCATCGGATACTGAAAATAATGATTTTAAGTAGGAGAAAATTAAGTACCTATTACACTCAACCAATATCTAACGTTAATATAGTGAGATGTGACATGGCGTATGTCATATCTCACTATACTGACGTATGTTCTAAGATTGATAAAATATTATCGTGTTGAGTTTATGATAAACTTATGTAGATTGAAAAAAATATAATAATTGTGTCAAATGAAATCATTGGATAGTGAAAATAATGATTTTAAGTAGGAGAAAGTTAAGTACCTATTGTGAAGTAAATTCAGTGAACACATATTAAATCAACAATGTAATTTTTTAATGTCACAAAGTGCTCGAGAAAATGAAATTTAAAATGTATTATTATCTGCAATACGGCGGTAAAATTCGCTTTATAACAAAATTTTTATCTTTTTTTTTATCTTACACAAAGAAAATAGGGCAAAAAGATAGATTGGCCTCTTCACTGTTTTATCAAACGCAGAGGCCACAAAATATCTAACAATAGCCCGCAGGTTCTAACAATAGCAACGGGTGGAAGCCGATTGCTTTCTGGTAGTCTGTTTTAAAGGAGGAAATAAACTACCTTTGCATTTTTTATAAAAAAAATACTATTCTTTGAATGAAAATAACGCCAAAATTACAAATTGAATTAAAAATTTCCAAAAAGAGGATTTTACTATATTTATTTAAATAATGTTTGTGCGTGTTAGATATTCGCGTAGTATTTATCTTTTCGAGCGTTTGTTGTCCACGAAATACCCAACCCCGGGCGAACCCTTTACGGGAACCTCTTTTGATTGTTAAGGAAATAAATTTCGCGCGATAATATTATTTTTCTATGCGCAAAAGCGGTTTTTCAGGGAAACAGAAAGGTTGACATTGTCTGCAACAGAGACCCACCGAGCAAAACAAATGGAAAACAAAGCGGCATCTGTCCACGAAAGAAATCTCCGTCGTGGGCATCCCGCCGCACGCGACACCGGCACAAATATTATTATTTGTTCCGGGACCTATCTCCGCTCTTATCTTATTACAGATAAAAAATTCGGTACCGCGCAAAAAATCTCATCTCCCGTGACTGTCGCATGACCGGCCGTGTAAAGATGTTTAACAACTTTGTGCGCGTCGGTCGCGGATTGCTTCAAATAATATTAAATTGCTTCTTTTCGGGTTTTGAAGTGGGTTCAGTATGAGGGAATTAAATAAAATAGATGTTTTCTTTTTCGGCTTCGGAGTTTTGAGAGATGGGTTGAGGGAGGAGCGGGTGGGTCGCGGCGAGGGAGTAGAAGAAATGGAAGGGGGGCACGTGAAAATGAAAGCGGAATAATTGATGACTCCCGGATGAATGAGATTGCCAGAGATGGAAATTAATAGGACAAACCACGGAGTAGACAACCACAACAACCACATTTACCTTCAAACAATGTGGAAACGATAATTTCCAAATTTTTATGACATATATTATGCTAAACAAATATTTATTGTAAAATATATAAATATTGAAGGTAAAATGAAATGTTTTAATCTATTTAAAAAGACTACCACCTGCAATACGATTTTCTATGAATTTCGGTTATTTTAAACCCGGTAATGTTAAGCATCATTTTGATATTATTATTAAACCAACTCAGTTTAAAAAAATTTTCCTTTTATAAAAAAATATTCAGCTATTGTTATCAATTCTGATAATTTATAACACAAAGCATTTGAATTCGAGCATATCTTTTGTTTTATACATAAACGCCTGAAAATAATAACACGTGCAAGATGTCCTATAAATTTTTCATCGTGGTGTGCAATATAGAGCAAAACTTCAACAAGCAAACAAACGACAGTCAGCAATGAGTTTTACGAATAAATTGTTGTAAGATTGTAAAAAAATGTAGCATTTATTTTTTAATGAGCATTGTTGTATTGAGCGATAAGTTTTGGATAAATATGAATGAATTTGAATAAATACATAAATATAAATTGGGTTCAGTTATTTTCTAAAAATCCTTCGCTTAACGTCATCAAGTATTTCCCGCCTTTTGTTAATAAAAATAACCGGTTCCATAGTGTTCATAATAAGTGGATTTCACTGTTTTTTTTTATTATTTATTTTTATCATTTAAAATGCTTTAAAATTACAAATATTTTGAAATAACATGAGTCGATATCACAGTTGCGTGCGGGTATTTTCTGTCGTGGTAATTTGAGGGTAACAATGTCTTCCAGAATACCTGAAAGTAAATTAAACATGAAAAAGTAGTAAAATATTCGAGTGCTAATAAAAATTTATTTCTAAGATGTGGCGAGTGTTTTGTACAACAGCGCCGAACACGGCGGGCTATCACAACAGCACGCGGCTCCGAGAGTAAACCAACGACTAATCCCATCAACAGGCCATTAGTCATTTGCTTTAATTAATATTACATCTGACAGATACATTGTGCGGTAGCGTAAACTTAATTAGTGCATCCCAATCAGTCAAGTTACGTTACCGGCAATATATTATGTTTCATGCGTCCAATTTACAATTTGCTCTCTCACTGGCGCTCAGTTTACCGCTCGCACGGATAATGTTATTAATCGGCTATTGTGGTTTTTTGGGACTGGCTCTCTCGAAACCTTCTGTATAAAATTAGCTAAAAATAATCCGACTTTAACAATTAATAATATGCGAAACACACACACACACACACACACACACACACACACACACATATATATATATATATATATATATATATATATGAGGAAAAAAAATAATTATATTAATCAATATTGTATCTAGTATCTAATTTAATTTTATAATTATTTTGTCCTCATTTTGCTGTTAAACGGCTCATCTCGGAACATGTTTATCCTAGTGAGATGAGTGGCCCATTTTCTCAAAATATGGATTAAGTTAAGGATTAAAAAAAAAAAATTCGCCAATTGTTATCAATTCTGATAATTCTTACAAAATGATTATTTTTTTAAACTTAATACAAAACGAAGCATACCTTTAAAGTTGTTACATATTAATTCTGTGGAAACCTGTAAGATGGTCTCTGTACTATTTAACATTCATGGATAAGCTAATTTTTATGTACACTTGCTTGTTTCCCATAAATAAACATGCATATCTACATGAAGTAATCTTAACAAATTTGGTGCATACTTACATTTGCTATCACCATTTACAAACTTTCATATTGCCTATCTCCGTAATTGTTGACATTTCACCCCAAATGTAAAAATTATTTTTTATTTAAATTTGAATGAAGAAAACTCTCCCAAGTTTTTTCTACCAGTAACGAAATACTCTGCAAATGATACACATGTAAAATGCATAAATAAGTCATTTATTTTTAACTTAACGGCGCAGTGGCATCTATTGAGTAAGTACAACGATGAACTCAATTGACCACGGGCCGGAATATCTAGAAAACATTCTTAATTCAATGTAAAGTGTTGCTATAGCTAGACCGCATTCAAAAGAAATGCGCAAAAATATGTGTGTTGTTACGATGCAAAAAATGAACACAACAGAAGTTTTTATAATAAGTAAGTAACCTTTTTTAAACTAAAAATATATATATTTATTTGGAATATCTTATTGAGGCTTGTAATACTGGCTTGCCAGGCAACATCCCCACGTTTTCTTCTTACCGGACAAAGCTAGAAAATGGTCTTTTGATTGTGATCGTCCTATAAAACAAATACCTAATATTTCTGCACAAATAAAAATGTTTGCGAATTCATCGCGCGATGATTCTGGGGATTTTAAATAAATAATACTACTTAAATACTTGGAACACCACTGAATAAAATGTTCAAAAACAAAACTATCGCACAAGTTTGCACGTTAATGCTGCGAGATCCTGGGAGGGCGATACATCATTTAGGCGCGGAGAACAAATGCCTTGAGGAATTAGAGATTCACGTCCAGCTTTTCGTTGAAAATTCTCAAACTTTAACTAAAATAAACAAATATACATAAGGTGTGTAATACCAACCTGAGCCTTTGTATGTACACTTAATTATATAATATAATTTTCTAATTTTTATTTTTAAGGAGCCTGTCGAACGAACCGAGATAAACGGTACATAATGTAGTACTGGTGACAAATCTAATGTATGAAAGTGAAGATTGAAAGTGGCAAAAAAGAACGAAAGTACACAGAATGCGTTGGAAATGCGGTCGCATGGATGCATGTATGGAGAATCAATGCAACAAATTAGGAGTGAATGTAGAATGTAGAAGATAAATAACGCATTGCTGATGTGGTAAGGTCATGTGGAAGGTATGAGCGAGTGGAGGATGGTGAAGAAGATAATATGAGTTGAGTGATGGAAGCAACAAGAACAGAGGGTGTTCGTGAAAAATCTGGCACGAACAGATAAACCATATATAAGAATAGGCTTCTTAAAGGCTCGATAGCCGAAGAACAAAAGAAAAGGCAGTAACAATTAAAAAATTAAAAAACATTCTTTTGAATGCAGGATTACTAATTTAGAATTGAATTCGAGATTTCAAAGGAAAAATAGCTAAATCCCTTCCAAAATTATGTTCCAAAATAACTATTTAAAGCAAGGACAGCAATATCCTCCACTTCAACCAATAAACGCTCAGGTATGGTAACGTGGAGAATGGCCGCTTCATACTAAAACGGGAGTTGATGTCAATTTAAGGTTATTTTTATTATAATTTTATTATATTACCATAGCAAATACGGCGATATTCAATTATGTAAATAGAAAAATACAGAAATATTCACTATTTGGTAGCAAAAGATAAATATTTATAATAAGATGTAGGTTTCATAGATTCTAGAAATCTTTTCTTGATTAGTGAGAGGTTTTTATTATTTATCTCAGAAACACCAAAGTGCGATTATTGGTGCCTTTGCTTTTTCACCCCTCATATATAAAACTAGACGAGGAAAATGTATTGCAGGCCTACAAAAAAAATATAAAGTCGTTAATTTAAACTCACTCAAAGAAAAAATCTTTGGATGTTGTATTAGTAGTAAGTACCTACATTAGAGTAGCTTGTCGGTCTTGGGATAAGACTCGTGCCTCGTGATCCAAAGATCACGGGTTCGAATCTCACTCCAGACCCGCAAATTGGTCCTATTTTCATAGCACAAGCGTTTAGCTTAATTTGAAAATAGTAAAAATATTGATGTGACAAGTATTCCATTTTATTCCATCTCTATTAAAAAAAAAAATTATTTGAAAAAAATATGTTTTTTTAAAATTATTTTCAATGCTCTCTCAAGGAAATTAAATTAAATTTTAAGTTGACGTAAGTATAATGCTACCGTACTCATCTCAATAAATACTTCTTAGAGAAACAAGGCAGACCATTTTAGTTTCTAACTCGGTTGCTTCATAATTTCATAAATTGTAATTAATTCACCGTTTAACTTTTTGATACTATTGATTATGTATATTATTTCTTTTTTATACTTGTACTATTTTATATTTATTCTGTATTTAAATTTTATATCTTTGTTATTTTATTCTGACTTTTGTCACTATTACGCTTTTTATATTTACTCTGTATTTTATATCTTTTATCTTTGTTATCTTACACATACTTTTATTTGCTTTCTCAATTTATATTATAAATTATTTTTTCATTTTATATCATAAATTACTTTGTCACTTTATATTATAAGATGTATTTTGTGTAACATAAAATTACTTCTTAGAGAAATAAGGCAGTCCATTTTAGTTTCTAACTCTGTTGCTACATAATTTCATAAATTGTAATTAAATCTCATTTGTTAACTTTTTTATACTATTGAATATATATTACTTCTTCTTAATACTTTTGTTATTGTATATTTACTCTGTAATTATTATTATTATTTTTTATATCTGTTATTTTATGCTTACTTTTGACATTATTATGTTATTTTATATTAACTCTGTATTCTACATATTTAATTTTATTATCTTATGCTTACTTTTACTTACTCTCATTTTATATTATAAGGTAATTAGTACAACATCAAATTACTGTAAAAGGTTTTGTAACCGTTGAAATAAATAAATAAATATCTAAATAAATAAATAATAATATAATGTAAACGATGAGTCATCTCAAAATTGCCGATGAAAATATTTGTTTGCACAGTCTTAGAGGTTGACATCTCAAAAAACTATTAAAAATACAATTTCCTCCTCAAATTTTACTTTGTAAAATACATTAAAAATAAAAATTATAGTGCAAAATAAGAAAAATATACGGGAATACTACACACATTATTTGATATATTTTCGAGAATTTAATTTTTGAATCCAATTTTCTCAGAATGACATTTTTGACGTGTCATAGTTTAAAGCTCAATACACATTTCATTTCAACATTTTCGAATATATAAATTTACGATCAGCATCTGTGTCGATAATTAGTGGAATTGGTAATTGGAATTGGTGGAATAAAATATTTAATCAGAGTGGTAATCAGTATGAAGTCTCATTTTTCAGGTATTTTGCTGAAATTAGTTTAGCCGTTAAAAATTGATCTGTCGTTTTTAATATATTTTCGATAAATCTTACAATAATTAAAATCTATTAGAAAAAAATGTTTATTTAAAGGTGTGGTATGGAGCACCTAACAGTGTGGGGCAGGGAGAGGTAAGTAAAAGTGATTAAACTTGCGACAAATTATCGTCAGCCTATAAAATTAAATCTATTCGCGGGTGATATTTTGATTAAGTCTTTGTGAATGATTTAACGGACGTCAACGATTGAAATTAACATTTCAACTGATTGAAATACCGCCAGTCGCGTTTTAATGGAGCCTTCCAATAAATTATAATTAAATGTGTTTAACATGTTACATCTTCCATAAATCCACTTCATAACGTATAATAAAAAAGGAAGATATTAGATACATATAATAATAGAGACACCAGACAACAACCGCTGACCCGTTTAACGTGTGCAGCAGGCTGGGGCAATGGGTGATGATCTACCCCAAGCTGACGGTGATGTCATTCAATGGAAGCTCTTATATAGTATCATGGATAGATAATGAGAACTTCTATCCTAACTAAGAACTCTAATGCTACTATCATCATTAGAAACACTCCAACCATTTATTTTATTTTATTTATTTATGGGACCCAAACAGGGAAACAAACAAACAGTGAATGGGACCCAATAAGCAATAGCTCTTTTACCAGTTTACTTTCGCTACCCAGATCGGCATTACTTTAAAAAAATTTGCATGTTTTATTGATCGATTAATTTAGTATTGTGATTTACTCATATCTTCACCATATATTTTTCCTTATGTGATTAATATTAGTGAAAAATATCTACATCCTGTTGAAAAGTATTTATAGACTATGAAGGATTGTAAAACTATGGTTTACGTATGGGGTGAGTATTGTGAGGTGAGAATAAAAAAGAAGAAAAGTAAAAAAGAAAATGTGACAATCAGACTAATGAAAATCTTTCAGTTTGCTAAATTATGAGTCCCAGATAATCAAACAACAATGTCTTGATGTCAATGAGTGCCATGTGGTTTGAAGACAATATTTTTGTTATATAAGTATTATTGTCGTTTTGATGTATTTATTGTGAATTCAGTATAAAGATCCCATTAGTGATAATTTTGTTGAAAAGTTATAGATGTCTAAATCCAAAGATTATTTCTGAATGCCAGAAGTAATTTACAGTTTTTTTTATGACATTTAAGTGATAAATTACCGTAAAATTTTCTTAACTTAATGTGGGAAAGGAAACGTGGTAACAGCATGAAGATGTGTCCCATGCACTTTGAGCAAGTATCAGTCTTAATTTCAATTTCATCGTGTAGCACATATACCCTTTCAATGGTACAGGAGAAAAAATATCTCAGGTTTTGTTAGGATTACAAAACGCTTCTGTAAGGCCAAATAAATATAAATGACAACCTAAAACAGAATGAAGATATCATAATTAATTTATATTTATATTAAATTTACATAAAACTTATGAGTTTATTTATATTTTAAAATATTTTCTATTAGGTACTTGTTAGTATGTTGTTATTTTAAATATTTAAAAATTATTTTCACAAATTGTACATACGATTTGTTTGTTGAAATAAAGTTTTATATAAGACTGACAATTCTTAGGAATGCTTCGTGACGTCTGATTTTGTTAGAGAGAAAAGAAGTAAATAAATCGGATTAAAACGTCGAGGCTTCAATAGCTGTTTTGCACGCAAGTTCCATAACGTAATTTACTTAACAAAGGTGATCAATCTCTATTATGGTGGAACCCGCAAGTGGTGGTCTCAACCAGATGGTTCCGATTCGAAATGTTTATCTGAAATTAATATGAACATATTCACGACCATTCAAAAAGTAAGCACCGTCGCATTAGGAGCCATCCTAAAAATATACGGTTATAATAAATTATGAGTACGCGGCCTTGTAAATGAATAAATGAGTAACTAATGTAACGTTAGGAATTTAACAGTAGTTTTATAATTAAATAAATATCATTAACGTTATAAACGTGTAATCAAGAAGAGTTGAACTATAAAACAAAACCGGTATTGTAATACAGAGCAAGTCTGTTATTAAACAATAGTAAGGAGATGGCTCGACATATGATGCTGGTTAAAGCCGAAATCATATTTTTACACATATTAAGTAAAGTTTAATACAGTTGGCGATGAAGTATAAGACAGCAATAGTTTGATATTTGTTTTAATTTTTTGAAAATACTATAGAGGAGAAATTGCTGTCCCGCGCACGGGTTGTGAATTTATGGTACCGATGCTAGAATCATTCATCCCAAAGCAGAAGTATACAAAAAAGCATTCAGTTATCTTCTGTGTGTAGTTTTCTGGAATATTTTGCCGTATATCCTAGAGCTCTCGGTGGATTTTTTGGATCCCATTGCAGGGTTCAACATCAGGGCTAATGTGTGACACATCAGCCAGAACGTCCAAATGTCCAACCAGAGAGGTCAGATATACATCTACATATACATCTAGATATACATATACAGATATACATAAAGATATACAGATATATATCAGATATACATCAGGATTAACTGAGTTTGGAATGACTGCGACAGGACGTCCATCCAATGATGTCCTAGTGAGGAATGAAAGGAACTTCGGATGCTTCCGAGGGTTCGTTTGAGGGAAATCCTGAGGGGATCTGTGCGATAAGTCTTCTTGTGTATTGGTGGTTTGACTCTGTCATTCCCCGGTGTTGTGTTAATGTGTGGGCTCCTGCATTGGATAAAGACCTGCCGGTCCCGTGCTTCCCTAGCCGGATATCCAAATGCATTTTTATTATTTTTTGTTTCGTCTTTTTCCCAGTTAAGGGGGTGTCTGTTTGACCTTAGCCATCCACTGCCGCCACTGCGAAATTCGTCTACTATGTATTATTTTTCTTCTTCTTTCCTTTTCTTTGTTCTTGTATTTATTAATGTATTTATTTTATGCAATAAAGAAGTATCTAATGGTGTCGGTCTGTGAATGGTTTTGTTTTTGCGGCCGTGCCGCCTCGCACCGGTTTATACGACCCATGCGGGGCAGCACGGTCATGCATTGTAGCTAAAAAAATGTCAACCTGGAGACGAATGAGAAGGACCGATATGGGAGCTTTTGCTCATAAAACGGTCCTGGGTAAGCGGTGGGTACCATTCACAGGTCAGATATACACGGCAAAATATCCCAGAAAACTACACAGAAAAGATTTTGAACGGTCGTAAAAACCTGAAAATATTCTGTTTTCTGTTTCCGAGTATCATCATGAGAGTAGCTCGGGAGTACCGGAATAAGAACACGGGTATTGGTGGAATTTTATTTTAATTAAGCTGCAGTGACAGTGAATCGCTTTGACAGTGATTCTGCTCTTCTGGCAAACAGCGTCGAAAACTAAAAATCTTTTATACATTTTTTCAATTACAACTTAATCAAAATTTATAATATACGCACGATGAGTTTGTTTTTGTGACTACTATTGTATTGAAAGGGGCAGTCCCCCCTCTAATTATTAGGTATAATTAATAGCTTTTCTTAACGTTAGAAAGAGACACTAATGAAATATAACCAGTAAGAAGGGAAATATCTGTGATGAAAGAGATTGCAAAACAATGGAACCTTTGTTTCCCTTCACAAATTTATTTTCAACTTAATCCTTGACCCGTGCAATGTCGGGTACGAACAACTAGTTAAAGAATAATGTTCCTAAAGTTATTCATACATGTTCGGCGCTCCATTTGCAATAAATAGAATAATCTATGTGAAGTTCTTAGACGAAATTACAACAAATAGCTTATATCTATCTATAATATGATCTCTAAAATAGACGTAATTGACACTGACGAGGGTACTGGCTGTAAAAGACGCATTTTAAATATATTATAAGGTACAGAAAATACGGCGGTTCTTCAATTGGAAATACAAACGATCTACCATCATTTCGGATCGCTATCCAATGAAAAGGAATAAACATTAACCAACATTGTCAAAATATTTTTCAAACTTAATTTCAATTTCAATTTTCAATTCAATTGATTTATTTTTATTTTTAATTATTTTAGTTACTTTGTGGAGTAACATGATTATTTTTATTTCCAAAAACATTTTTTACTATTTTGAGATATTAGGTCCTTACATATGAAATTGGCGTTTTGCCGTACTGGCAAATTTGATCTCAAATATCTTCTCTTTGGTTAGGAATTCCAAATCCAAATTTATACAGCTATTTACTCATGTATTTGTGTTTTGAAAATTATAATTCATTTGTTTTTTCCTCAATTGTTTTTTTCTTTGCGTCACTCAGTTTACAAAATGAAAAACTTGAAATATCGCGTTATTTACGAGTACGAGTTCCACCGTGGCACCAGTGCTACGGAAACGGCTCGAAGGATTAATGATGTGTATGGCGACGGTGCCGCAAAAGAAAACACAGTGCGTTTTTGGTTCCAACGTTTTCGTTCTGGAAATTTCGACCTGCAGAACAAGCCCCGTGGACGGCCGGAGACCAAAGTTGATAATGAAGAATTGAAGGCTATTGTGGAAGCGGATCCATCGCAAACCACATCCGAGTTAGCTGCAGGCTGCGGTGTTAGTGATAAAACTGTTTTAATCCACTTGAAGCAAATTGGTAAGGTGAAAAAGCTTGAAAGGTGGGTACCTCACGAATTGAGTGAAGCAAATCAACAAACGCGCGTTGACTGCTGCGTTGCATTACTCAACCGGCACAATAATGAAGGGATTTTAAATCGAATCATTACCTGTGATGAAAAGTGGATCCTGTACGATAATCGGAAGCGCTCATCGCAATGGCTGAACCCTGCCGAACCAGCCAAACCATGCCCCAAGCGAAAATTGACTCCAAAAAAGTTACTTGTGAGCGTTTGGTGGACTAGTGCTGGTGTCGTTCACTACAGCTTTCTTAAATCTGGCCAGACGATTACGGCAGATGTCTATTGTCAGCAACTGCAAACCATGATGGAAAAGCTAGCTGCTAAACAACCGAGGCTGGTTAATCGCTCTAGGCCACTGCTGCTTCATGATAACGCTAGACCACACACTGCACAACAGACGGCTACCAAATTAGAGGAGCTTCAATTGGAATGTCTAAGACATCCACCGTACTCTTCGGACCTTGCTCCAAAAGATTATCATTTTTTTCGAAATTTGGATAACTTATGCAAAGGAAAAAATTCAACTCCGATGGGGCAGTCCAAACCGCCTTCAAAGATTTTATTGATTCCCGTCCGAATGGTTTTTTTAGTAAAGGGATCGATGAACTACCTATGATATGGCAAAAGTGCATAGATAGAAATGGTTCATACTTTGATTAAATAAATATATTATAATAAAAAAAAATCGGCTTTATGTTCCTCCCATACTAAACGCCAATTTCATATGTAAGGACCTAATATTTTATCACTGCCATAGTTTCGATAAGAGCAACCTAGCATCTTTCCCTCTACCGAAAAAAGCACTCCTCCCCCCTCACGGTTGACAACACACAAAATTTTTGTTATTATCATTGAAAATATTTTTTTAAAACGGTGAAGGAGAAGAAAATTAAATAAATAAATAAGATGTCATGCGCTTTACACATATCCATCACCAATAAGTGTCTAAATAAAAAATATCAAACTGACAGGAATCTCAATTAAACCACTTTTTACATAAAATATCAAGCAAACAATCGTAGAAGAATAAAAAAGCAAGAAAAAAATTTCATTCAAATAAATTATGTCTTTCAAAAATTTTCTTTTAATAATGATTTTCCTCATTAAACCATATAAATGTGTTGCATGAAGTGTGAGATAAAATCATCCTTAAACATAAAAAAATATAATATACATGATATTTTCAACGTATTTTGATAATATAATTAATAAAATTAAGTAGATTGTAAAATTTGCAGCCTGGAAAAAATACCATAGAGAATGGTTGGAACATTTTAATTTTCAATATAACCTCTTTGAAGCTGAATATATTTTTCCGAGCGGCAACGCTGATACTCAATTTAATAGAAGAATTTGTCCAAGTCTTCAAAGTAATGTTCTGCAGTCGCTACGGCAACATCGGGATTTTTATTGAAGGACAGAAAAACGTGAAATTCTGGTAATACCACGCCAGGTGAATAAAGTGGACCTCTCATTGATTGAAAAGTAAAGCACATTCCACTCTGTGAACTACCGCATTATCCTGGTAAAATAGGGATTGCGGAGCAGCCGTATTATCACTAGGCCATTTTTTCATTAGGACTATATTATCATTACAGTTGAAGTGGCGTGGAGAGCATAGCCACTTATGCGTAAAAAAATGCCGAATTGGGTAGCGAAAGTGTGGGACGATATGAGAGTTATTTATAGTAAAACGTCCATGGGTGTTGCGTTCCCCTTCATTTTATTATCAGTAGAGTCCTATAGGACAACTGTGCCATATTTGGAACGGATATAATACTCGATTAATTTATTAACGGATATTATACACAGGTAATTAATTATCTATACAAATATAAATGTTAATGTTCGTTTGTACAAAATCGATTGTCTCTGAAAGTTCTTCAAAGATTGCTTTAAATTTTTGGCACAACGTTGTATTCGATTGGAGGATGTTTTTATATACCTAATTTGTTTTCATAAAACCTACTATTTATTTATATAAATAAAAATGTATATTTTTGACTGTCCGAAATCATAAATCTTCTAAGGTCTTTTTGACACAACATTGCTTCGCATTCGCACATATTATTTAAAAAAGGCGCAGGTACCTACCCTTTCAATATTGATAAATATTTGGACATAACATTTTTTAAATTCAATTTTTTTGATAAAATTCGGTTGTCTTTGCTTAAATAAAACGTTTGAATCGATAAGAAAGTGCAGCCAATCTTATCGCG
Source organism: Agrypnia vestita (assembly GCA_016648135.1). Taxonomy (NCBI): domain Eukaryota; kingdom Metazoa; phylum Arthropoda; class Insecta; order Trichoptera; family Phryganeidae; genus Agrypnia; species Agrypnia vestita. The sequence continues at coordinate 42,473 of JADDOH010024415.1, read as the reverse complement.
ATACTTATAGCTATAAAACTCAATGTCTGTCTCTCTGTCTTTCTGTCTGTACTCTATAAAAATCTGCACCGTTTGTCCGATTCGACTCAAATTTTGCATAATTATGCTTTAAAACATTTCCCCCCTCCCATTCTACCCCTTACCACCTCCTGATATATTTTCAATCTATAAATATATATATATATATTAGGTCCTTACATATGAAATTGGCGTTTAGTATGGGAGGAACATAAAGCCGATTTTTTTTTATTATAATATATTTATTTAATGAAAGTATGTACCATTGCTATCTATGCACTTTTGCCATCTCATAGGTAGTTCATCGATCCCTTTACTAAAAAAACCATTCGGACGGGAATCAATAAAATCTTTGAAGGCGGTTTGGACTGCCCCATCGGAGTTGAATTTTTTCCTTTGCAAGAAGTTATCCAAATTTCGAAAAAAATGGTAATCTGTTGGGGCAAGGTCCGGAGAGTACGGTGGATGTCTTAGACATTCCAATTGAAGCTCCTCTAATTTGGTAGCCGTCTGTTGTGCAGTGTGTGGTCTAGCGTTATCATGAAGCAGCAGTGGCCTAGAGCGATTAACCAGCCTCGGTTGTTTAGCAGCTAGCTTTTCCATCATGGTTTGCAGTTGCTGACAATAGACATCTGCCGTAATCGTCTGGCCAGATTTAAGAAAGCTGTAGTGAACGACACCAGCACTAGTCCACCAAACGCTCACAAGTAACTTTTTTGGAGTCAATTTTCGCTTGGGGCATGGTTTGGCTGGTTCGGCAGGGTTCAGCCATTGCGATGAGCGCTTCCGATTATCGTACAGGATCCACTTTTCATCACAGGTAATGATTCGATTTAAAATCCCTTCATTATTGTGCCGGTTGAGTAATGCAACGCAGCAATCAACGCGCGTTTGTTGATTTGCTTCACTCAATTCAATTCGTGAGGTACCCACCTTTCAAGCTTTTTCACCTTACCAATTTGCTTCAAGTGGATTAAAACAGTTTTATCACTAACACCGCAGCCTGCAGCTAACTCGGATGTGGTTTGCGATGGATCCGCTTCCACAATAGCCTTCAATTCTTCATTATCAACTTTGGTCTTCGGCCGTCCACGGGGCTTGTTCTGCAGGTCGAAATTTCCAGAACGAAAACGTTGGAACCAAAAACGCACTGTGTTTTCTTTTGCGGCACCGTCGCCATACACATCATTAATCCTTCGAGCCGTTTCTGCAGCACTGGTGCCACGGTGGAACTCGTACTCGTAAATAACGCGATATTTCAAGTTTTTCATTTTGTAAACTGAGTGACGCAAAGAAAAAAACAATTGAGGAAAAAACAAATGAATTATAATTTTCAAAACACAAATACATGAGTAAATAGCTGTATAAATTTGGATTTGGAATTCCTAACCAAAGAGAAGATATTTGAGATCAAATTTGCCAGTACGGCAAAACGCCAATTTCATATGTAAGGACCTAATATATATATACATATATATATATATATATGTATATATGTGTGTGTGTGTGTAAGTATTAATTTCTTTGGGGGTAGCCCGCGTCAAAATCTGGTCCTCAGAAGGACCATTCATCAACCGACGTTTCGCCTGAATCACAACAGGCATCTTCAGGGTGTCTTGTTAATAAATTTCCGTCACGAGGGGCAGTGCGAGCACGTCTGTTCGTATCGGAAGCTTATTACCAAGTGAGGTCTGGTAAGTCAAAATCTAAATTTGGGTACTTTGGTCATTATTGGCCTTAATGGTTTTTGGGAATTTCGTATTAAATATTGGGTATTCCCGGCCGTTGTTGGCCTTAATGGCGTTTATCTGACTTCTTGTGATGCGCTTTGTACTCGATGTTGCTTTTATCGTATCGGTGGTTATATTTAATTGATTTTTTGCGTTAAAATATTATTATTACTATGAAATTTACTGTTGAATAAAATGTTTAAACATTTTATTCAACACTGAGCCACAGAAATGCATGGCCGGGTACAGCTAGTATTAAATATATTCTGTTCAAGATTTTTTCGTGGATTGGGTGACCAGATGGAGGGAGGAGAGTGCCTATTTTTGAGCAGGGTCCTAAACAGTAAATTTTCAAAAATTGGTTAAATCGGGTAATGGGTGTAGAAATGTACATAGAGTATACGGAGTAACTTCCTGTTTTATATATGTATATGAATCTAGATATGTTTATCAATCCATATTTACTGCATAATATTGATGATTGAGCACATCATTTAATTGATAATTGTTTATCCCTTTATTGTTAAAATCTTTTTATACAACAAAGGTGATTAAATTCATTATATTTTATTTAATTTCTAAAAAGTGACGGTCCATTCCACAATTTTTTTTCATCTATAAAATATTTTTATACAACAAAGAGAATTAAAGGTTATATATTTTATTAATTTCAAAAAAAGTTATTGTCCATTCCACAATATTTTTTTTATTTTTGAGAGGATTAAAGTGGTAAAGTCTCCACTAATAAATAAATGTGGATTCTTTACAGCTTGTTACAAGCTAAATAGCTAAAAACAAACAACTATTGGCAATTTATTGCGGTGTAAAAACATATGTTAAGCAGGTACGCCTTCCGCGTTGCCAGGTCGGCACACCACACTACCTTTAGTAATTACCCTGAGTGGCCAGACTATTTGACTTCCAAACAAAAACTTGCACAAATGGTCTGGTCTCGTACTGATGTCTTGTGGTATGCGATTGTGATGATCTTTGGGGATTTTCACCGTTTAATATAAAGCCAAAAACATTTGTTTATTAAGTAGTGGACTAAAAGACGTTACACTAATTTTAAAAAGGTAAATATGTCCATTTCCTATGATTGGAATAAAAATTGTATATTTTTAAGACTTATCTAAGAAAAAATATATTTGGTTTTAAATTACACGAGGCGTTATCAATCATTAAATTACACTTAAGAGTAAATTAAATTAAAAAGTAGAATAACACACATTATGGGATTACAGAAATCTAAAAACCCAGAAAAAGTAAAATACATATCGTGAAACATCGTTTAATTGTACTAAAAACAAGGTTGATTCACAAGAACAGAAAATTTTCTTTATCAGTATACTATTCATCTTAATCGGTGTCAATCAACTGGCGAGATTTATGACTGGGTGATATTTGTGTTTTTAGTATCTAGAGAACGTTTCTTGTAAACGAAGTTGAAGTATAGGGTTTATTCTGTGGTCAGATCATGTCTATTGTTTGATTATTATTAATATTTAATATTATAAACCCATTCTGGACTGAATTTTTTCAGGTTAAAGAAAATGTTAGAATTTTTATACAGTGGTATTGTGTACTTATACGACTATTTCAGCCACTAGAAGATTCATCAAAGTTTTAGTTTTGGAAAAGCAGTTGATGCTGTTCGGCTCCAATTTAAGAAATTCGTTATATTTATTTTAATCTACATTTGCCTATGCCAAAACCATATGTTAACAACGTAACAATGCTAATCCATAATGGATTATAATTACTATTATTATATACAATGGAAACATGCATTACAGAAGAGTATATATAATTTTTTTATACTTTCCAGTATATTTGAAACAAGCAATTTAGTATAAAAAGCACTGAAAAAATTTATTATGACGTAAATATTTATTATAGAATAAAAAAAATATCTCATAAATGTACTCTTTGATTATCTGATTTCAATATAGGTACTCGAAATTTAAAAAAAAACTTATTATATGTCAATGATTCATTTATAATCAAATGATTTGTTGAGTAATTTATATATACATATATCATATTATGTATTGTATGTGGGGTATAAAAACAAAGGCAGCAAAGTCCAAACAAATTTGAATGCAATCATCAAGGATTACTAATTAATAATGTACTAAATTCGAGATTTTGTGGGAAAAATAGCTTATAAATTTATAGGAAATATGATTTTGGAAGGGAAAGATACATAAAATATAGAATTAAGTACATTTAAATAGGTAATCTTCGATGATTGCATTCAAAACATTTTTTTATTTTTTTGGATGTTGCTTGCTTGCTTTGCTTTTATATCCCATATATATAGTGAAGTACAATTAAAAAAAAACTAAATATTTATTTAATAATATATATATTATTTGTTTTAGTCTATTAATATTTGATTAATTACACAAACATGTTTTAATTTTGTGTAATCAAGAACTCCAGCAATAATATTTAAAATATTTTTTTAAATAATTAAGGAAATTAAAACAAAAGACATTATCCATTTTGATATTTTGACATAAATAGGGTGTTTTACCCTGACGCTGGAAAGGTTTATCCGAAACATGTAGGTGTAATTAATCAAATATAAATAGATTAAAACAAATAATAAAATTAATTTTTATAATGTCAATCTACAAAGTTTCTCAACCAATTGAAATTTAGTTTTTATTTATTTTGAAATATTACGATAATATTGTAATAATGATAAAAATATAGCTGTATAATCATTTGACAAAAAATGACATATAGAAAAGAATTTACAATGTACCAAATACAGTAAAAATGCAGAAAATAAGCATTAAAACAATGCACAAAAAAAGAGTAAAATAAATGTAACGAATAATAAATATAATATCTATTCAAAATAAATAAATAAATAAAATTTAGCAAATATATTTATGAAAACAAAGTTTATAAAATAAAATTAAAAACTCATTAAAACAGGTTTTCATAAAAAATAAACATAAACCTGTATGTCATTATACTTCAATATAAACATATTGTGGTAATTCATTTTAATAAAATTTACGATGATTTATTACCCCGGTGTAAAGTATAAAAAACTCCATTATAAATTCTATTGTACCAACATGTGCGTTACAATCAAATAAAAAATAAAGAATGGCAGTTTAGTGTGTTCCAGAACATAATAAAATATATATATATATATGTATATATATATTTTGAAATGCACAAAGTAGACCGGTCAAGGGTTAAATATATCTGTAATCAAAATCATTCGTTTTCGTATTCATATATAAAAATGGTATCCGGTTCGGGACATTTTCAGCGACAGGCCTGTAGCGGCCTGTCGCTGAAAATGTCCCGAAAAAAAAACCGATGAAACCGTAAATCGGTTCATACTGCGGGGGTACATTTATTGGAGGGGCGGCAAGAGCTGGTCGAGGGGGGGAGTTGCGGTACTGGAGGGCGGGGAGGGGAGGGAGGGCCCTGCCACTCTCGCTAATTAGTCTCTTTCGTTCGTAGCAAAGTTAATCTTCATTACCCGCCCGCGCGTCTCTCCCGCCCGCCACGTCCCTGGTAGGAGTATATATTGATACGGGGACAAAACATCTGCTTACCGGATCATTTATCTTGTTTTCGTCGACGGACACGCCATCATTCATAATCGAAATTTTGGGAAAGAAACCAATTTGCTTACGGAGGCGGATATTACTCAGGACAAACGGCCCGCCCTTGTGTGAGATAAACGGACGCCGTACACAATGCCATTGTTGCGCTTGCAAATAAGGTAACCAAGTGTTGAAGAACAATGTTAATGATTTTGAACATTCATATACGAGATTATTAGATTTATTAGGAGCGGCTATTCTGGGCAGCGCTCGTAGAGAGACTTTCGCTAGAGTGATCGCCAACGTCGGGGGAACAGGTAGGGCACACAGAGAAGAAGAAGAAGCGTTTAAATATTTTTGTTTTCTACAATGTTCAATTGTACAACTAGGTATTTATTTTATGAAATGTTAATAAATTCACAGTTTTCACGATATATTATCGCACGCATCTCATTCATGACACACATGCCGTGCACTTATATTTTAATCGATTATTTGATGATGCATTTAGTTGTGTTTTTAAAAACTATTTAATGACAGTAGGTACATATGTTTTTTAATAAATTTTATATATTCACGTATAGTTAACGCTACACATTTTTTATTACATACAGGAATGAGAAAATCACATAAATGTAGCGACTTTAACGGCAATCGAGCCTAGAATCCTCGTTATGAGAAGCCTATTTTGTGCTTACTAGAAAATTTATTAGAAAATTATATTCGAGAACGAATTAAAAAAAAACACTTCTATTTAAGTCGGTTCATGAACAAATGTTCGAGATGATATATCAATACTCTTATTTAAGCGTCACGCTATATTTGAATTTCTTTAAATATTCTCCGTGATTTCATGTAAATTGAAAGCGCAAAAATATGTGCGCGGAACACGGCTAACGCCACATATTACGCTCCACGGAAACCGGAAATACGAGAGCATTATGAGTCGTTTAATTACTTGCCCGGCAGCTTCACTTGTTACAACCGGAAGTTAGTTCTAGAGATTGCGACGTAGCACAGCGCCGTAGCGGTACGGTAGTGAAGCGATGTAGTAGTGAGGCAGTGTGGCATAGTAGCAATATATGGCGTAGCACAGCCGTTGCATCAACGTGTCTTACTGCTACAGCAGCTGCTGGGAGGCGAAAAATTCTTGTTAAGTTTTTATAAATGTTCCTAGGTGATTCTTTAAAATGATAAATTTAGAATTGTTTGTGCATTTATGATTTTATATAAAATCATTACAAGTTTTGTCATAATAGTAGATACACATATAAAAATATACTTTATTTCAATAAATTTTGCTCTCTTTTTTGTATTTTTACGTGAGGGTTTTACTTATTGCCATTGCAGGGCTGTTAAGGCTTTACATTACTAATTACTTCAACTTTTTGCCGTTTTTGTGAAAACATGGCATTTTGTTATTAATTTATGAAATAATGTACCTACGTAATATTTTTATACACAAATAAATGATAAAATAATTATTTAAGACGATATATTGGTTTAAAAAGTTGGCTCTAGCAGTCAAAATACTCATAAAATATCTCTGACTGCAAAACGAATATCACGAAATAAATTAAAAATTTTGGAAAAAAAAACATTTGCCAATTTCAAAAACAGTTGGCTTAACCAACATACATTGTTCTCATTCAATATCGCGTACATATTTGGCTTTCAAAATGAGTGAAATAGGTAGTAGGTATGTAACTAATAAAGTAACGGCAACATAATCTTTTAAATTAAAATTTTTCACTAAATTTGTAACAAAATTTTTGAATGTGTTGATCAACATTGGAGAATAGGTGTTTTCATACATTTTGAGTTATGTATAAATTAAGATGGGAAAAATATTTTGACTTAACGAAACCTGATAAGATTTAAATAAAATTAAAATAATAATACTGCTTCATAGGCCTGGTGGGAAAATATAATTTATCATAAATATGTACATTACCAGTATTTCTTCACACGATCTCAAAACGATAATCAAAAAATCGAGCACTATCTGTACATACTTTATTATGATTGATTGATTCAAATGCTATATTGATTCAAAACCTATACACCAACCGTAAAACTAAAATTAAAGTCAAAAGTCGAAAGAAATCATGACGAGTAATGGTATTAGACAGGGGGACAGTCTGTTTCTTTTTGTGTTCAAACCCTTTTCTGTTCAAACTCATAATGGACGAAATCATAGAGAAGGTGGCTAGCCTAGGACTGGGATAAAAAATGGGTAACAAAATAATCATTGTAATATGTTACGCAGATGACGCAGCGATAATTGCAGAGTCTGAAGATGGTTTGCATAAAATGCTGTATAAATTCCGCATTGCATCCCAAGGGCTTAATATGTTAATAGCATTCAGCAAAACTAAAAGTTTGGCAATATCAAAACAACCAACAAAACGTAAGCTGAGTATTGATAATGAGCCTGTGGAGCAAGTCATGAGCTTTAGATATTTAGGTATAGAAATCTGTAGCCATAGCGATCTGTATACTGAAGTCCGAGAGCAAGTTAACAAAGCATGCACCGTATCAGGGTGTCTCAAGAACTTGGTCTGAAAAAACAAAAATATACAAATTTAAAATACGTTCAAAATATACAAGAAATGCGTGCGACCTTTATGACATACGCTGTAGAGACGCGGGCTGACACTGTCCGCACCAAAGGACTCCTCAGAACAACTGAAATGAAGGTGCTGAGATCCATTACTGGAAAAACTCTACGTACCCGTGTCCGAAATGAAGACTTAAGGAAAACTTGCAAAATGGAGGGCATAGCACGGAGTAGATCCAGAAAGAGATTCTGGCGGGATTGCGTGGCCAGAATAGACAGTGACAGACTCGTGCATACAGCAGCGAATGAAATCCCCTCTGGAAGACGCCTACCGTGAAGACGACTAAAAGATAGAGGGATAGCTGGACCTCGTCATCCCAGGAGGCGTAGTCTTCTGTAGCACAGATCAGCAGATCTACTAAAAGAAAAAGAAGAAGAAGATTCAAATGCCCTATACACAAAAACTCTTAAAAATACGTATTTTTGAAAGATTTTATTTGCAGTTTTAACACGATCTACCTATTGAAATGAAAAAAACGCATAATAATTTTAGGTTTATTTTGTTCATAAATAATATGAAATTCAGCGTCGGGCGTTCGAAACACGACCGAAATAAGCGCTAACTGACCAAAATTGTAGGAAATTTGAGTGTTGCGTACTCTTAGGATCCGCGCGCTCTTGGGGCACCTTACCCTATTAATTAAGATCGAGGAACAATAATTGCTAATCTTCTTTTTGATATTACCGCGCAATAAAAAATACAATCTTGTATGAACCTTTGACCTTCCCTTGTTGAAGCAGTTAAGCCCCCATGGCCGCCCTAAGTCCCACTAATTGTCTCGCCCCCCCGCTCCCGCCCATCTGACCATCACCATTAATCCCTGAGCCCGGAGTCTTATCAGATCTCATGAAACCGCTTCATCTGTCCGAAGTATAAAGGATACAGGTGAAATTGCTATTTCGGACTAAACCTAAAATCGTATGGGAAACAAAAACGGCACTATGCACAGAGTTGAGATATACATATTTTACTGAGCCAGAGAGCAGATTTTAAATTGATTTGATTTTCATAAAATGTTTCTGAATCATATTGTTATGCGATCGATTTATTAGGCAAAGTCACTGGACACGAATTTAAACGGAGCTCAGTTCTTAAATTAGCACTAATTTTTAAATTAAATTAGCAAAAATTTTTCTAGAATTTAACACACGTTCGCACTAAGTCAATTTGATCTTCACACACAGGTTCGCAGAGAATTCACGTCGATTCGCTTGTAAGTGGTCGCACATATTTCGAAACAAGTTAAGTACTATCCTTAATTTATTTTCGCTGCCCGCACTCGCTGGCCATACTGCATCATCACTGGTTTCTATGGAGTCGCCGAAATATCAAATAAACTCTCCGCGCGCGCGCCTGCTCGCCTTTTATACAAAACGTTGAATTCGCGAACCTGGAGATCGTTTTGCTATTTTTTTCACATTTTTAGTAGTTTCTTAATATTTTTAGTGATTACGAGAATAGTCCAGTTGATTCTAGATGTGTATGAACTGATCGAGAAGCTTCGAAAATGTTCAGTTACCATTGCCCATGATAATATAAACACGTATTCAAGATCAGTATCTATTAAACAACTTTCTTATTTGTAAGAATATCATTTTAAAATTTGTCACATCCCCATGTGTGTATACTAAACTTACACTCAAATCTGACTAATCATCTTTAATTTATATAATTGCTTCCTAATTTCTTTAACATATTTTGAACTTTCTGTGTATAGTTTTCTGGGATATTCTGCCGTGTATACGTGACCTCTCTGGCCAACGTTTCAGATCCCATTGCAGGGTCCATCATCAGGGCTGATGTGATGTGAAGGCTAAGTATTGCCTTGCAATACCGTACCGAAGTCAGGGTGTCTCCAAGTTTGTGTTATGTTAAGTACTGGATTGCAGTACCGTGTCGAAAGCAGGGTGTATGTATCTTGATGTAGTGTGTTGTGTATCTACTAACGGATGTCGGACTGTACACATATACACGGCAGAATATCCCAGAAAGCTATACATAGAAGATGCTGAACGGCCGTGAAAACCTAGGGACATACTTTGAACTAATGAAATTGTACTTTTGATTTACAAATTTTCTGTAGTTTGTGTATGTCCTCGTATCGGAGGAGGAATGGGCCATCGTTTGGTAAAACATTTAGCAGTATGAGTTCTCAAGCATGCAGATGTACAGTGAATTGAAATATTAATTCATTTCGTTGTGGCATTCATGTATATATTGAAATTATTAAGTCCTTTCAAGCATAATAATAATATTTTACAAAAAGGAAGGGAAAATTTAAATTATTAGATAGAGGGTAATTAATTTTAAAAAATACGCATGAAGTATTAAGTCATTAAATAATATATTATGAATATTTAAAAATATACAAATAATGTGTTTTACTAATTACGAACATGATAATAATTAATAAACATATTTGATTGTCAGTTAATAATGAAATTGTCAACCTCAAATAATAAACAAGTTCAATCATATTTCCATCAATTGTTATCGCATGAGTATAATTAATTAAACAGATTAATATGTTGTGTTAACAGCGGCGTTTCATAAAAATAATACATTTTATCAAAAAATCACTTTTATTAAAACTATTCAATTAAGATACTCGATTCCTACACAGTGAACCAAATAAAATAATGACTAAATGAATAAAGTTATAAATATTAGTAAATTAGCTGTAACCCATCAAAAATGACGATACTTTACATGCCGGTTCCTCAAGAAAAAGAATTTACTTATTTATAGCCGACAGCCATGAAATAGTAATAACGACTTTTATCATCATGAACATTTTTTTTATGTCCTCTGTTAATGGTACTATTTTAAACCCTGGCGATTGCGCTGGGCAGAACATGAAATGGTTCATACTTTTGCTAAGTCCTATTTCTACTGTATTTTTTACCGGTGACCGAGACTCGGCGGAAGCTACATCGCTGTTGCGGCCGGTTCGGGTTTTCTGGCCCGGGTTTCAATTCGAACGAAATTACTGACGTTACACGAAGTTACGGACTGACAGACAGACGGTTGGTCGGACTGACAGACAGACGGATGGTCGGACAGACAGACAGACGGATGGTCGGACGGATGGACAGACAGATAGACAACGAAATTATTATGTTTTATATGACTATAATTACCAATAACAAAAAATACTACGATAGTAACATGAGAACAATTAATTATCATTCAATAATTTGGAACTATTTATCATTTATATTTGGTAATTTTAGAAAACTAACATATTTGTAAACACCAAATTGATTTAAAATTGACCGAATTTGATCTCTGTATCCTCATTACGGACGCATAAAACCAATTATTCAATTATTAACCAAGCTTCAGTGCATACGAAACTGGTCGAGATTAAAATTAATCATCGTGGTGTGTACTTCATTAATTTATGAAATAAATAATTATTTTCAATCACAAGTTTAAGTCTAAAAACGTCAAAAAGATAGTGATTGTATTATTTATCTAAGTTGTATCGAGAGGCTATACATTGTTGTTTATATAAATTATATTGTTTAAAAGCATCGAAAAAGACGTAGACAATAAAAATACTTACGCAAATAGCACAAAATGAATACAGAGTAACTGAATGGAAAACTTTATTTGTATTGATCGGTATGTGGGAATGTGAATAGCCATAAAAATTCTTTCGTCATAATAGAAAATACACTTTAAATAGTATTTCCTTAAGAAGGGAATATTTACTCATGTACAGAAATCTAAGAAAATATTGAACGTAACGACAAAAACAGGAAATATTTTCAGGCCACATTTCGCGAACCCCACGAGGGTGGTTGGTTCAGCCTTCAACATTCAAAAACGGCAAGAAATACTGACTGCTATAAAAAGTGATTCACTGAAAAATAACCAAAAAGAAAATGTATCAACAAGACGACCCCGGAACGCACGGACAGAAAAAGCCCGGTGCGGACGTAAACCGACTCGATAGACTGTAAAATCCGATGAAAATGCAATTAAAATCGTTCAAATTTGTATGACCGGACGCTGGACCAACCGAATTTCGGCAAATATGGAAGCGTTTATTTTATGTTATTAAATTTATTGCATAATGCGATATGCAATACGAGTTTTGGTCCAGCGAGTGTGTAATGCGCCACTCCACTAGCAATAAGGCTTAAAATATACATAAAAAGTACACTGCGCCGCTTTGAAATAAGAGATTTTTTACCACCATATAAACTCAAATGGAAAACGTATTAAAACGTGATCCTTTTTGACAACATGGCGCTTTTTAGTCGTTTAGTGAAGACCGTACCTAATTCGGGGCAGTGCGGGCAATTTAAAGTTGCGCTCCGACTAGGCATTAATTAGTTTCGTCAGCAAATCCGGTATAATTTGTTTAAATGACGTATTTTATGACACTTCGTTAGTTACAACATGTTCGTGTGTGAAAAGTGCTTAAAGACCGTCGAGCTGGTGATGTCTTTTTAAATTGCCATTTAGAAAAGACGATCTTAAATTAAAATATTACTAATATTTGTTTGATAGTAGTAATGTAAGTAACAGTAAGACATTGAGTACTTCATTAAAATAAATAAATGGTAGTGTAGGTATTTAAATGTATATATAGTTACGTAAGTACCCGTGTTATTTTATAAATTTTATATGATATAATGATTTTGCTTATTTTTTTTAATAGGCATTCTTTGGTAGGTATATCTAATGATTTCACATAGATTTGTTCTCGCGGCCAGTTTTTATTTCTTAATAATTTTTTTTCGTCAAGTTGCAATGTAAGAACACAGTTTTGTGATATCCCTAATTTCGAACGTCAATCCCTAACCGAAACTAAAATCCAATAGCTAATCTCATTCCGTTTTTATCTATACATAAAAATTCAGCCTGCGTACGTTTGTGATCGCAAAACTCAAAAAGTAGTCGGTCAATTGAGTTGAATTTATGACACAACGTTGCATTCGAGTACGGGCGTGTTTATATCTATAAATATTAAATAATGTCCGTCTGTCTGTCAGTTCTCCATACAAATCTACACCGTTTGTCCGATCTAACTCAAATTTTGCATGCTTATTTTTTAGGACCTGACATAAAGCCAACTTTTTTCCGCGGACCTGGCGGAAAAAATAGGCCATACTTCTTTCTTGGAAATCCTATTTATTCCAGTCTTGATTAAATGGAAACATTGTTTTAATTAGAGGCATTGCAAAATATTAATAGAGTTGCAAACACGGAATACAATATATTAATAGAAATATTGTTAAATCAATGGAACCTTTGTTTTCTCCCACAAATTTATTTCAACTTAATCCTTAACCCATGCAACGTCGGGTACGAACAGCTAGTTATTAAATTAAATGAAAACATTATTCCGTTTTCAAATGTAACATAAAAAAGTTTACATTTTAATTTGATTTCCTAATATATTTCTTGTTTTCCCAAAAGCTTTAAAGTTTTGTAGGTACATTAAATAATTAATAACTAATTGATGTGCAGTTGAAATGCAAAAATAGAAAGTCTGTCATTATTGACGGGTTATTATAGCTAATAAGTTTATTAATAATTGCTATTTAACATTTATATCAATGATGAAGGTGACTGCTTTCTAAACTCAAAAACTATCCTATATGCAGATGATATGAAATTTTTTTCTCCCATAAATTCACTAGAAGATTGTCAAAGGCTGCAAGATGACCTACATCGTCTGAACACATATTGCAATGCCCACAGTCTGGAAATAAATGTTTCTAAATGCTTCGTTGTATGCTTTACAAGAATAAAAAGGTATTCTCTAATGAATATTCAATTAACAATATACCATTATCTACCAAATCCGAAAGCAAAGACCTTGGGGTGATACTTGACAGTAAATTAAATTTTAACAAACAGATCGATTACATAGTCACCAAGGCATCATCTATGCTTAGTTTTGTCATACGCACATGTAAACATTTCAAAAATATCAGTACCCTCAAGACACTTTACTTCTCATACGTTCGTAATATTTTAGAATATGCATCTCAGGTGTGGAATCCAGGTTATGCAGTACACGAAAATAGAATTGAAAGCGTCCAAAACAGATTCCTAAGATACCTAGACCTCCGTTCATTTAGATCTCATATAAGCAATGAAGACTCTGCGAAGTTTTTTAACATGCAGACTCTGACTCGTCGAAGAAACATAGTTGACGCGGTGATGCTATTCAAAATAACACACAATCTAGTTGATAGTTCGGAACTTCTTCAACGAATATCTTACCACATCCCAACTCGCAATAACAGACATTCACCTACTTTTCATCTCCCCTTTTGTAAGACCAACTCAAAACAAAACTCCATTATGTACAGATCCACAAATTCATTTAACGCAAACTATCACCACATTGACATTTTCAACTCAACAATAAGAAACATAAAACAAACAATATCTACACTACCGCACCCAAACTAATTCGTACATTATATCTTCCCTTCTACTCCCGTCCCAAATTCTCCTCTACCCTCTCCACTCGCTATTAAAGTAAGTTAAAGTAAATTATTATATTCAGTGGAAAATTTGTAATTGGCATAATTGTAAAAACCATTATTTCGTATTTTTAAGATTGTTGTTTTGCTGTTAATTTTCCCAAAAAAAAACAAAATAAAATAAAAAAAATAAAATAAATAAAATAAATGAGATAAATAAAAAATACACAAAAAAAATCCACCGAGACACGAATCTGAATGAAATTTTAAAATTTATTTCATTTACTTTATATACGCGAAGAGCGTCAGATGAAATTGAGGTATATACTTATTCAAAAGGTTTTATAGTCATTTTCGTGAGCACTCACGAAATGCGATAGAATTTTTAAAGAATGTATTTTTTTAAGCCGAACTAGTTCTCTTTGAACAGACACGCTATAAATATTAATTCGTACATTTTTGCAATCATAAATAGTTGACAGCAAAATTGGTTCATCGCAGTTTCGAGAAATTACAGTTCCAGGGTGTAATCGAACGATTTTCGATACATATATTTTTTCTGTAATTCTTTCTATTTTATTTGTTAATTACTTATATATTGCCTGACAGATTTGAATTTTACTTTGTGCAGGTGATTTATAGGAAAAACGTTTAAAATATCGATTCGGTATTTTTACTCATGAAATAAACCAAAAGATTCTCTACATTAATTTATATTCATTATTTTAGGCTGTTTTCACTAAGATTAATTATGGAGCGTAAAATGTCCCAATCTGATTTATAACTCAGTGTTGTAAAATATGAAATAAAAAACATTTTGTATTATTTGAATAATATAATATAATAATAATATCTGAAATAAACATAACTCCATTGGTTCATTTTTATTGTGATCTCGATCGGTTTTTAGAAAACAGCCATCTTTTTAAAAACATCTAACTAACTAACTAACTAACCATCACGCCGTTTCCCTGCAGGGGTAGGCAGAGAGGATTGAACGCCACACTCTTCTATCCTGGCACACCACTTTTGCTTCGGCCACATTCATACATCTTCTCATACACGTTCTACGATTGTTGCGGCTTTTAACAGGGCCATCCTCAAATACTTGTAGTACCTGATCATGCCAGGTCTTTCGCGGACGCCCTCTATTCCTGTTTCCTTCAACATTCGCCTCATATATTTTCTTAACCATCCTTTCCTCGTTCATACGTTCCACATGACCAAACCATCTCAGCACTCCTTTCTTTATTCTATCTACCACACTACAGCCAGCATTGCATTCACTTCTAATTTGTTCATTCCTCACTCTATCGACCAAAGATTTTCCACAAAAACATCTGGTTTATTATATTCACATAAAATAAGTGTCTGTTATAACTAAGTTTACAAATTTTAGTGTTCTTCGGAAAACCAAGGCCCGAATTTACAGTCAATACTTAGATGATCTTAGGGTTACGGTATGCCTTAACAGTATTATTTTGTACTTTTAAGACATATCTTAACCTTTAAATCATCTAAGTATTGACTCTGACTTATCGAAGTTTAATACGAAGAAGCTAACCAACATTCAGTAAATAATTATTTTTTAAATTATTTTTAAATTTTTACTTTTTAATTTAGAGCTAGTTACTTATGATTGATTTTTCTCTTCTATATGAGTGGCATACACTCGTGTGTAGGAGAGAAGTATCTTTACATTTTACATTTACAGAGAATGATATGATAAAATGTACATACGATTCAGATGATTTGTTACATGGTTTCCCAACAAATATTGACACTATTAAATCGTAAGAATATTAATGAAATAAAAGAAATAATAAAATAATTTCTAATACAGATGTTAACTGTACTTTTTTCTAGTGAGAGATAAAAAGTATTATTCTTCTCTCTGGCTTCATCCCAACTCACTGTCGTCGTCCACTGTAGGGATCAGCTCTCCCCGTCCTTAGGCTGTAAGTTCTTCTGTCCTGGATAACGTCACCTAATCCGTGCATCTGCATTTGGCATCTCTTTGCACCATACATAAATTCATACATTTTTTGATCTTCCTCCGGATGTAATTCGGGAAAGATCTCTGGAGATCGCCTGGTAAAAAAGAGAACGGGTAGTCTGCATCCAACGTGGCCACACCATCGCAATTGCCCGAATAAGCAATTGCAATTACCAGAAATAAAAAGTATACTAATGTATCACATTTCAAAAATTTCCTACCAAATAGGTTTTATTTTAAGTTGACAAATTAAACTTTTTTTATAGCTTCGTAAACGTATTAAGATTTAAGAAGTGATTTTTCTTCGATATGTAGTTTATTTTCTTTCATTGAATAAAATAGTCTACCTGGCGGGGGGTTTAAATAAAATCCAATATCCTACTAAAATTAAATCTCAAACGGAGCAATGTTGGATCGGGTGGATTCTTCCGCATGTAGTAAATACTGTACAGATTTTATATGGAATGGAACGAGACACTCACATCGTGACATGATGCTTTTCAGTCGTGAATTCTAAAAAATATGTTTAATGACAAATGTGATGATCAGAATGTGAAGGGAAAAATAAATCCTTAAGACAATATAAACTCGGGAATGCAATATTAACGAGAGTTCGGGCGAGACAATAGGAGGCAAGGTGTGAAGGACATGTGTGAATGGTGTGGCTGGCATCACGGCCTAAGAAGTGATGCATTATTTTTTATTGGCCCTTATTAAGTTACAAATTATTAGAAAATTTTTGAAAAAATATACTAAAATGGCCGCATTATGTCTATTTCCATAGAAATCCTCCTCCGTGACTGAAGTACATCTTTCCTTGGTGCGAATTTGTCCAAGTTACAATTACAATTAAATATTTACAATGAAACATATCTGTTTTGAAAAAACAATTTTTGTTAAAATAAGAGTAATTTGAAAAAAAATTGTTTTTTCTTGGAAAAAAAATTTGAAGGATTATTTTTAATAAATGGCTTATCGGGTTTAATTCGTAAGCTATATAATTGGTACTTCATTCCTAAATAAGTACATGCTGTTATTTTCTGTCTTGAATAAAAGTCAATCACGGAGGAGGAGTTAAGTCTACGGAACATAACGCGAACATTTTACTTTATTTTTCAAAAAATTTTCAATAAAACAATAGTTTAATTACATATCCTATTAAGTGCCACTTCCTCCTCCTTGTGAAAAATCATCCAAAATTTTCCCTGTAAAACCTTTACTCGTATGCTATTTCTAGAATACTTCAGTTAAATGGATTATTTACGGTACTGCTCCTGCGTTGATAATTGCGCGAGAACAGCAAAACGAAAGCCGATAGACGGCTCAAGCGACAAAACAAAACGAAAAGGAGCTAAATGTCAATATTCATTTGGCAAATGTCATTCACGCAGCGGCAGTGTGATGTCGGTTCGGCAAATCGTACGCCGGAAAGGGACGGAGACACGCGTCACAGCCGATGGCGGAGAGAGAGGCACGGAACGAAATTCCGCGAAAACGTCGCCCGACATATCTATTTGTGAAAAATGTCAAACAGATTGAGCGACGGCCCGATTCAATACAGTTTTGAATATTTATTCTTTAATGGAAATATCAAGGCATGTTTGAAATAAATAGTGCAGAAAAATTCTCATCCAAAATATAATACAAATAAATAATGAAATAAATAATGGTTGTTCTCATAGAAAAAATATATATATAACGCAATAATAGTCCCTCGCCTAACTACTGCAGCAGTAAAATGTTTCTAGCTAATAAAGAAGAATTTTAAAACAATGAGAAAACTCCAAAACAAAAGATTAAAAATAATATTAAAAAGAAATCGATACCTACACAAGAATCAAAGTGAGGCTAATTTTTTTACAAATAAAGATATTCAGACAAATAATAAAATTTAATGAACTTTTATTTATATATCAAATAATTAATGGACACAAAACTTTCAAATTTTTAAGAAAAATAAAAAAAGCTCGAATATGACCACTGAACAAAACGAAAACATGAAATAAGATTTGCTTTTAGAAAGAAAACAAGATCCCAAACTTCAATGATGCACAGTAGAATGAAATTGTAAAGTATCATCGGGGGACATTAGTGATGAAGAAAATATACTTTTAACAGAAAACTAAAAATATATACGTGGGGTATAAGAGCAATATCCAAAAAAAAATTGATTAAAAGTCATCGAGGATTACTAACTTATTATGTACTGAATTCGAAATTTTGTAGGAAACATAACCTATAAATTTATAGGAAACATATTTTTGGAAGAAATAGATACATCAAATCTAGAATTCAGTACATGTTAAATTAGTAATCCTCGGTTATAGCCTTCAAAACATTTTTTTAATTTTTTGGATATTGCTGCTTTTGCTTTTATACCCCACATGTTATAGTTACATTTTAATGAAATTTATGTTTATTTTATGCGATTATTTTTATATTATTGATATAGTACCTTAAGATAAACAAAAATCCCGCTTTGACCATTTTTCGGAAATACATAAATCCTGGCGAGCGGCTACAAAATTGCCGTTCTTTGTCGAATGGGCACATTTCCGGCGAATTTCTCTGTCGGAGACCCCGTCCAGCAACAGCAAGTAAACAGTTATGCACCTGCATTTATAATGCATCCCCACCACCACAATTATATAAAACTGTGCACTGTTACCATCTGGCAGGTAAATGTGTTCAGAAAGCGCTTCCAACAGTCCTCACCTTCCTAGGAGATGTCCGGGAAATATTCTTGGTAAACCTAGAGAACCATCCTTATTTCCATTTCTTTAACCACCATTCATTTCTATTAACCACAATTCTCCATTATTTTTACGACCTTACCGCTTACATTAACATTGAAGCGTTCTACTACATTTCATTAGGAAACATAAATTCTTTTATACTAATGAATAAATAAAAAAAATGATAAATAAATAAACGAGGGATTCAATAAATGAAAATTAAGACGCATGTGAAATGCTATCAAACTCAGATACTTGGAGTATCGTTTATTTTATCAATTATAATAGTTAGGTAATCAATATCAATGCACTACGATAAATAAATATATCCACCACAACATTTTTGATCAATTATTATTTAATATAATCGATAACAGTTTACGGTGTAGTTTCAAATAATCATCATATATATATATATATATATATATATATATATATATAAAGAAACCCGTGTTTCCCTATCCGCCAAGTCTTCTTCACAACCAGATACTACCACCCCCTGGTGGGTATGGTGGTGGATAGCCCTTGGTGTCTCATTAAAAATGTGCGAGTTTGGTGGGGGTGGCTGAGCGTGGGTGGGAGTGGGTGATGAAAATGTGCTTTCTAGCACATTGTTTTGTTATGTATATTATTATAATCTGAAAAACAGGAAATAAATTTATATTTTTGTAATAAGGAGAAATAGAGAATAAACATACCCATACATAATAAATGATTGAGATGGGTACTTGTAATGTGCATTAAATTACTCGCTTGCCCCAGTCCAAAATATTGGACTTTCGCGGAGATCGCTTAAAACTGTCAGGTCCAAAAATGTGGACATTAAATGCACTGCTCGTAAAAAACCGTTTGTGTATTTAAAAGATAAAAAACTGATCGCAATAAAAATAATCTTAAAATTCAGTGTTAGTTTATTTATCTTTGGCATACAATTATTATATATGTAAAATTACTAGAAAATTATTAGAAAATAAAGTAATTATTAATTCTTGCTCAAGCGTTGCGCAACCAGCCGTTTGTTCCAGGGCTATCTCGATTGTATTTATTAAAATTACAGGTAAGCGAGTAGTTAAAGCTATACTAATATTATTTTTTCCCCGTGTTATATATCACATTACTATCACGTTAGTGCTGGATGAAAATAAGCAGGTTTATATTTTCACAATAGTTGGTCTATTTAAAAAAACATCGAAAGCGGAAAATATAATTCAAAGCATCCACTGAAAATGCTGCGTCAACCTCTCTGGAGATGACGGTAAGCACGTGTATGGAAGGTGTAAAGTTGCACGGCTCCACAATAATACATGTGTCGGGAAACCCCGACACCTGATTTCTGCTCTACCCTGAACGTGGCAGGCCTTACATCAAAACTTTATCTGAATGCGAGGGAGCCATAAAGGGAACGAGAGAAAAGTTTAAAGGAAATGGCACATTTATTTCAATACTTATCGACTTCCGTATACAGTTGGAATCGAAATTCAGCTTAAATAATTCAATCAATCGCATTATATCATTCCACTGCTGATCTTAAGTCCTTTAAAAGACCAATCTTATATTTGAGGGATATAAATACAAAGCAAATATTTCGATCAATTAAAGAAACTGTTTTGAATGCAGTCACCTAAGATAACTAATTTATAAATGTGCTATATTCGAGATTGTATAAAAAATACTCTATCCTTTCCAAAATCATGTCTCAAAAACACTAGATACTCAAAAAAAGGCAACAAATAATATCCACTCAACCAATCAACCTCCAAGGATGTATCACGTGACAAAATGGCCGCTTCATAGTATACAGGAACATCCAATTACGTAAATAGAAAAAGCAGCAATGTCCACTATTTGATAGCAAATAGTAACATCTATTATTTTACGTTAAATATTTATTTATACACATATACAAAATAAAAGCTGAGGAAGCAATTATTTTTAAAAATTTATTTCCAATAAGTTTAAGGTTTCAGAGAAATTTCCTTGAGTAGTGACAGGTTTATAGTATTTATCTCAGAAATATCTCAGTGAGATATTGCTGTCTTTGTTTTTATACCCCTCGTTTTATTCCACTGTTGATTTTACCATACGCGACAAATTTTATATTTATGTCCTTTAATGTCTTTCACAAGAAAAATGTTATATAATAAGCGTTCTTGCAAAATTCTTACCGTGAATTATGTGCGTTTGAACGAAAGATGAATTAAAACCACTAAATCTTCGGTCAAGTTAAAGACCCTGGCCTGCTCAGTGGAAAAGTAATGATAAAGAGGATGATTTATGTTGGATAAATCATAGAAAGAATACTCCACGTGACAAGCGGGTACCTATGTAGAATGTTCTGTAAGTTTCTGGCAGTTCAGCTTCCGAAGGTTTAATAATACATTAAACAAGAACAAAATGTTTCGCAAGAAAAATACAGCATTTCACTCCGGAATTTATTTATTTTTTCGGAGATGAGAGGTATTTCATAATAACATATAGTGGAATGTAGTCGGAGATACAGCAACACAATACTGTACGTTGGTGATTGAGAAAATAGAAATAGATACATAAATAAAGAAAGAAAATTTACCCTTTCATAATTATTCTGAATGGCTTTTTTTCAATACTATATATACCCTTTTCTCTTATGTATCCTTTTTATTGGTTTATATAATTGTTTAATTTAAAAGTAGTAAATAATACTAAAAATAATGAATTATATTTATACTTATATATGATTTAAATCCTACATGGCACTAAGATTATTATAGAAATGACCAGCGAATCTTAAAGATTTTACGTCCACTTAAATAATACTCTGCTTTTGCCATAGTGGTATAGAGCAGGGTCTGTGTGAGAGTTATATTTATAGTGTTTCTAGAAACTTGCATCCACAAACTTGATTTCTGATCGAATTTCTTAAGATTTTGCATCTTGTCAAGTGACGCCCGCACTCTTCGCAGCGCTTCGGCGTCAAGTTCTTTGTAAAGTAGAGCTATCTGCATACATGGGTGTGCGAGATTGAAAATGTACCTGCAAACATAATAGAAATAACTACATTTGCAACAGAAACCTTTCGTATCAAATAATGGTAATGATATCGGATGTTTATAGTATTATTATAATTTGTGAGGGTATGACGAGTATGAAATTATACAAAGATGAACTATACAGGAGTATTTGGAAGACATTACCTTGGAAGACACCTCGCAGGACTATATTCCAGCCTTGATTGTGAGTCGAAAATGTTAAAGCTATTATGACCTAATATCAATAGTTATGGAGATATGCGACATCAAAGTTTGCATTTTCTTTCAATATTTCTGACTTATTTTTTATAAAACGCTGGACTATCATTGCAGTAACTTATGTATTTTCTTTAAATCTGAAACGTCTAATTTTCTTGAGTTTATAATTACTCGCATACATATTCGTCACGGAATCCATGTCTTCGAATGTCCAATAGAGAATTGAGATTACTTGATAAGATCTTTTAGTACTTATCAACGGAAGCAGAAAGGACAAAAGAAAGAGAATACGAATAGTCGAAGCCAAGAAACATATATTGTTTCGCAGTGTTTGTCAATCTTTTACTGTATTTTATGTCCATAGTTCGTTATTTTTAAGTGTAATCATCACAATAACACGAATAATGGAATGACTCCAAATTTTTGAAACATTCCTTGTATCAATCGACCAATAATACTTTGTAAGAGAGGCATCCATAAGTTGTTATAAAATATAGTTTTTTCAGCGAGTCCCTCAGGTAAAATTTTCCGCGAAAAATGGGTTAAAATTAGCGCGTTTAACTAGAATTATATTTTTACCATTTCCGGTGCAGTGATGGATACCAAGAGCCTTTTAAATGTTTTTGAATAAAGTTTTTGCACGTGAATTCCTCTTGTAATTCTAATAAATTAATATGATGTCAAAAGGTCCCGTCAGTATGTACAAATATTTTTTGTATTATTTAGTACATTGATTTAATTAAAAATTCATTATAACCAATTTCAATTCTATTAAAAAAGTAATTGCCTCTGGTTATCTTTATAGCAAGACAGTATTAATAAGGCGTTAAAAATAATTGTTCGCTGCTATTTTCACGTTTTGCATGTATTTCACAGTAGTGGCGCAAGTATTTATTCCCATCTGTCGTCACGCGAAAGACTGCGTTTCGGTTCCCCCGCCAGGAAGTTACTGCATTTATGATTTTATTTTGAAAAGAGAGTGATGTGATTCGAGTGTCTATGCCATGTACTGCGTTATTCTATTGTACGTTTGTGAGCCGTCTGGATAAAGACGCATTATTACTTTTGGTCGTATTCATTTCAAAATTGAGTAGGTAGCTACTTATTTCAACTCATTTAAAAAGTACCTAATCAATCCTGGTTTAATAAAAAGAAGAATTACAAAAACACTATCTCGGTAATCTCCATATTGAGAATTTGTCATTGTCTGATGGCGGCCCATTTGTTCAGGCTGAGCAAAGGTGACAGCCCTATAGGTGTGAGTGTGGTTCGGAGGAGGAAATCCTCGATCATGTATTTTTTTTGCTTGCCATCTCTCTCTCTCTCTCTCTCTCTCCTCTCTATGTGCAGTTTTATGCTCATATTTATTACATTACTGGCTTTGTCTTTACCTCATTTTCTTATGATTCATATTCTTTGGTTTTGTTTGTATTTCCTCACATATTATAATATGGTCATTATGTATCATTGCTCATTTTATTTTTTGGATATTTTGTATCAAGAATAGATTTATATAGTTCTTGATTATGTTTCTAAATAGTTTATGTTTACATTTGAATTTTTTTCGTATTATTTCTACTGTGGATAGTTTATCAACTTTGTACAATTTAGTGTAATGTTGTAAATTTAATGTACAACAAAAAACAAATTATATATTAAAAGGCCGTTTATATGTAAATACATAAAAAATAAAATAAAACAATGAATAAATGAATGAATGAATGAATGAATGAATTAATTAATAAATAAATGAATAAATAAATAAATAAATAAATAAATGATTTTTTTAGAAACACTACAATTGTAACATGTTAAATGACACAAATTGCTCTTTGATGATAGATTGCCTTATTATTAGAACACAACCACTGTATTACATTACAATAGATATTTGTCGGTAAGTAGGTAATCCACAAAATAGACGTTATTCAATTTGAAGTCACCTTTTAAGGGTAGCATCAAACACTTGGAACTTACCTACTACTGGGGGTTACAGTCCACAGTTCTATGTTGCCCGGTTCATTGAAAACCTCTGTACCCAGAGTTTGCATTACGCTTACTTAGTTATGAAGCAATTAGAGATTATCTTGTCGGGAATCCGACTGGAAAACTCTAGTTGGAAATAAACCGCGATTCTGTAATGGGTACATTGTCTCGCGCCACTTGCCTCCATTGAAGAAAGATTTACAGTTTTAAATATCGCTGGTAATCGCCAATCGGTGGATTATTTTTTACTCCTTCTAATAGTGGAGACAATTGAATGCTTCGTTTGCAAATGTCAAAATTCCACATATTTAAGCATAATATACTTTTAAATTAAGTATGAATGAAACCTTGGATTCTGCAATGGAACGAATTATTTGTAATATTGTGATGGTCGACATAGAGATAGATTTAATAAATTTAGAAAATCTTAAAATAATAATATTCAAAAAAAGCCAAGTATGGACATCAAAAATATATTTCTTCTGGTTTGAATCGTTTACAAGTAAAAGCCTGATATATTTCTTCTCAAGATTCCATGTATTACAAGAGGCTAACAAAATATTGAATATTCGGCTATACAAGTAATATTTCTTAGGTTTTTTATTATACCATAGATATAATTCTGTGTTAAATTAATATTGTTTGCCAATCCTAATAGACTCGACCTTGTGAGTAGGTGCGAACGAGCCTTTATTATTTATGAAACGGAACAGCAAGTCTCGCGTGTAGCGAGTGCTTTACTCTTATTTTAATGAAACGGACCAATCACAGGTACGCGTTACCTTTCGACGGGTTGAGCCGGAGGCGACCGTCCTGATGGCTGAATCCGGCCAATGGCGAGCGCCGGCGGTGAGGTCATCGCGCATAGGATGAGTCACTGCACTAGCGTGGATTTCAGAGGTATGGTGAAATCGTTACTATAAAAGGAGCGAACACGATATACTCGGCCCCTTCAGTTCGAGACCAGACTTGCGAGCGGGAGCGCTGCCCAACAGACTACCGACGGAGCCCCTTCAGATCGAGACCAGACTTGCGAGCGGGAGCGCTGCCCAACAGACTACCGACGGAGCCCTGAGTTCCAGAACATCATTTGCGGACGGAGTTGCTGCCCGGACGTATGGAGGAATCTACCATTCATCGTACCAAGAGAGGATCATACCGCCACTGTATAACAGCTAAGGAACACATTTATATTATCTATCGATTAATTATTTTCACTATTGAAATGTATTTATTTTGGGAAGATTTAAAATCGGAGCAATAATGTATAACTAATATCACGATTTCTTGTGTGATCTTGGCTCAATTCGTACGGGAATATCTCCCAAACGAATATATTTTGATGCATGGGGATTTTCATACCATTTGTATTAACAATTGATTTTACGGAGCTCTATAAGCAGTGCTTAATAGATTCATAATAATTGTCGACGCGTTATGTATTGCATAACCAGATATCAATCCAAATCGTACGAGAAATTCTTCCGAACGAATATATTTTAAAGTATGGGGATTTTCATACTATTTTTACTAATAATTGAATACATGTAATTCTATAAGAAACGCTTAGTAGCCTTATAATAATTGTGTTGCATAAGTATTGCGCAATCCGGTCTTCAGCTAACTCTTTATGATTTGAGTACCTCGGTATGTCCGGCCTAACAAGTAGCTTCAGAACGACGAGTAAAGGACAGAATGGGGAGATCTAACTGAAATTGGAGTTTTCTGGTTTATGAACGTTGTGCTAGGTGAGGTTGTGGATGACGCTCGTGTCATAAGCCTGGAATCCGCGCAAGCCCCTGTGAGGTACTCTTAAAAGCGGGACCTCCCTTGTTGATCGGAGTGGCCACTAGACTCGACCTTCGCGCCTCATCCTGCTCAAAAACAGCGTGAACCAACGTCGTGAATTCTCTGACTTTGGAAGGATTTTCATGCGTGAATGCTATGAAATCTCAATAGAAAACGTTAACTTCTATTTCATCCTCTGTAAAAAAGACAGAGCCAGAGGCAGTATAAAAATCATTCACTCATATGGAATAGCTGGGATATTATAAATATGTTACTAACACTCTAACATTTGACCAAAGTAAATGTTGCAAGATGCAGAATCGTGGGACGCCATTCTGAAAAGGCATAATGAGATTGCACAATAATTTGTAACATCGCTGACTATGCCCGCAAAGGAGGCTAATGTCGTCATCAATTCGTACCAAAAGAGTACATGATTCTTCAAACACCGGCCTAAAAGAAAGGCGCCTCAAGACAACACACATCATCAGAAACTCGTACCAAAAGAGTACGGCCTTCTCAATTATAAGCCTAAAAGAAGGGCGTCACGGGATCACATCTCGTAAAGAAGAGATAGAGTCTCGGGATGCAGTAAGTTCCGGAGGAACAAGGGGGGCCGTTTAGTCACTTAGGAAGTCGGTCACCGGGTTTAGGCGGGCGCGGAGCCTCAACCCCTCTCAGCAGAGATGCTGAGGGTTTAAAAAACCAAAATTTAGCATTCAAAGAAACTATTATTTCATATAAACTCACGGGCTGTTGTAGAATCCTTTCGAACAAACCATCCCCGAGACCTTATCTACTTATTTATAAAGAAGTTTCGCTTCAAAAATGTCTTATTTCGTAGATAGAAAATATATGTATTATTTTCCCATGGAATTAATATGAACAGGTTCATGCACGTCTAGAACGAAACCATTCAAGGTAAGAATTTGCTAATACAAAGTGTTTATAATTATTAATTTCAGTGTTATTTAATATGTGTGAATTTTTCCCTTTGCGCCGTTCGAACGATTTTACTGGTTTGTCTCAAATCGAAAATGTTTTATTTCTAATACACGAATTCTTCTGGTGAACGTATTTTATTGTAACATAAATGTATAGATTATTAGGTTCGTTAGATGTTTTTATTACGTAATATTATGCAATTGTTTCCACACTGCTCCTATAAAAGAATTTGAAGTTATTACGATACACAACGGGGTCCTTCATCCATTAGACGAATCATGTGCCAATTCAACGACGTATTACGAATAGTATATATTGTATTTATCGAGATTTAGTCGCATTTATTATTTCTAGTGAGGTTTTTAGTATTGGTTCCAGGCGCCATTATGAGGCGGAAATAGTTCATATTCATAGCCCGACTGCAATAGGTATTTTTGTCGCGTAAGAGGTAGCACTTTTAGGAATATAACTGTGTTTTATGTTTCGTCCCTGACGGACAGGATGGTATAGCTGTGGCTATTTAGGTAATATACTTAGTAAATGCAAAGGGCATTAGGTATTATCGATTTCGTCTGCGAACCCAAGATGTTAGAAATATTTTTAGTTAATATTTTTAGTTAATATTGCATTCAAAAGCGCAATTTTCACAGAATAATTATTTCCAGTTAATAATATATATTTTAGTTAAATGTATAGTTAGCACAGGCAGAGTATTAATATTGTATAGAATACATTATTTTAATATTTCATAGAAGGTATAATATTTTATTCCGCGATCCTTTTATAGTTACAGCGTATCTGTCGACCTCAGCCGTTGCCACCCGCGCCATACAACTATTTTCGCTAACATCAGACAGCAAATGACTTTATTTATTGCAATGAAATTTATATTATTTAATATTATTTACCACGACGTATTTTTGACGGGTCACACCATAGGATTCATCACATTGTTAGCCGCGGCCAGGAGTTGGCAAATCAATTGAACATAATAGCTAAAATTAAATATCAACTCGCGACGAGAAAGCAACGGCCTTTTAAATAAATTATTAATACAAAATTCATCGTTAATACGTTAGAAAGACCCACTATCACGCGGATTTCTCAGCAGTGCTTACCGTGACCAGGAGAACGATTTATATTGAAATACAATAAAATGCTTTATAATATTAATTGAACATCATTTCGACATTAAATACAGTCCGCTCGATATGATTAGGAAGACCCACTATCTACCAGGATCATCACAATATGCTGGGGTCTAAGAAATTTGAATAATATTTTTTTTATATTTAAATTTATATTTAAAAGCGAGCACATGAAAGCTAAATACTATTAAGAAGTTCGCTTCTTTAACCTCAGATATTTTCAATATAAATATTCTCAATTATTATTAAATTAAACTTAAACCTTAAATATTCTCAATTACAATAACATCCAATTTGAAAAGTTTTGCTCAATGAATCTAAATGATAATATTTGTTTTCCTTAACAGTTATCGTTTACCAAAGAAATTAAAAAATCTTCATTTTTCATAATCAGAAAAGGTAAACATGGCAAAATGGATGTATCTCAATTCCCCGAATTAGTTCCCTGTTCATATCTCGATGGTAACCAAATATTGTATTTTAGTTAACTTTATTTTCTTCTTGTACCCTATCCGTTTAACGGGCGTTGTCTATCTTCTTGGTTATCATAATTTTATTAATTGCGGCCCGGAATAGCTATGCTAATAAAATTTTTCGAAATTTATTATTTATGATTATTTTAGTTATCACCAGGATATTTTATATTTTGCCGATATCTCTGTATCTATTTGATTTATATAATGCGTTTTTAATAATAATATAATAGAATCCTTTCTTTCTTTAATTTTTGAATTAATTAATTGTTAAATTTGTTTGTTAAATTGTTAATTAATTAATTGTTAATTTTAATTGTTGAAGTTCTTTAATTGAAACTGCCCAGTAAAATGTGTTTTCATTTAAAAAATGAAATTTTATTAGTAAAGAATTGTCGTTCTCGTAATTTGTCCTTAAAACAAAAAAAAACATATGCTCAGTATAACCTGAAGAACAGCTACAGGCTTCTCTAAAACAGCCACTAATTAAATTACAGCAATGAATAAATTCAACTACTCCGCCAATTTATTACGCCGAAATTCACCCAGCTTTGCAAAAAAAAAACCGTTGATGTTGATTCGACCCGAACTTTTGCCTTCTGGCGACCTTATATTCGCACAAAAAGAGGCCACGACAGGTACCGCGCGGCCCGAAAAAACTTATCTCCTCCACTCGCCCAACAAAGTTTGCCACTCGAGTATGAAGTAAGTTGTACCCTTATGCCAGACCGAAAGCTGTTTTGTTGGCCCGCCGACCGTGGCTGGGTGCGCGGCCCGGCCGCCGGAGCGTGACTACTCGCGGGGTTTACAGCCTTCCTGTATAATAGCTTCCCTATTAGGCTGAAGGATCATTTTTCATATGGCCGACGTTTGAAAAACCTAACGGATTACGCACGATGAGAGGTGTTCGGCTTGTGCGAAAATATTGAGTACTCATATTTACATAATATATAAAATTTACGTACAAAATAAAACGTACACACTCGTTATCTTATGATGACTCAATAATTGATGGATTAGATTTTCATATTGATGGAATCTTACTTAAACAAGACGATAATTATGTCAACTAATGACAAAAATTTCTATGGCCGGAGCACAGAGCATAGAATTGTACAGCGTTGTACTAACCCCCTTCTTTTGGCACACGGAAATATATTCTTCCTCACATATATTTGTGATACATTAATTTATAAAAAAGTTTATATATTTATTTTTGCAATATTAAATCCCTTACCAAACAAGATGTATTTTCTATAACTGATGTTGCTTCTTTAAATTTCGTTTCAAACAATCTTTTCAAAGTAAAAACATCATTTCGTAATAAAGCGCGACTTGTTTCGTAAGACAGTATATTTTTTAGAGTATTAAGCTGGACCTTCTCATAACCGTTTCAAAATTTATGAGCTAATCATATTTTTTCTAAACAAATCGAATATATTGAAACCACACCGTTTATCAAATAATTTAGCAGGAGGCATTTCTGTAGTAATTGTGCGCATTCGGCCGTTTTAATACGATTTTAAAAAGTGATCTTCCACTGGGTCTAAAACGAAAAGTGTTCGATCATATGGCTGCAGAAGATGAACATTCAGTAAGTGAGTGGAAATGTAGCAATGTATGTAGGAATAGAAAGATGTATGTAGCGCATCAAACGGAGATGTCTAAACTTGTGGATTAAAGAGCGGACAAGAGTAGTTGAAATAATTGATTTGGCAATGAAAATGAAGTGGAGAGGGGTAGGCTATATTTTTAGGAGGATGGATAATAGCCGGAAGAATTCATGTTATCCAGTGCCACCCGAGGGGAATCAAAAGAACATCAACAGGCCACCCCAAAACTCGCTGGAATGACCAAATCATCTTTGTAATCTAATCACTTAATTAAAGTACATACTAAATTATTTTTTGTATGTACATATATATTTTATATGTTCATTACATTTTTTATTTATGGTTTTTGTGTTTAATTTGTAGAACTCCATATTTATTTTTAGCGAAATTTAAAATAAATTAAATTTTAATAAATATTATTATTAAGTTCTACGGGTTAAGTATTTTTATGTGTTACAGCTGTTTCGGCTTGTAAGGCCATTATCAAACAGTGGATATACCACGTACAAACGACTTATTTATACAATTTTAAGTTACCCCTTCCCCTTTAGAGTAATTAGATATTTGTGGTGAAGCCCTGTAGTAATGTACGTTTTTTCCGGGCACTTATCATTAAAGGTGCCTCGGTTAACGTTATGCTTAATTATCAAAATTCCCCGTTTTCTGCAAGTGT
Source organism: Agrypnia vestita (assembly GCA_016648135.1). Lineage (NCBI taxonomy): Eukaryota > Metazoa > Arthropoda > Insecta > Trichoptera > Phryganeidae > Agrypnia > Agrypnia vestita. The sequence goes on along the minus strand of JADDOH010024415.1, from coordinate 11,490 downwards.
TATTTATAAATATTATTTTAATTTATGTCCTTGATTATTGGTTTTTTAAAAATATTTAGAAGTGGAGAAAAGATCATTTTTTGTTGATTATTTAAAAGTTTAATATTTGGATGATTGTTTAAAAGTTTAATATTTGGATGATTATTTAAAAGTTTAATATTTAATATTAATATATTAAAAGGATCCAAATATTAAACTTTTAAATAATCAACAAAAAATGATCTTTTCTCCACTTCTAAATATTTTTAAAAAACCAATAATCAAGGACATAAATTAAAATAATATTTATAAATAACACTTGCAGAAAACGGGGAATTTTGATAATTAAGCATAACGTTAACCGAGGCACCTTTAATGATAAGTGCCCGGAAAAAACGTACATTACTACAGGGCTTCACCACAAATATCTAATTACTCTAAAGGGGAGGGGGTAACTTAAAATTGTATAAATAAGTCGTTTGTACGTGGTATATCCACTGTTTGATAATGGCCTTACAAGCCGAAACAGCTGTAACACATAAAAATACTTAACCCGTAGAACTTAATAATAATATTTATTAAAATTTAATTTTTTTTAAATTTCGCTAAAAAAAAAAAATGTTCATTACATATAAAAATATTGTTAAAGATATATAATTATAATTTTCGAACTGTCTTCTTGGTATATGGCATGCTTTCTGGGTACAAAAAGGTGTCTGGGTGGGTCTTGAAAAGGTCATGGAAAATATTTATTAACCATCATAAAACAATATATTTATTTTTATATTCCAACTTATCATATTTTAAAATAAATCCCTTTTCTCATAATAAATCGAGATTTTATATTAATTTATAGACTTATTGTAAAATAATTCGTATCAAGAGTCGAATATTTCTCCCATTGTTGTGGGTTTTTTTTAAAAATCCCTCTGAATATCTTTCTGACGGAGACAGTATTATTTTTTGACATTAAAAAGTAATGTTTACTCGGTTGTTACAAAAAATGTATTCAGAATGAATGAAAAATGACAGGGACATTGTAACAAAAAGTAAAGCCACAAAACACACAAGAATTTTCCACACATTCAATGCGCTCGTATACAAAAAGATGGCAATGTAATAAATTATCCTAAATGTGTGCTAAGATGGAAGAGAAATACCAAGGAAACGTTCTCTATCGTCTTTAATGTTCGGGTCTGTATGAAAACATAAAAGCGATGTATCAAAAACATTTATAAACTTCCGGGCAATAAAATACTAAAGTCAGGCTTCGGCTTTTGTTTAGGATTTAAGGTCACTCAAGAACTACAAGTTCGTTCGGTGGCTGTGATTTATGAATAGGCAGTTAATTTGTGCGGAAATCATTGTCACGTCAGCTGCAAAAAACGTTTTTAAGAAGGGAATTTTCAGGGTCTAGAATATGTTTAAAATCGAGAAAATAAGGACAATTTATTTTATTGCGTTAATTCTCCATCGCAAGAAAAACTCAAATAAAAATATTAAAACTAGTAAATTAATTTCTTCTTCAAACAGAGCAAAATTATTTTGTGATGACATTATAATTATAATTTATAGAATTAAACTTTGTTAACACCACTTTTTTTATTATTGAAAAAAGTGGTGTGAACAAAGTTTAATTCTATAAATTATAAGTAAATTAATATTCCCATTGTTTACAGATCCAGCATAAATATATTTTAATTGGATATTGCTAAGTTTTTTTTGAAAAACGGCAGGAATTAGTGATGGTCAAACCGATATTGTGATTGGTAACTGGTTATTTGAGATTTGTATGAAATTAAATCGATGATTAGTAACTAAGATATAAATGTTATCTAGTATCGATGGTCGCCAGTCGAAATATCATGTCGTATAATAATTATCGTATAGGTAACACCAATCATCGATAAATGAGATATGAACCTCAATTAACAGTTATTGTATATATTTCGCATATAGAATAATTTAAACATTGTTTTAACCATACTTAAAATTTGTTGTAAACATTCAATATGCCAGAAGTTATAAATAATAAAGAAGAAAAAATATTGATTAATTTGTTGTAATTTTTGTTGTTGTGTTGTCTTGTACTTTTTAACTGGAAAAAACTTGTGTTATTATCCAATATTTCATCTACGTATCTATTTGAAAAAAGCTAAGTCTAAGAAATATAGATTCTGAACCATTCATAGATCATCTTAGCACCTACCAATTGTATATAGCCGGAAAAAATATTTTTCTACAAAATAATGATATATTAATTAGCCAGAAAGAAAATAATTTAAGAAAAGAAGAGAAAAATTTTGCACAATATACTTGATACTAACGAATCTAAGTATTCAAGTTTGCCAGGTTTGTTTAAATTATCAGGTTTTATCATTTTCTTGGCAATGAATGTTTCATTAAAACAATAAAAATAAATCTTCATATTCCCTTAACTAATTATTACAATTGATTTAGATAAAAAAGTTTAAAATGATGTCACTTTAAGATGTTATAAAAATTGTAAAAGTGTTTGAAATATTGAAACATGAAGTCTTATTGCAATAAAAGTTATTTTAGGAATAGATTATACCGTAAGAAGTTGCAGTCAGAATCACAAAATAACGTCCATAGATATTACCGTTTATTTATTTATTTCTATTTAATTTTAAGTATAAAATTTTGTTTGGACTGTGCCTGTCTCACTAGAAATATCTGTGTTGAGACAGGCGTAGTTTACAATATTGTGTAGGTTCAAAACATAGTAAATACATTTGGGCTGATACATAGACACAAAATGTAAAAATCTGTCATTTTTAGCTACTGATAAAGAAAAAGTTTTAGAGGGCTTGTGGGTAATGGACCAGAGTGTTAATAAGTCGTTACCGGTTAATTCGGTAAAGTTCTGATGCACCGTTTTATGGGGAGAGTAACGGGTTAGCCCTCCTAATTTTACGATCAAAGTTATACGAAAGGTATAATACTTCAGGATAAATTTTCAAACTTATAAACATTTATTAAAGTAACGGAGTTTAAATCAAAAAAAAATCGTAAAAACTTTAAAAAATTCTAATTAGTTGTAGAATTTCCAAAGCATTGTTCATTTATTCAACACAATAGACCAGACACTAATGAAATACTTCAATTTTGTATACGTGTTTTATGTAAGACGGAGTTTGTAATATAATAAAACATTGTTGGAAAAATGATTGAAATATTATCATCATAACATTATACGATAATAATACGAATAAAGCCGATTAAACGAAAATTTTATGAATATTGAAGGATTATGTTTAATGAGCATTTCTTCGTTTTCTTGTAAAAAGATAAGTAAAGATATTTCAAATTGAAACAATTGCTAAAACGCATACAAGTACTGCCTCAGTTTATTGCTTTCAATAAAGTACACAGATTTGATGCATACTTTGTGGATACCCGTTACGTATAGACAAGAAAGTATGGTAAGGAATGTGTACATGTACATGCGTAATTACTTTACCAAGTGGTTCTTAATTTATTATAGGGTAATTTTGATAAATTATTAATTTTGGTTTGTTATTACTTATTGATGTTTTTTTTGGATGGATGTATTCTTATGAACGGTAATCTAACATAATATGTGTCCAGGTGTATGGAATTATTATGAAGTCGTTTCTGCTATTCATATTATTTATATGTTTAAACATAGGATTGTTTTAACGCAGGGCTTAGGATAAAAAGGCCTTAAGAATGATAAATTATTTTTTAATCGAGATGTGGGCAATTTAATTTTTTTTCCAGGTATGGAATTCTTACGGAGTCGTTTCTGCTGTTCATGTTATTTATATGTTAAAACATAGGATAGTTTTAACACGGCTCAGGATAAAAGGGCCTTGATAATGAGAAATCATGTTTACATCGAGACGTGGGCAGTTTAAATATTTTTTCCAGGACTATTTGACTCAGGTTCCCCCAAAAAAAAAATCGTTATAAATATCATTAGCGGATGTCAAAGTTAAGCTTTATTGGTGAAGGGAATCAATTCCAGCGGGGCTTCATAACTAATAAATGAGTATCTGCGGCTGCGACAGCGATGACACCACCCCCGCTAATGATAATCATCCAATCACTCTGGAAGAGCAAACACCCCTCCAAAGATTGTATCAAGTGCCTGGCCTGTCCAGATAGCGGAGTAATGGAAATACTGAACGGCGCGGCGATCGAAGCGGAAAGTGCTCGGGTTGTTTGAGTGTCGTTTATTTTTCAGTGGTGAAGTTTTACCTTGGTACTGGAGTTATTTTAATTTAATGAAAAGTCAAGATAAACAATACATAATTATACTATGCAAACTGCACGACTAAGACAAAGTTTTAGTTATAACACGTGGGTAAATGATTTTTAGTTGAAACAAGTTTGTAATCGCGTATACACTGGGTTCTAACCACCGACTACCAGATAACTAAGCGAGTTTCATGACCAACTACATTAACAAGCTACTCAAACAAGCAACAACAAGAACATAAAATTCATAATTATTTATTACATACCATTTTCAAATTGGCTTTCTCAATAACTACAATTCAGTTTTAGATTGCGAACAGCTTGAAAAACGTATTTGATCCAAAATTCTCTAAAAAATTTCGTCTCGTTCATTTTAGCACATCAGCAAGTTTGTCCTATTTTCATAGCACAAGCGTTAAGGTTATTTTGAAAATAATAGAAGTATAAATGCTATTCCGTGTTCGCATTACTATTTTCATTAAAAAACGCCAAAAAATATGAAATTGATGTGTTTTCTGTATTTTTTTAAATTCAGTTTTTTTTTGGTACACTTTTTTCATTCTATTATTAGTATTTGAAAACTAGATTCCTCAGGAAACGAACAAGTACTAAAGTTATATTTAAATACGAGAGTAAAACCTATAGTAATTTGTGAATAGTTTCACTTCCTCTTAGCTTCACCACTTCCCACAGCTGCCTCTAGCGGTGCTCGACCAAACAGACTGACCGCAATTATTATTGGTGGAAATATCCAAAGTTTAAAGTTGCTTCCGCCGGAAGGAGAGAGGGAAGATGCTGATTGGATGGATGCATGAATAATTCACTTATATCCCGATACAACTATAAAACATCCTTACTCCAATATTCGCCCCCGACACCGCCCACCCTTTCAAGCGGGAAAAATACGAGTCTGAAGCCTCCATAAAGTAGTGCTCCCCTCTTTAAGGATGCTCAGAATACCTGCAGATTGCTCTACACAATATGTATCAGTTCAATATGGGAAATGAGAAAATGTTTGTTTTACGACGGACGTCCGGTCAGAGTATTTTTCTTTGTTAATTCAGGAAAAGATCGAGTAACTTTGTACAAACAAAGAATGCTTATCTAGAATTCGTTTCTAAACCTAATATATACGTAGATAATATATATGTTCGTTAAAGGTAAACTATCGTAAATGCAGAATCAGAAATTTTCGATTAAGTAGTGATTTTGATAAAACATAATGCTTATTTTCTTGTAATAAATATTGTACCTCTTGATATAGGTTAGCACAAAATAGGTGATGTAATATTATCGTATACAAAAAAGCATTATAAAGGTAAACATTTTACCGTATTGTGCTAAATTGAAAAAAAGACGATTGAACACGATGAGTTTTTGACTAGCGAAGCAGTCCAGCTGCAAATAACGTTAACAGATATAGAAATGAATTATTATTATTAATTAAAATATCTGAATCTATACCTATAAAACTCAATGTCTATCCGTCTGTCTGTTCTCTGTACAAATCTACGTTTGTCCAATTCGATTCAAATTTTGCAAACTTATGCTTTTGGACCCGGCGGGTAACATAGGCAACATTTTCCTCCTATTCTCATACCCCTTCCCCTCCCCTGATATATTTTAGATCTAAATCTGTACCGTTCAACCAATCGGACTCAAATTTTGGAAACTTATTGTTAAGGACCCGGTGGTTAGCATTGGTTACATTTTCCTCCTATTCTTTTACCCTTCCCTCTCCCCCTGATATATTTTCGATGTAAATCTATACCATTTGAATGGAAACTTTGTTTACCTTTACAAATTTATTTTAAACTTAATCCTTAACCCGTGCAACGGCGGGTATGAACAGCTAGTCAGAAATAATTTGAACTAATTAATAACCTTTCGTAATTATATATATAGACACACGAACATTTTTACAGTGGGTTCTATTATATTATCATTATATAAAAAAAAGAGTTAAAGAGCATTTGAGATGTCTGAATAATCATGGTTTTTCTGAATTTCAAATCATTTATTAGAAAATGACCACGATTTTGATAAAAATTTAGGACTAGGATTTCTATTTTATACATAAATAATTTTGGTCTGATTGAATTGAATAATTTAGAATCATTACAAATTAGTAAAGCATGTAATAGTAAACAAAATATTACTAATAATCAATTAAATTTATCTACTAGCACAATGCCAAATTTTTTTCCAATAATTTCGAGTAATCAAGAATTTCAGCAATAATATTTAAAAATAAATGTTAGAATAATTAAGAAAAACAAAATACAAAAGACATTATTCATTTTGATATTTTTACATATATATAACACCCTGACGATGGAAAGGTATTTCCGAAACATGTGGGTGTAATTATCAAATAATATAAATAGATTTTTAAAAATAATGCAATCATTATATATTTAAAAAAAAATATATAGGTCATACAAATAATTTCACTGATTTCCCGGAATAATTCATGACGATTTTCAGTCACCTGTTTTTTCATTATTATAATGTCAGTAAGTTTTAAAATAGAGAAGATAATGTATAGCATTTTTTGCATTTTGCATTTTATGCAAGATAATGCATTTTTCATAGCTTGGCCATGTTACTGCGACTATACTTAAGAGGACCCAGTAGAAAATTTTCGTTTTTGCTCTCGATTTACTAAATTAAACGTAAACTTTTTAAATCATTTTGCAAAACCCGTAGCTAAAAAAGCTTTTAATAAATTTTATTATAATAGTTTATTATAATACTTTTATATGTAATAATATTATAATAGTTTATTATAATAGATCCATTCACTCTTGAAGCATTTCCTTACAAAAATATGAACAAAGATATTGTTATAACATCAAAAAAGTTATAACCCCAAAACACTTTTTTAGTTTTCATGCAATAGAGTTATCTTTGGTACACTCTCGCATATTTTCCAATAAAGACCATATATTTTATTTAAAAATTGATTTATACAGTTTGAAAAAGAAGTGATGCTATTCAGACATTAATATTTTTTGACAAGTTGTTGAATACATCGTTTTAAAAAAGACAAAAATTCACGTTCTGTTTCCTATATTGCAGTATCCATAAAATTATTAAAAAATATATTTTAATTAAATTTTACATGCGTACTAAGAAAATTTCCCTGCCATTAATATAAAAATATTCAAAAAATTATACCTCATACTCAAGAATTCGAATTAATTAAATCGTATAGACTGTTAAAAGATCATTTTTATTTCAAACCAGACTTTGGTTGGACACCAACCACGCCAGTGATGTGAAAGAAAAATGATTTTTTAACAGACTACACTCTTAGATTTATATAATTTTTTGAATATTTTTATATTAATGGTAGTGTTATTTTCTTAGTACGCATGTAAAATTTATTTAAAATATAATCGATGTTTTAATGTTTTTATGGATACTGCAATAATAATATATGTTTTCAATATATGTATATAAGACGACCAAATGTAAATTTTTTACCGGTAAGCTATTGTACGAGTATGATAGGCAAATGTGAAATATTTTCAGAACTGAACTATCGTAAGTTCTCTCCCTCGTGACTGCTCTTCTGTAGGATAGCTGTTTTTACGATACATATACGTGTACATAGTACATAGATTTAGGTTACGCTGCTAACAACGATGAATTTGAAGTACCAAAGGCTGTAATACCATTTGAGTTTGTAATATTATAATTGGATTTGGGGGGGACTCACATGAAATTAAATGCCTGTTGTTGCTATACTGCTTGTGGGAGTATTTTCTATTAAAAAAAAAAAATTCGGAAGTTTAAAAAAAATTAATGACATTTAATAACGTATTCGTATGCATACTTTCAAGTCAGTTTCAAATACAAATTCTTCTTTTAGAATAGGTTTTGTAAAAAATATGCAAAACACATCCACAACTTTATATAATATTTATAAATTCATCAAGTACACATTAATTTGTGAACTTTGAATTATTTGCGAGCGAACATAATTTATAGCCATCACGCCTCATATAAATTTATTTAGTAGAAATAATTAAAATGCATAGTTTACTTGATTGGAGTGCATGCCTCTAACGTATACGTATACAACATTGTATATATAGCTACCTGCATGATTCCGGGCTAAAATATTTTTCATGCGAGCGAAAAATCCATACCGCTCTTGAAATAATCAAGAAAAAACTATATTCAACTAACATGAATGCAATAGCATTTTTGTAAATAACCAGTAACTGATTCAATTCTATTATGTAAAAACATTGTTAATGACAACTATACAATGATGGTGATAATACATGTACGGATGCCGGAAAACATGTTGAACATTTTTCGGCGTAGTGGGGGAGAGTTTGCGCATGTACTATTCCACCAATGAGACCCAAAATTTGTATTCTGCGCATTCCCCCACTATGCTGAAACATGTCCAAGAAGTTTTCCGGCAACTGTACCAATTTTCGTCATGATACTACCTAATTTTCTGAAACCAGGGTATTTTTTTATGACTCCTATTGGATTTTGCAACAGTATTTTGGCCTAACGACCTATTCTAACAGTGAAAATAAAAAATAAAAATATCTCTCCCTTTCACTATGAATTGTAAAAATAAAAATAAAAACTTACAAAAAGTCTACTCAACAATCAAAAGATTCGAATACTATTTTAAGAAAAAACTTTTATCGTACGTAAGCGAGTTCATGTTACATATAAACAAGTATATTTTTATATCGTCAATTGTCGTATTTATCGTCACGAAAAAAAAACTTTTATATTTTGTTTTATTTGTGTCAAACTATTTATAAATATTAATATAATTTATTATTTTATAGAAATTATTAACATGTATAAGCTCTTTGCTCTGAAATTGAAATTCACAATAAGAATGTGTTCTTTAATATTAGGTCCTTACATATGAAATTGGCGTTTAGTATGGGAGGAACATAAAGCCGATTTTTTTTTATTATAATATATTTATTTAATCAAAGTATGTACCATTGCTATCTATGCACTTTTGCCATCTTATAGGTAGTTCATCGATCCCTTTACTAAAAAAACCATTCGGACGGGAATCAATAAAATCTTTGAAGGCGGTTTGGACTGCCCCATCGGAGTTGAATTTTTTCCTTTGCAAGAAGTTATCCAAATTTCGAAAAAAATGGTAATCTGCAGCTAACTCGGATGTGGTTTGCGATGGATCCGCTTCCACAATAGCCTTCAATTCTTCATTATCAACTTTGGTCTCCGGCCGTCCACGGGGCTTGTTCTGCAGGTCGAAATTTCCAGAACGAAAACGTTGGAACCAAAAACGCACTGTGTTTTCTTTTGCGGCACCGTCGCCATACACATCATTAATCCTTCGAGCCGTTTCTGCAGCACTGGTGCCACGGTGGAACTCGTACTTGTAAATAACGCGATATTTCAAGTTTTTCATTTTGTAAACTGAGTGACGCAAAGAAAAAAACAATTAAGGAAAAAACAAATGAATTATAATTTTCAAAACACAAATACATGAGTAAATAGCTGTATAAATTTGGATTTGGAATTCCTAACCAAAGAGAAGATATTTGAGATCAAATTTGCCAGTACGGCAAAACGCTAATTTCATATGTAAGGACCTAATATAATATATATGACATATATATTTAAATTACCATCATATGTAGAAGAGGTGAATTTATCTTATTTAAAAAAAAATTGGGGCTTTGTCGGCACGGGTTAGAATCATTGAACAGGGATGATATTTTGTATCTGAATAGGCCATGGTAGTTGTAAAAAAGTTAGGGGTATGCGTTTTCAAAATCAAAAAAAATTTTTTTGGTCATATAAGGTACAACCTAATGTGTATGTTGTATCAAATGTTTCCGTAATTTAAATGAATTTAATTCTGGCATCCTCTAGCGGCAAATACACAAAGAAATTGTGACTATCGCGTTACCAAAACGTGGATTGCTAATGATGTGCTAATGAATCGACATATTGATGGAAATATACGATGTCGCTATAGTGTAATTATTAAACGTGCCTACCCCGGATAGGAGGAGATCCGTGGTTCAAATCCTGATTGCAGTGAAATATTTTTTCGTTGATTTGATTTTTCTGTACCTATGTCTTTTCTAATTGATTAATAAATTTGTTTTCTGAATTAAGTTAAATACTTTGTCAGTTAATTAAGTGTTATAGTTTTTATATTTTATATTTTACAATTAAATAAGTCTTTTAGTTTGTGTATTTAGCCTATCTTCGTAGTTCTGAGAAATTCACAAACGAGAATAGACAACGAAGAGAAATGAAACATCAGTAATAATTACGAGCATTTTAACCAACTTCTACAAGACATTTACCTCCCGCTAGATCAAGCTCTATGCTTATTAAACTTCTATGGGTGTGCGGCATTTATGTTACGCAATCTTCAACCGGTGGGGTTTGAAAGCATTAAATATAGATGATATTATTTCTATCGTGGAATCCTCATTCACCTTTACTGGGTTAATTTAATTTTCAATTCTCACATAAATATTATCTGAGTTTTACATCTTTTATTTAAGCAATTGTTGAATATTTTCCAATTGATTGAAAAATAACCAAAATAAATTGCAAATAAAATAAAATAAAATAAAAATATTTTATCCTTAATAAATATGATTTTTTAAATTAATTAACTTATTGATATCCTTAAAATGAGTTATTAATAGATTTTTGATCCTGATCGTAAACTAAAAATTAATTCTAAATATAAATAATTACACCATTTTATTATAATATTATTAGGTCCTTACATATGAAATTGGCGTTTAGTATGGGAGGAACATAAAGCCGATTTTTTTTATTATAATACATTTATTTAATCAAAGTATGTACCATTGCTATTTATGCACTTTTGCCATCTCATAGGTAGTTCATCGATCCCTTTACTAAAAAAACCATTCGGACGGGAATCAATAAAATCTTTGAAGGCGGTTTGGACTGCCCCATCGGAGTTGAATTTTTTTCCTTTGTAAGAAGTTATCCAAATTTCGAAAAAAATGGTAATCTGTTGGGGCAAGGTCCGGAGAGTACGGAGGATGTCTTAGACATTCCAATTGAAGCTCCTCTAATTTGGTAGCCGTCTGTTGTGCAGTGTGTGGTATAGCGTTATCATGAAGCAGCAGTGGCCTAGAGCGATTAACCAGCCTCGGTGTTTAGCAGCTAGCTTTTCCATCATGGTTTGCAGTTGCTGACAATAGACATCTGCCGTAATCGTCTGGCCAGATTTAAGAAAGCTGTAGTGAA